>CM043113.1:21140891-21558272 GCA_023701765.1 Hylyphantes graminicola | reverse complement strand
AATAGTAAGGTGGTATGTGTGGTGTGGAATTCCTTCAAGAGTCTCGAGCACTGCTTCTGATTAGTTTCGTTGGATTAAAATCTCACGCGGGAGACCGGTGTTCGATTCCACGTCGGGAAAGCAGATATTTGGTTTTTCTTTGCAATTGCACGAAAAATGTGGTATCCATAAAATGTTCTTGTATAGTTACAGAAACATTACTTGTGTGGGATACATAAAATAGTTCTGTAAATTTACATGATATGTACATGTAATGCTAACAAAAATATATTATGTGTTTTTACAGCACTATTTTTAGTAATTATTTACTAGAAATTTACTTAAAGTCGCAGTGCTTGGCGATCTTGCCCCCCACTAAGAAAGTCATAAGTCATACTAGAAATTTTCTAGGAAATTTTTTGGCAAACTTTTTTTTAATGGTTACAGATTTTTTTTCACAGTGTAGAATCTTTTAATTTTGAAGCAGAGTCAACTAATTTGGCCAATACCTGAGTGGACAACCAATGATACATATGCCTCTAAAAAGTTGTACCGTGACGTATTTAATATGTACCAGCCATTTCTTAGTGAATTCTCGTTCATCAGCAGAATCGTGGATAAGTAGAAGTACAGTGGTAATGTTGGCAAGTTTAAGGCGGTATGCTGGCAAGAATAAGGTGGTATGTGCGTGTGAAATTCCTTAAAAAGTTACAAACTCTGCTTCAGATAAGATTTAGTTGAATTAAAATTGCATTGATTACACAAGCTATTGGTTAAGAATCTTGCAATGTTGAAGTTATTGGTCAGTCCTATAGAGCTACTACATTAGTTTTGAAATAGCAACGTGTGAAGAAGTATTGCTTGACAATTTTATAAATTTTTCAACAGGTATGAGGATATCTTCTATTCAAAAATTTGATTAAAAAAAATACTGTCAGAACCATATTTTGACAAAAAGAATATTTAAACCATACTTACTACCTATCAATTTATGTCAAGTACAACGCTTTCACGTTTATAGAAAGTTTTCCTATCAATGTAACGGTAACTAATACATTTCCTTTTAATTAACTTTAATAATAAAATTAGAGTCAAATTTATTCACAATAATTATGAGTCGTCATTGAGTTATTTATGGCTAAATACTTAAAAAAAAATTAATCGTTTTTTTTTAATCCTACTTGTAAACACTTTTAATTAAGGATATTCCAATATCATGCAGCATTATTTATTTAAATATTTTAAAAATTTATATTGAAAACATCAACAAAAGCATTCCAATATTTTATTTAATTAAAAATTTACCATACTTTAATCAATCGCTGCGAAAACGCATTCACATACAACGAGCATAAAAATGCAATTAAAAGCTCGTACGAATATCTTAACGTATCTAAAGTACGAATCTATCTCAAGTTTAGATAACATTATCTACTGCATCAAATACCAACAAAATTAATTAAAGCATTCCTATGAGAAGAATCACAAAAGGTTGTGGAATAATTAAAAAAAAAAACTTTTATTTAATCTCGTGAATCATTTATATAATTAAAATTCAAACGCAATCTCTTAAAGCAATTATTTTCTAGCAATAAAATACAAGTCCTTATAAACAAATCGAGAGACAAACGTTAGGGATTTCGATGCTCCACGGAAAAAAAATTCTAGAGAATTTTATTTTGGATCTAATTTTCAAATATTTGCTTTAAAATATTGCTGTGTTGGTTTAAAAATGTTGCAACATGATTTTTTCTTGAAATTTAGTTTTGTGTGACTTTAAATGATAAATTGTTTGTACTCAATAATTGATGATATAATAGGTCGTTTTTGCTTAGTTTGTTTTCGTTGAGTCATTCTATAAAAGTATCTTATTGGGGGGGGGGGGGATATATACATATATAATCGAGCTTGTGAGCTTGATCAGAGACCCGCTTATATAAGAATTCGTCAAGCAAGATAGATACAGAAAGAATTTTTACTGTCATAGGTATTGGAAGTACACACAGGGTTAAGGCGAGATATGAACCCGCACTGTTATAGAGCGCATGCTGCTGGCGTGTAATGGTCAAAACGACTCGGAAGGCTTGTTGGAAAAAGTGGCAATAAAACACGCTGCGTGTATGGGATTGATGCTTTTTAAATTATTTATTGCCTAAAGTTCAAAAGCAGTATATGTTGTTGCTTGAAAGTTGTGTCAGCTACCAGTTCAGCTGTCGGCATTATGACTCTAAAACGGCTAAAAAAGGAGGCGTATCGTATATTGTTGTGTTAGGTATTTGAGAGAAGGCGAAGAGACAGCGAGTCTATAAAACAGACAGACGGAATCGTTTCATTTAGCAATTCAAACAGAAGAAGTATGGTTAGACATTTAACTGCCGGAATAGCTAGGATATGGTTGGCTACTTTCTGAAGGCTTGAAACTTTTACGTAAGGTTGCCGTATATATCGAGAGATAATATGTAGACAAATATGTAGTAATATGTATAAAATATCTAGTGGAATATTTACCACATTTCAACATTTTCTTTGCTCGGCGACGTAACGGAAATCGCCAAGTTGATATCGGCTATTATATTGTAGCTGTCCTATTATGTCGGGGCCCGGATGACCGAGTGGTTTGGATCATAACGTCAGTAGTCCGCGTGCAAAATGGGTTTGGGTTCGATTTCCGCCTTCATCCAGGGTGTACTTCGTTTTTCTGTGACAGTAAAAGTTCTGTCTGTGTATGACTTACGTGACGAAGGCTTATATAAGCGGGTCTCTGATCAAGCACACAAGCTGGAATATATATGAACCTACACTCTTAAAACAAAAGAGTGAAATCCACTCCAGTTGGAGAAGTGCATTTTCGACACTGGAAAGGAGTGAATATTAACTCTGACTGAGTAAAAATTACTCGTTTGGAGTAATCCTGTCTGAGGTTTAACACACAAAGGATACACTCCTTTCGGGGAAGTGCATTTTCTAGACTGGATTAATGAAATTAACTCAGACTGAGTAAAAATAGCTCGTTCGTTTTAAGAGTGTACCCCCTATTATGTCCTGTATGTGACTGCGTGTAAGGACGATTATCACTGCACGCCATAGTTTTGGTAATTAAAAGACTGCTTCTTTTCACTGTTCAAGGGAGTTTAGCCAATAGCAAAACATTCACCTTGACTTAAGTGAATGCGGGTTGATATGACACCACGGTTGTCACGACAATTTTTCTTTTAAGTCCTGATATATATAGTGGCTCAGAAGTGATAGTTAAATCTTTGTTACGCCAAGTTGATATCGGCCATTATATCATAGCTGTTGTATTATATCGACTTGCTTTACTGTGTATTGTGTAAGGACGATTTACTCACTACACGTCAGTCATAGTTGTGGTAAGTTCGTAAATGCTTATTTGTCATGTTCAAGGGAATTTAGCCAATAGCAATACATTCACCTTGACTTAAGTGAATGCGGGTTGATATGACACCACGGTTGTCACGACAATTTTTCTTTTAGGTCCCAATATATAGTGGCTCAGTAGTAACAGTTAAAGCTTTGTCACGCCAAAATATATTCCTTCGGCTTGAAGTCCCATATCAGTTTCGCCTCGTTGTGCCTTTAGGTATTTAGCCGATCAATAAGATGGAATGCACTCGTTTGGCGGAACAATACCCGAAACACAAATAATCAATATTCATAGGTAGACAAGAGAGGTAATAGCTTTGACTTAATATGCTCCGAAGGATGCGGTTTTCTTCGATATTATGGAAATATTTTTATATTACTCTTCAAATAAGGGTTACAACTGGTTTCTCGTGTTTAACAAAATTTATTTTATCGAAATATAAAGTTTAAGTTCTGATTACACAAAACAAGATGTCTCTTTCTTTAAATTAAAAAGAATACTATTCGTACAATATTCATAAATGTCTTGGGATTTTGCTTATACCATTTATTACACTTTTATTGCGATTTTATTTGTGATTCAACTAATTATACCTATATAACCCAGTCAAATACAGAGAAAAGTAAAACAAGCATAATTTATGACAGTTACAATATTTTTAAAACATTACAGTGTGAGAATTTACATAATCAACTATGAACAATTATAAGTTTGTCAAATTATTGTTAATTAACAATTCGTCATACGCACACTTTCTTAAAATAATTTATACTTATTTTAATTATTCTCCAATAACCATTCATAAGATATTTTAGTGTCATACGACACAATAACCACCAAATTTGGGATTTCCATTCACTTTTAATTCTCCTTATTTTGCATAGAAATATCAACATTATTACAGTGTGGTGATTTCCACAATTAACTATGGACAGTTTATACGTATGTTATTTATGTATATTTTTCTCTGAATAATCAATAAATATTTTCATTATTCTTTAATACAAATTTATTTCACATAGAAATATCCATAAATAGAAATATAAGTAGAATAAGTAGAAATATATATTTCCACTTATTTCACATAGAAATATCGACATTATTAGAGTGTGGCGATTTCCATATTTCACTATGGACAGTTTATACGTAAGTTATTTATGTATATTTTTCTCTGAAAAATCAATAATATTTTAATTATTCATCAATACCCATTTACAAGATATTTTAGTGTCAAAATACACCACCACCAAATTTGTGATTCCCATTCACTTCTAATTCCACTTATTTCACATGGAAATATCGACATTATTACAGTGTGGCGATTTAGATAATAATTCACTAAGGACAGTTTATACGTAAGTTATTTGTGTATGTATGTTTTTCTCTGAATAATCAATAATATTTCATTTATTCTTCAATACCCATTTACAAGTTATTTTAGTGTCATACGACACAAGCACCAAAATTGTGATTCCCAATCACTTCTAATTCCACTTATTTCACATGGAAATACCGACATTTTTAAAGAGTGGTGATTTCAATAATTAACTATGGACAATTTATACGTATGTTATTTATGTAGATTTTTCTCTGAACAATCAATAAATATTTTAATTATTCTTCAATACCCATTTATTTCACATAGAAATATCCATAAATAGAAATATAAGTAGAAATATAAAGATTTTTACTTATTTCACATAGAAATATCGACATTATTACAGTGTGGCGATTTCCATATTTCACTATGGACAGTTTATAGTTTATACGTAAGTTATTAACGTGTATTTTTCTCTGAAAAATCAATAATATTTTAATTATTCCTCAATACCCATTTACAAAATATTTTAGTGTCATACGACACAACCACCAAAGTTGTGACTCCCATTCACTTCTAATTCCACTTATTTCACATGGAAATATCGGCATTTCACTCGCGAACACGCGAACCACTTCCACATTCACACCTGTCTCGGCGGCCCCTCATTCATTAATACCCAACTCTTGTTGGTGACTTGCCATTCATCAACTTGCCACACGACAACAAGGCAACGCGTCAAAGGTTTCCCCCGTTCCACGTTGAGGCGGGAGTCGCCTGGGCGAACACTTGCTGACGGGGCTGCTCTTGATTGTCACGGATGTCCAAGATGTACTGATTAGGGGATTTTTGTACCTGTTGTTTGGATGATTCTGATGCGATGTTTGTGGGGGGTTACTGGAACTATCAAGTAGCGCACTAATGCCGGGTGTGGGACCTACACTCTTAAAACGAAGGAGCGATTTAAACTCAGTCTGAGTAAACTTTCACTCCTCCAGTCTAAAAAATGCACTTCTCCAAACGAGTGATTTTAACTCAATCTGAGTTAATATTCACTCCTTTCTAGTGTCGAAAATGCACTTCTCCTACTTCCTCAAAAGGATCCATCTCTGGAGAGGATTTCACTCTTTTGTTTTAAGAATGTATGTGGGCTCATATGGTTAGTGTGGAAATTATTATATTTTACTCGCTACCACATTCACAATATTGTTCCACTTACACTTACCTCTAAGAAAGCTATAGAAAATA
Organism: Hylyphantes graminicola; assembly: GCA_023701765.1. Lineage (NCBI taxonomy): Eukaryota > Metazoa > Arthropoda > Arachnida > Araneae > Linyphiidae > Hylyphantes > Hylyphantes graminicola. Next base: position 21,552,342 of record CM043113.1, on the reverse strand, counting down.
AGAAACAGCCAATTTTTTTCAATACAATATTTTTAAATTAACAATTAAACACACTACGAACTCATTTGATTCCCATTTACAAATTTTGTCAAACAAGTAAAATAACATAGATCCTTTTGAGGCACTGTGGACGAACCACACAGTTTATTATGGGCTTCTCATATAAATCCCATGTTATCAAAATGAGTTAGCGTAGACAAGTATCTATCTATCGAGCACGATAATAAATTAAACTGGAACCTACTATCATAATTCTTTCCCATCTCAATCGGTCGAAAGTATACAATTATCCAAAGTAGAATTCAAACCACTAATCAGTGCAGAAAATCATCGATATATTTGGTCATCTTCCAGTTACTGCTTGAGCAATATGAGATACATAGAGACCCTGTCAGCTTACGATATGTCGCTCGTAGTTCCGTTGGGTGCCCGTTTAGGTGTCGACCTCGTCACTTGACTTGGGTTCTAAATTACGAGGCGTTATTGGCTGTGTTAAAGCTCTTACTGGAGGCTAGAAATAGGCAGCCGGAACCGATTACACTACACTACTACACATAGAGACCCTAGATGAAACATTATAAAGGATGCAACAAAGATTGAAATATGAGAATCACTTAGGTTAAAAGAGTTGCCTTACTTCTCTCTGTCAAGTTACTAGATAGAACTAAGTACCTGGCTAAGGGAGCTAATTTTATAAAAGAAGCAAATGGGTATCATTTAATATCTCTTTATAATTGAACTATATTGATGTCTTAATTTCTAAGTTATTAAGTAATGTTGTTTTAATTGAAAGACTAGATCTATCATTTTAAATTTTGTCGCAACTGAATTATAAATTGGATTGTATTTTCCTTTTCCATTTCACTATAATGTTTCCAAATTGCAGATATAAAAAGTCTATCTTATTTATGTTCATAATAAAATGTAGTAAAGTTAAACTGACGCTGGTGTATTTTGTTATAAAATAATCAAATTTGCGTAGTAGACAAAGCATAAGTATAGAACCGCTGTTACTGAAAAATAGTCTTAATATTAAAACGTTCTACCTGGTGAACACAAAAGTGAAAAAAATCCGGCGTTGTTGCAAAAAGTGGCGAATAGGGATTTCAATGTGGGATCCATTCGATCGCTAATGATATAAGGAAGAAAATTAATTTAGGAGAAGTTTTCTACGTTTGGGATGGCCCCTGACGTTTTAGAGGCCACTGCCTGGTTTGACAAAATGTTAAGCAATCTCAAAACTGGTTTTGAGTCAAATGAAAGGCTTAAAATCTGCAAATTATAATGGATAATTATCTAAATGAAATAAATTATTAAATTCGACTTTTTTTCCTTAAAATTTGCATTATTATAACAGTTTTCTTCTTAGGGGCTGAATTTTCCTAATTTTATGTTCCACATAACATTATAACGTAAAAATTGGAAGCTTTTATAAAGGCTCTGTGCGTCTGACCACCTCCACAACAAAAACTATAAATTCTACCGAGAAGTGAGATTCGCTAAAAAATTCAGTGAAGCTGGAAATCTTTGGAAATCTCAGAAAATAGTGTAATTAAAAATATCTATACCCGTTTAAATAACAGTGGAAAGATTTTTTTCATTACCGTTACTCAAAGGCAACCGCACAAACTTGATTTAATTCAAAACAATTCAAAGACAGTTTATTTTTGTTTTAGAAATCAATTTGGAATGATTCATTATACATCACAATGAGATTCTTTAAATGTCCCCAGTTGTTCTTATAAAGTTCTACTTTTGTTAAATCAAATGCAATTTTAAATTTACATTTCAGCGTTTGTTAATAAATAATAACATTATTTTAATGCTACTAATCATTCCTTTTGGCAAACTTTTTACATTGACATTTTTTTAAATGGTATAGCTAAAACTAAATTCGTTTAGTTGTGTTTTGAATAAGGAGATATATTGTTTCAGTGTTTTACTTTAATAAAGAATGTTTTTACCTCTTTTTAAGTGTAAAATTCAGTTACAACTTAATCAAGCCAATACAGTCAGGTGATGAATTAAAAAGCCGTTGGGCTACGGTTGTTTAATTAAAACGGCTCTTGATAGATGAGATGTGTTTCCGTGTTAAAATGCTAATGGTAGGGTTCTGAATTTTAATGTACGGTTATGTTGTGGTGATTTGGATTTTTATGTTATGGCATGAGAAAATAATTTTTCTTGTACAGCGAATGCGAGAAAGCTTCTGCTTATATATTTTACCAAAAAGCTTAATATTTTGTGTTGATTATGTCGAAACTCGTATAATGGTTTAAAAAATTATTTTTTAAAGTGATACGAATAAAATGTTTATTGTGAAATTGCTAAAAATTCTTTCTAATTTACATAAAATATATACTGGATCTCTATGATTTATGGATCTCTATGATTTATTTATTTTTTAACTAAGACGTATACTTTTCTTCAGAAACTTATTTATAAAATTGGCAATTGATTGTTTAAAAATTTCGATTAACTTGCTGTTACGTCATTTTTTGTGTTAATATTAAAAACACTACACTTTTATATGGGGTTAGGAGTAGTTTTAGTAGCCGAGAATTCAATTAGTACAGATTTTTTTTCGTTTGATAATTGAATATGCTTATTTTTTTAAACTTTTTAACTATACAACATCAAAAATTGCGATACTTTAAAATAATTTTTTTAATTAAAATTAGATGACTTGATAGTTAATATGAAAATTATGATGGAAGAGGAAGAAATATGCATATTATATATATTTGAACCAATGATGAAGAGTAGAAATAAGTTTCCAAAATAAAGCTTTCAAACCAATTTTTTAATATTGAAATGATTCAAATCAAAGGAGACATTCTCTAATTGCTTTCAGGTATATAATTCAGCCCATTCAAGTACCTAACTATTAATTTTACTGTAAATCTTTTATTTAAGTCCAAATAATTATACGATTTTAATGTGTATAAATCTGTAATGTTACATTTTAAAATTAATTTATATATATTTTAATTATTATATTTTATGATATCTTTGATGAACCCCCTGACACACTTAATTTAATGAACAGAGCTTACTTTTCCATATTTTGTCACTTTCAGGCCGAATCTGCATTATGGAAGAGCTCCAGTTATTTATTTTTCGACTTGAGCTCCTCAAATTCCTCTTTCTCAGTAGAGATAAGACATTATGTTCTTTACAAGATACCAGTTAACCTTAATCTACGTTTTTAACTTACCAAGTATAAATTTGTTTCGAGCATTTATTTTTTTTTCCCGTTTCATGGTCTTTTATTTGGGATCCAATACACTGTTAAAAACTTCTGTTAAGCACGGTTACCTTTTTTTGTTTAACACAGTGATGTATTGTTTGTTTTACAGAAAGTATGATGTTTTGCACGACATAAAATGTCACATGGACAACTTACAACAAAAGCGTTTAAACGGTGAAGATGGGTGCATTCAAGAAACATTTTCGCCGACATAACACACAGTAAATTTTAAATCATATGTAAACTCACAGCACAGAGAAATGACAGTGCTTTCCCCATCACACTGTGATGGTATGTAAGAGGGTTTTTTTACGGTGATATAGTAAATAAACCTCTTAAATAATCATTCATTATTTTATTTGTTTCTGTTTTGTTAACTGGTAGACTGAATGAATTGTTTGGAGGTTAAAGCATTATGGTTCCTCGAAATTCTGTGCACCTTTAGTTTGGTAAGGTTTGAATTATCATCGCACTAGGGCTACACGAGAGCTATATTGGCGGCGGGCTTCGTATTTTAGAACCACAGTCAAGTGACGAGACGACACATGAATGGGCACCCAACGCAACCGTTAAGGGGACATCGTACGCAGCGTTAGGACTTTGAAGGATATTTAACGTGCACTCTCTTTACACGGGGCATTTTTCGTCGGACATTTTCGTCTGCACGGGTCTTTTTTTTAGGTCGACCGTTATTTTGGCGATGCCCGGACTCGAACCTGGGACCTTTCGCATGCTAAGCAAGTGCCTAGAGACTGGGCTCCCCAGCCCCAGTGCACATTTAGTACAACTCGACATTGTGTGACTTAAGACATAACATGTAAAGAAGACGATTTGTTTTTTCTTTAACTACCTTCTTTTAAATCCACCCCTTGCGTGCCGAAATGGAACACAGGTGGCACCTTTCGCTAATTACTCTCTCATGTCTGGGGGGTATTTGACGTTACCTCCCTCCCCCTAAATTACAGGATCGACCTAAAAGAGTGTCTAGCAAACGAATATTAATCAGAAAATGATGCTAGGAGTCTGGGGAAACGACACTATCTGGTAGATTGGATTCAAGTATTGCTTTTGCCAACCGGGACGTTATCTGACTGTTTTTCATTTAATGCTTTTTTTTTCATTCGAAAAAGCAATTTGTAAGTTAATTGATTCATAAAATTACATATATTATTCAAATTATCATATCTTAAATAAAAAACAAAGCATGTTTTTAAGTTAATTTAAACAAAAATTTAAAACTAATATATGATGTGAGTAAAATAATACGAGAAAAAAGGGTATATATCATTAATGATACCAATTGGGTATTTTATTTAAAGTACAAACGTTTTAATAAAAAAAATCCATCTAAACTTACTTAACTATATACTTATTTAATTTAAAAACTCATAATATAATTGAAGAGCTGAGTGGAAGAACATGCTAAAAGATATTTTTGTAATGAACTACGATTTTTGTGTCAATGTGGATGTAATTCTGTCCTTTAAAGATAACAACTTCCCCTCTTTCATAAACTTTAAGTTAAGTTTTTTTTTTAAATCTAAAAATACCATTTTTAGAGGATTTCAGCTCAAAAAAAAATATTTTTGAAGGTAATTTCTTCGTTTTCATCTTTTTGTCACTTAACAAGTTCTTAAACTAATCTAAATAAAAATATTTTTGTGTTCTCCTTAAATTCTTATCTGTAAAAAAAGAAAATATTACTCTAAAGCTCTAAACCAAAGAATATGACAATTTACTTAATTTTTTAAATATTTATGAAACCTTGTAATTTCTATTAAGTCTATTTATGTTTAAGTTGAAATTAAAAAAAAAATAAAAACTAGTTAACTAATAAAAAACCACAATAAAAACATAGGTTAACATAGTAGTTTACTTTGTCGTTTATTAGCCATCTCCTCCCATAAAAGCAAGCAAATAAAACTTGATTAATTGTCCAACTCCCTTTTGTACTCAGCATTTTTGCGCGACGCACACGCACGTAATTATCTCGTGGCGCTAAAGAATTTTTGCTTTTGTCTTAGGACGAGCCTTTAACAAAGGTCCTGTTTGTAACTCAAATAATTTCTTAATGAATCATTGTTGTGAAAGTTGTTACAGTTCGGGTGGCAAAAGGGTAACTGATATTAATATTAGCATCTAGCATGTTTTACGTTTCTGGCCATAAATCACAATATATTTTAACCCTCTGGTCGATAAGCAGATTTAAAAAAAGTGTCAACTTGACTTCAACGCAAGCCTTTTAAATTAACATTTAATACCCAAATATTAATTTTTTTAAAAAAATTTTATTTCTGTAGTAAACAGTTTCAAAAGACCAAATACTTAAAATTAAAAAAAATTATAAATTTATTTTTTAAAAATATTATGTGGTTTTTCTAAGAAGACTGATAGTTAGTTGACCGTTTTGTACGTCTGCATCCTCCCAGATGATTGGAAAGTAAGATTTGATAAAAAAAATGCCCATTTCTTAAATATTTAAGCCATAAAAACAAAATAATCATATATTAGAAAATATTTCTATTAGTATATTCTATATATTTTTTATTATAAAACTTTTCATACTTCCATAGCAATTTCTTAATAAAATATAACTTATTCTTTGTCAAATGTATTCACTAATTTGGCCTGGTGCTAAAGCTCTAAATTAGCGGTCGCCAGTCGCCAACTGGCGACTATTACGTCGAAAGTGGTTACCTAAAAATCGAACCCCAGTCGCCAAAAGTGGCGATCATAATTTTTCCGTTTTGTTCAACAATTAATACTGAATCTGCATTTCTAAAATAATAATAAAACGCTCCGATTCAATTCTGCCAGGAAGAAAGACTTGATGACAGTTGTTGCTCATCGGTGACACTTTCCCCGGTGTTTGTGTGACATAAATGGAGCTGGGCGACGAAAATCTTAAAGGCAAATTTGATTTTTAAATCTTGCTTTACGATCTTACGATCAGGTTATTAATTTACAGCTGATTAAGATCTCGACTATTCATTAAAACAATTCTGGTATGAGAAAATTTCATGAACAATTGTGGGCGACGTGAATTCTCCGCAAATAGAAGTTGAACTGTATGTACTTAAAATAATTTTCTCCTTTCAATAATGACCAATCACATAATACTTACATATTTGGTATGATCCTTTTTTTACTGTCAATCTTTTCAGGTGAAAAATGTCTTCAATAAAATTTTGTTTTGTGGAAAATCGCACTTTTTTTTGTCGTCGTATATACTTAAATTTAAAACTGGCTACTAAAAATCTAAATGTGGCTACTATTTTTTTTCACTCTGGTAGCCACTGGCTACTATTAACAATTCCCAGTCTAGAGCATTACCTGGTGCAGATTAAAATATCAGTTTATCATTTTTGGTCAGTAAAATTCAAATGTAAAAAATCATCTTGTATACTCTTTATCTTTAAGATAAATAATTAAGTTTAAAAGGGCAGAACTTGCCACAACATTTGTATTGAATTCAAATTAAGGGACACATATCAGTTTTTTTTTCAATTCTGTAAATCTTTCAATAATTCACAGAATAACCTCACATTTATAAAATCTCATGACCTATGTTTTCCTGGAGACATAGATATGAAATAGGCGTCATTGAAAATCTATTTGCAAATATATCGTGCAATTTAATTTCCTTTTGCATCAAAATCGTGCTATTACTAGACATAAAATAATTATTTAAGAATATTCAACTTCGAGTCAAATTTTGTTAATTCTAACACATATATTTTTCAAATTCAAATAACTCAGTAAGACTTTTGTCAAATTAAAACGGCGACGTCCCCGTGACACAGTGGACCTTCTGGGGTTAACAAATGAATGCTTGGCGGGGCACATCTTCTGTTATGGATAGTGTTACATTTTTCATGAGTGGGGCGTCTGTGAGAAATTTCAAATTTTATGAAAATGTAACGCCTTTACATTTGGACAAAAATATATAGGAGATAAGAGGTCTAACCCGTTAAGTAAGACATTTAAAAATATGTGTTGAAAAAGGTCTTTTTTTTAAAAAAAATATATTATATTAACTACTTGCATACGGGTATAGAGTCATACGGGTATAAAAAAATGGATACTTAAGAAATTTATATTATTTTTAAACTGTGTAATGAATAAAAGCCATAGGAATCATACCTACAATTTTTAAATCTATCAATTTCTATCAAAAAAAAAAAAACGCTACATTTTCAGTTCAAATCTTTTATAACGTGGAAAGAAATTTGTATGTGCGTAATATTGCAACATGAAATGTGTTTAGTTTTCTTTGTGTTACTCTTTGAAAACCAAATGGCGTTAACCAAACACTTGTACCCAAATCAATTAAATTTGCTCAATGTTCAAATAAATGCTGTTAGAAATACATCCTTCTAAAGTCATTGTGCTTCGATTATTTTCATTTGACAAATATAATAAAAAATGATATGATAAAATACAATTGCGTTTCAATTAAGTTATAAAACATAAGTTTTCTTCTTCTTCTTCATTTAATTAGTTGATTAAAAATATTTGTAACTGCGTTGCTAGCAATTCATATTGTTTAGAAATCCTAGTTAAATTTTTGCCGTAACTAATTTACAGTAATTATAATTCAACTAAGTAATCATCTATTTAAAAAAAAGTCTACAAAATAGTTTTTTTAAACTTACGACAAATCTGAAAACAATCTTTACAGCAATTTACAGAATACAGTAAAATTTAATTTAAGCCGTTACCTTTATTTAAATGAGTGAATCACTCTTATTAAATAAACTTTTTAAAGCAATTATAAATAAGGCATTTAAATTGGCTCTAGAAATGAATAGAACAAGACTCTTTGTGTAGAGACGCATTTAATTACTGAGTAATTAAATTAATTTGTTGTACTTAATTATGTCAAACTCTTGTTAAAGAACCTTTTGTTTGATTGTTCAATGAAATAGTATTTACTTTTCTACAATTGTATATTTAATCAAATTTCACTAAACCCCATCTCAAAATTTCAAACCGCTCAAAAGTAATTAGATTGAAAACAATAACAAACTTCAGTTAAACATAAACGAATTCTATAGCTTTAATATCGAAAAAATTTAAAGTTTAAAAAAAATATTTAAAAAATTACATTTACTAATATTTTGTTTTAGATAAATATATAAAAATGCATTTGTACGAATGGCAAAATGAAGCTACCTCAACCAATAATAGTATTTGACGTTTCTGCCATTCTAAGCATTTTGTACATAATTAACGTTTAAATCATTGTATGCTTTCACCCAAAATGGCGTAATATCTCTTTGAATTCCATCAATAAAACAAAGGACAAATAACATCAGTATACATTCCTATTTCACATCATTTCCTTATGTCGAGGAATCAAAAGGGGGCTAATTCAAAGGACTGGAATTAAATCAAAATCCTCTCAGACGAATCTGCCGATTCTCATCATCATCTGATGATTGTCACTAGTTTGTGCCCTAGGGTTCGGCGAAGTCGGGGCAATTAGAGACCCCTTTATTAGGACGTCTGCTGATTGGACTAATGCATGAATAGCTTTGGTTAGGGACAAATGCTTGGCGGAATGTATTCGGTGTCATTGTGTGATTAGGGTATTTGCCTATTTTGACCAATTTCAGATTACAGTTTGGTACTCGCATTAAACGACTTCACTACATTTGATTTGGTGCTATAATTTTTTTTAAAAAAAATCTAATTTAAAAATTAAAAACGCTTGATGAGTATTTGTCGTGAAATAAAATTTTAATTTAGGGTTTAATAATATAGTATATGAGATAATTAAAAAAAAATTGCGTTTGACGTTAAATATTGAAATGCTAAAATTATGGTAAGTTTATTATAATATAGTGTATAGCAAACCTGAAATATTTCATATTATAATTTGTCAGTAAAAATATATGAAACAATTTAATATCACATCAGATAAAAATTAACTTTTTTACGCAAAAGTTTCCATTTTCCATAATTCATATTGAAATAATCTTGGTGTTTTGCATTATGATATAACCTCCTCACCTCTTATAAAAATTCCACAAAATACTTAAGTTCAAATTTAATTTTACGGACTTAATGAATTTATCCCCAAACACTCTGACTTTATCCCTATAAGCGAATCAGCCCAAATTGAATTTATGGCCATCAACCATCAATCCCGAACATCTCCGTGATTAAGGCATTAAAAGGCGATCAATAATCCCGCCTAAAAGTCGCCGGGATGCAAATTTTAATCCATTACAGAGGCATGGAATTAAATGAAGATAGCAGCAATTTGTATAGGAAAGGTGTTCCTACCTTTAATTTGCAATGTTTTTCTATAGAATTATTGTAAATCAAGCATGAATTCGTACATAGAACTTATAAAAATGCATGGTTCTATATTCAATGAAGATAGTAGCAATTTGTATGGGAAAGGTTTTTCTACATTTAATTCGCAATGTTCTTCTATAGAATTATTGTAAATCAAACATGAATTCCCACATAGAACTTATAAAAATGCATGGTTCTATTTTCTATATTCAAAGAAGATAGTAGCAATTTGGATGGGAAAGGTGTTTCTACTATAAATTCGCAATGTTCTTCAATAGAATTATTGTAAATCAATCATGTTTTCGCGTATAGAATTAAAAAAAAATGCATGGTTCAATTTATAGCTTTAAATATCATTTTTTCAAGTTGATATTGGCTGTGTGTATAAATACTAGATATTATGAGTAACCGACATTTTAAATTGTCGTAAGATGAATTGATAGTGAGTTGTTAGTATCATATGATCATATATGTTAAAATAAGTTTATGTATATAAAATATGGATGAAATTTAATTTCAAGTTTTGTTTCGGTGATCATTTGTAGCTTTTAATTTACATTAAACTATAGTGTTTTATCTTTTGGAAAATCTAGATATGGTATGGTGGGTACATATATATTCCAGCTTGTGTGCTTGTTCAGAGAACCGCTCATAAGCTTTCGTCAAGTGGGACAGATACAGAAAGAGTTTTTACAAGCACAAGAGACACACAAAGAGAGGACAACACAAACACATAGACAAGCAACAACATTTATTGACGGTCACAAAGATCCATGCCAGACCGGGGTTCGAACCTGACCCCAGCAGCTCCAAAGGCCAGCATCCTAGCGATTGCGCCACCGGGGCGGCCTCTAGATATAAACCACAGCACTAAATTAAAGAAGCATTACGTAATATAAACTTAAAAATCATACTAAGCATAACATATTTACTTCATCCACACCCCAAACCATCGTTTGTTAGTGTGTAGTGTAGTGTAATTGTTTCCGGATGCCTATTTCTAGCCACCATTAGGAGCTTTAACACAGCCAATAAACGCCTCGTAATTTAGAACCCTGGTCAAGTACATCGTTTGTTACAAACAAAGAGCTGTCACCCATTCCTAGAATGTCATCCACACAACCAATATCAAATTGAAAGATGACGTGTAAAGCCATAAATCGGACCAAGCACCGTTATTAGGTCTCCGTGCTTGTTCAGGTATGATTTACAATAATGTTCTGTGCGTGCCGCTGAAGGACAGACACGTCGAATTACAGGTAGAAACACCTTCATCAGTTGGGGAAGGGATGGCCTACTGAGTTTAATTGCAACCCAATACGCTAACATTCTTCGCACTGTACCGGGCGCGGGTTCGATTCCCGACTTCTCTCCTGGGTGTACTCTCTCAGTGTGTCCTTAAAAAATTCTCTCTGTGCCTGTCTGTTTTTGAGCGGGTCTCTGATAAAGTACACAAGCTGGACATTACATGTACCAACCTTATCTGCTTTCATCAACAAACAATTGCTGCCTTTGGTAATGGATTAAAGATTTCATCCTCCCGAAAAATGTTAGACAGAAATAAAATGCTATAGGATGGGTTGCAGGTTTGTGTTTATATTATAATTTGGAGCGAAGATTTAATTTTAATTTTTAATTTATTGTCAGAAGGTGTCAAATGATTTCAGATTTTGAGGGTTCTACCGGATTGGTATTAATTCGAAAATCTCATTTTGAAATAGTTAATGTCAAAGAAACCTTATTTTGGTCCATTTAGACTGGCGTAACTTGACTTTTAAGAATATTTGCTTAACATGTAAACTTTTATGTATTCGCTTTAATTAACAATATTCTATATTAGTTTTTAATGTATTTTTTCACTAATATAAATATCAGTTCCTAATCAAAAGATATGTCATTATATTTATGTTACTACTGTGACGAATTACGATGTATATTCAGTACATTTGGTAGCGTTTTAAATAATTTATTAGTTTCAACTTAACATATATTTACAGGAGAGGAGAAAATAGAATATCATCTCACATTTTACTTTCGGTTTTTTTTTTCAACAACGTTGCCACGCATAAAATTAAAACATTTTCATAGTCACGTTCTTTAAAGTTGTTTCACGTGTTTTTTTGGTTTATTTGAATCCTTATACTACTGAAAATAAAAATTTCCATTGAGTCACCAAGCACATAAAACTTTTTATTCCTAAACGAAGCGGAAGAATTGCAGGACATCATTATTGGCATTTTGTCAACATATTTCAGTTACTCATTTAGTTTTTGATAACATAATTTTTTATTTATTAAATTTTAATAAAAATTGTTGCGCTATTAAGCATGACATGATAAATTGTATGATATCAGTAAATAATTTGTTATTGCTTAAAATAAATAAATTGTGATGGTTTCTCATACGTTTCATAAGTCTTAATTGACCATTAATGACGTTAATATTGTGTATTATGTTTCCTTTCCGTGATATTTTTCACAAGAAGAGATTTCCTAATAGGATATCCGACCTTCCTAACACGCAATGCTTATGTTAACAAAACACTCTGTAATTGCATACGGTGAAAACAAGGTGTTGTCTTAGAAATTACATAATTACTTTATCATAAGAAAACCTCGCATGAAGTTTTATGAAAAGTTTGTCGTGATCTTTAACAATATTTTTCTTTTCTAAATTTTAGATTCCACAAATGGTAGTTTCACAGATTTCATACAAATAGTATGTGATATTATTATAATTTAAAATAAAATTATTTATTAATCTATTAATTACAATGAGTAAAATTTTATTCGATCCCAACGAGTGCGGCAAAAGGTATTTTGTTTAAGGACTATCAATAGAAATATGTTTAATAAAATAAAAAGACCAGTTAAATTAGCAACTGAAAATATAAAACCGCTGCAATTTATACCTAATGTTATTTTTATATAATTACAGTTGTTTAAGTTTTATAAATTACTAGGTTAATAATTTTTCCACTTGATAAATAAAAAAAATTACTTACAGGAAAACTTATTGACATTTAAATTACGGACACCAAGCAACACATACCATTAAACATTTCTTACATCATCTATTCAACACCAACTTTACAACGCCAAAAAATTTAAACAATTCGACAACTAAAGCACATATTTTAAAGATTCCCCCCTAGCACCGATCACCCTCCTACTAAAAAATCCTATATCAGCACATTTCCACCAGGTTTCAATCATACCCTGTATATTTGAGGCTAAAGAATGTGCTGGGGCGTCACCAATCTGACGCCCCTGGAACAGCCCTGCTCTATCTTATAGCTATTAAGAAAAACCATATATTTTGAGCTCAGAATCTGATAGCCATGGGAAGTCGAATGATTTGAAGGGTGATATGGTGGAGCTGTTTGTTTATGTGTTTTTGTTAGTGAAATATATTTATTTAATGGATTTATTGAGAATTTCTGTTTTGGAATTTAGAAATCGAATTGTTATCGCTAATAGAAGTTTTAAGACTTGTAATATTGTGTATTATTTGGGAATATAAAGGTTGTGTTTGAAAGTGTTTTGATGAGGATAGTAAAACATAGTAATAATGTATTTGGATGTAGGGTCGCACGAAAACCTATATTTTATGAATGTCCTTTTCTATTTTCATCCTAATGTACCTTTTTTCATCTGTTTGCAAAAAAAAATAAAAATCTGCCTATAACAAAAGGAGTAAATCAATTTTAATTTATAAATTTTATAATCATTTATGTTCTGTAATTATGCTTTAATATTATATATATATATACTAGGAAAATGTTTCCTTTACATTATTTTCCCTAAACAATTTCTACAATCCTTATTCTATAAATATATTAAATATTATGTAAAAGTTATATTATATTTTCACAACCGAAACAATACGGAATTTAAGAAGAGGTCTATTTTTGTTTGGCATGTTGACATCTGGGAATAATATGAAATTATAAGACAAAGGCTGAAACTGGATTTTACGTTCACCAAAAGTTTTTTTCTTGGAAATTTCCCTACTATACATTTATGGAATGGAATGGTAATGTTTCACGTCCCGAGGGGCAATTGTTCTAAAGGAATGAAAATATTTTATCGATTGGCTAACAATGAAATGGGCAGATCACCGAAACCACCAATGAAATAAGAGAACGAAAACAAGAATGATTTACGTCAATTGCAGCAAGCCACTAACCAAAGTCCATTCTCGGATATCATAATCCGCCCGCCGAACCCTTAACATCTCAACTCTCAAGCCTCTATTCACAGTATACAAAACATTTTACCATATTCTATCCAATACGCCATACTCCTTGGTGCATAACTCTTGCCCAAAAACGAATATCGTCATGACTCGGAAGGAACATTCGATCTCTGCCAACTCCCCCCTTCAGGGGGTCATCGAAGGAACGTCATGGAACATCTGTTTCCGCGTGCCCGACCCCCGAAAGAATGCGGTGTTCGATATGGATCTGCTCATACCCATCAAGATCTGACCCACCCTAGATATGATGTTTACGTGCATTTATCTGTGTGATATTTTATGTTAAAACACGTTATGTTATGTTAAAACATAATTTTTCTGGAGGGTGGTCCGTTTAATTTTGAAATTTTTATTTTCAAAGTTAATTTCAAAACAGAAGTGGATTTTTGTTGCATAAAAGTAGTTAGGAAAAATAATACAAACAATTAGGTTTGTAACAGAATTCTTTCACTCAGCCCGCTTCCACACAACATTTGTGTTGAACAATAAAAGGGCTCCAAACACAGTATGGTATGGTATGGTATGATGCATATATATTCCAGCTTGTGTGCTTGTTCGGAGAACCGCTTATAAGCTTTCGTCAAGTGGGACAGACACAGAAAGAATTTTTACAGTCACAAAGAAATGAATAACACATAGACAAATAACGACATTTATTGACAGTCACAAACATCCATGCCTGACCGGGATTCGAACCCGACCTCAGCAGCTCCAAAGGCCAATACACTAACCATTCAGCCACCGAGGCGGCTCCAAACACAGTAGTAATTCTACATTAAATACGCTTCATTTGGCTAGTTTCATTTATTTTAATGATTAATTATTTCTTATAGTTTGCTAAATTAATTTACATTCAAAGAGTAAATATGTAACATTCATCGCTTTTAAATATGAGAAAAATAATTCAAATTAATATATAAATGAAAAATCTCTTTGTGAAATTTATATGCCGTCATTTCAAACTGATTTATGTCGCTAAAAATATTTTTTTTTTAAAATTTTATTATTTTAAAAAAATAAAATTTCTCGAGCGATTGTTGTGATTAGCAATAGTGATTTAATTCTAATAAAAATTGCTTCTTATGTGCTTTTTAAATAAGCTATTAATTTTGCATTTTTTAATAATTGAAGTACTTCATATTCGAATTTTTTCTGAGATATTCAATGTCTTTTGTAATTTCGATGACAGATGGACTGAACGATTATAAAACCTTCCACGTTTTAAGTTATCAGCGTAGTGTGAAAGCTAAAAACAACGCAGCTTCGTTTTTCATATTAATTTTTATTTCTTCTTTAATACTTTAGTCTGGTATAATAAAAAAAATAAAAAATAATGTTATTGTAATATCGTTAATTAAATATCCAATTTACAAATATATACTATCGAAATATATTGTACGAATAAACTTAGGAATGCATTTAAATAGGTTTATCTAATTAATGCTTTATTGTGGGCCCTAACTCTGTCTTTGTGACAGTAATTGTCTCTTGAAATTATTTACATACAAGATTTGGACAGTTTAAGGTTAGAATTTAAAATGGATTGCCTATTGTATTTGTAATTAGTTCAAACTGTACTGTAAAGTTCACGAACTTTTTGTAATGCAACAATTTAAAGGTAATTTTAATTAAATAATTTATATTACAAAATCATACCTTCGTATAAATCAAATAATAATTTGTTAGTTTATTCTTGGATTAAAAAAAAAGCAACTATAATACTTTCATTTTTCCCGCAACTAACGCAATGCAGAATAAGCATACAAATTGAGTTTCTATTAAACTGATGGAAGACGTTACAAATTTTTTTTGATTAAAATTTACTTTCGCTACTTATACACTTTACGTACGTATTAAAGGCTAAGTACTTAAATTGTAGCTAAATATTGCTTAAATTATATTATTTTATGTAGTAAATATTTAAAATAACTACAAATTAATTCAATTACTTTAAAAACTATCGTAAAAAACGCAAGATGAATGGTTTACTTTTGTCACAACATTAGAATTTCTACAAGACCATGAAATAAATTTAAAACATTATGTAAATGATAACTATGGTAGATATTACATAAATATTCTAAAAGCTATTGTTTTTTTAGTCATATGAGAATGTAATTTAGTAATATTGGAAACGGCTCTGACCGTAGCCTTAAATAACCAACTACTGTAATAGATAACTATGGTATCTATTACACAAATATTCCAAAAAAATATTGTTATTTAGTCATATTTCAAAGAGAATGTTATTTGGTAATATAGGAAACGGCTCTGAACGCAACCTTAGATAACCATTAAAACAGTTCTACCACTCAATTTCTTTATCTGATCAAAAGTCAAACAAATCAGTAATTAAGATAGTTGGAATTTTTTTCTCGAAGTAACTATAATTATTGAAAGAGCTCAGAATCAATCAATGAGTGATATATGTTATTGATGCATTCCCCTTTTGAACGCTTCGAGGAATTACTTACAATCCTAACAGTAGATGGCACTACTATATTTATTTAGAATAATAAAAAACCTCGAAATACAACTTTTTAAATGAATTCTCCATAGATACCTCATAATTTTTTTTCCGGAATTGAAAGAGATTATCATTATCGTATGAGTTATAAATGTCAATAAGTGTATCAGAATATTAAACCATTAGTTAAAAAAAACATCACGAAAATGAATATGGATAAAAATATTCAAAAAAGTATCTAGTTTAAATGAATTTTGTCGGGAAAAATGACACTTTTTAGTAAAAATTATATTCTTAAGCTTAAATAGCCCTTTACAATTAAAAGAGTAATGTCTTGAACCATATTTTATGAAAGCAAAGTTTATGTTGCAAACACGTGAGGATATAAACACTCGGAATATAAGAGAATAAACGTTTATAATACAGTAGAGTCCCGGATATCCGAAATTCGGCCCGAAAGGCTCCTGATATTTTTTTTTGCTAAATTATGAAGTGTACGCATAAATAGAGAAATACACAAAAATTAAATACTTACGCTAACAAATTTGGATTTATATATCTCAAATATGCAATAATCTTTTAAATTTTGGTTCATTTTAAAGCAGCCCTGTCCTACATTCTTTTAAACAAGAGAACATCTATAGTACTGGCTTCATTTTGTGCTGCTATAAGCTAAGGGCCTGATCTAAGCTTTTTGTAACGAGGTAAACACTCTATGACGTCAACTTTTTCTTAGCTAGCCTTTTTCTAGGTGTGAATTGGATGATTTCCGTTTATCCGAAAATTCCTATGGAATCTCGATTAACCGAAAGTTCTCCGGTCCCATACCTTTCGAATAAGCGGGACTCTACTGTAGCTTATTTATTATTTAACAATTATGCCAGAGGTTGAGTTGATTTTTTTAATATTCGCATGTAACACCTGAATATAGTGAGAACCGTTTCATCAATTATAATTATTAATCAATACAATATAGAACACATCTTGTCGATAATACAAAAAAAAAATTATAAAAATCGAACAGTTTAGATCGGAAATTGAAAGGGATATTGACGAAGTGATGACGTACAGGCAAACATAAAAAGTGTGAAAATGATCTGTGTGTCCTTTGTCCTTTCTCTTGAAAATATCTTTTCTTCCAAACGAAAAAAAAAAGAATTTTTAAAATCAGACAGTTAACAAAAATTGTGAAACGGGTATGGATCAAAATTTTATCAAAAATATCACTTGCCAAAATCTGACGCGCACTTCGGATGAAGAGCTTTATATTAATAGTATTTTTTAAATTAGTGCTTGAGGAAACAACCTCCTGTAATTTTGCTCACTATTGTTAATTTGTTCTTTGTATGATATTGGGACTACTCTCTAGGTTTGGATTTGAAGATGTAATTGCATAATAGATATAGCCACAGATATATATGAAAAAAATTCTTAATTGAGTAATCTTTATCCCTTTTTTTCATTCATGGAATACATCATTTTTACCATTGTATTCTAACCTAATTATATGGTTACTTATATTTAATGGCCAAATGTGTGTTAAATTATTTTAAAAATTTTTTTGAATCAAACAATTATGTGTTTTATTCCTCTTTTGTCTTTTAATAATTCTTATTTTAATCACCAGTTGCAACTACTCCAAAGACCACCGACCTAAAAAAAAATACTGATATCCACGAACATAACATGCATTCCATACTTTTGACACTCCATACCTTTGAGAATCACACCATGTCGTAGTGACCACTCCTCCACGATCTCCA
The DNA here is from genome assembly GCA_023701765.1 of Hylyphantes graminicola. NCBI lineage: Eukaryota > Metazoa > Arthropoda > Arachnida > Araneae > Linyphiidae > Hylyphantes > Hylyphantes graminicola. The sequence goes on along the minus strand of CM043113.1, from coordinate 21,534,299 downwards.
TAAGTTAAAAAACTTGACTTTTGTCCAGCATCCAATTTCCCATAGGTGACCAGTTGAGGCTGCATATTCCCAGGACGGTAGGTGACGCCCTCTACTGCTGGGGAACGGAGTTTTCCAAGGATGGCATTTTCTTTATCAGGCAGTTCCGGCGATTGGACCATATGTAAATGTGTATACTTTGATGTACTATGGCCCAAAGCAGGAGAAAAACAGCAGTCTGTAAAGTAAATAGAAAAAAAAAACAAGTTTAAGATACTTCTTTGCAAATAAGAAATTAAATTATGAAAGTAATACTCTTATGAAAGAACACATGTTTTATGTTTTTGTTATATAAAAATGACTAAAGAAATGTTACAAAACTAAAAAAATTATCAAAGAAATAAATATTATTTACGAATTTGATTTGACTTCCCCACTATGATATGAGCCCAGAGTAACCATTTTCAGACCCCGTATTTTCTACTTACCAATTGTTCGGTAAGTTATATATCCAAAAATTATTATATACATTAATTTTCAGTTTCAAGACTAGTATTTGATTAAGGATGCATCTCATTCAATTTACTCTGATCTCCTATTATCCATGCATATCTCGTTAAGTAAACCAAACTGATTGATTTTTTTATTTGTAAATATCGTAAAAAAATAACGAATTTGAATACGTATTTTAAGTCAATGACGTTAGAAGGCATCGGTAAAATTCGAGTTTATGCAATTTATACAGAGCAACGCCCAATCCCCGTTCACTTATATTTTGCTTATTTAGATAAATAAAGAACTTTTAACGACGACTGTCATTAATAATATAATTAAATGTTGTTTTTAACAATTTTGGAGCAGCAATCACTTGAAAGAGAACTGGCTTCCTTCACAATCCAGCCTATACAGATAGTCAGCATTCTACAACAAGAACATCATTTGTATAATCTACTGAGCAATGTCAAAGAAATACGATGAATGAACGTCGTGAATCACCAGAACTTTGAATAAAAAATATGCACCCTCTCATCCATCCGATTTATTCCAGAACCCTTTTACTAAATATTCATCGGTTGAGTCAAATTCAAGGTCCGAGCGTGAATCGAAGCACTTGAAAACATCTCGTCATCCATGTTTCGGTGACGTCCAGCGATATATAACAAATTAGTCGCGGTTTTATGTATGGTGAAAACGTGATGTGTGGTTTTGACGACTTCCGCAAAACATTTGAATTTGTTTAGAAGTTTAGTGTGTTTATCGAAATACAATTAATTATGCGTAAAATGTATTGAAAATATAAAAGGTATAATTTAATTTGCCTAAAATTCTCACAGAAAGTAACGCATAATTCCTTTTTAAGTAGAGGATTGGATGATAATTTTTTTTTATACTTTTTAACGCCTGACCTTTTTTTTAACCCGTGTATAACAAAACTTATTCATTAATGATCAAAACATTTATAAATAGAATAGCTACAAATCAATTTTCGTTATTTAACGATAGATAAAATTTTCATCAATTCTAAACCCTAGTAAAAAAGTTTTTAAAAAAGATTAAATTTATTTATCACTTCCATTTAGATTCCTTAAGGCCTTTTGAACAGATTTTTTTACCAATAATCAATTTTAAAAAAATATTTGAGAAAGAAAGCTAATTTTAAAAGCAAAAATGAAACGAATACTAAAATTTAAAAAAAAATACATTTTTTGTTTTAATTTAACTACTGAGCCTCCTACTACATTTCAAGAGCCTTCATCATAGGTGGCTTTCTCTTAATATATTACTTAAACACATGCATTAAGAATTTTTTTACCATTATTTTACCTGTTTTTGCTACGTCTTCTTAAACAAAAGTATTGCATTAATTTAAAACACTGAAGTCACAAGTAAAACTTAATTTAGTTTATTTATAAGGGACACTGGTAATCGAACTTAAAGAAACTTTTAAATATCCTAATTAAACATAAGTATTTAGAAATTTTCAAAAACCTTATTTTACCTGTCGTTGCTATTTTTTTAAAGACGGTATTACATTAATACCAAACCCCAAAATCACAAGGAAAACGATAAAGCTTAATCTATATTTATGCAGTGCACTTGTCAACGAATTTAAAAACACGTATTAGTAGAGAGTGCCTAAGGTTATAATAAATAGCTAACGACCATTGGAGACTAGTTATTATTAAAGCGTGGGCTGAATAAACCTGTCATATATTTAACATTAAAGCATCCATGTGGTAATATTTTTGATTTCATCACAAGTAGAAAGAATTCGGTATTAGAAATTATAATGGAAGTATACGATCAAATGGCATTATTATTCTTTAGAATAAATTTTAGGTAGCTCTGAAAAACACTTCCCTTTAATAAATCATCAACTAAATTTTTTGAGGCTTAAGGCTTTTATTTCAGTGGAAAGGATATTCGTCAATTATTTTGTTGGTTAAAAACTTTGCTATTGTAGGAAAGTAATTGCAGGAGTTTTGCTTTTTATATTTTAATTGCTCTTAATGAAAATATAATTGTTTAAATTTTTAAATATTTTAAACTTTTACGCGGTTACATTTGTTAACTCCAGTTGCAAAGCATCAGTAAACATTTCTTGAACAATAGAGATACTAGATAATTTAAGTTTTTAGTTTTTACAAACAAATTTTTTTTTCAAAAATAAAAATCTTAAAATAATATAATGGGCCTCTTAATAATTATTTGTCTTCTACTTAAAATAAAATCTTTATTGTCATACAGTATTTTTTTGATAAAAAATGTGTTTTTTATGAATAATATTTACGTAAATTACATTACTTATAGAAACAGATAAAAATCTATTTCTTGAACAAGAATTTATAATACCTTAATAAAATTTAATGGATAACTAAAATTAACTTCATACATATCATTTTACAAAATTAATAAAACATTATTTTGACTGCAAGAAAATTGAATAAATATATATTTAAAAAAAAATATTTTTTTGACTGCAATAAAATTGAATAAATATATATTTAAAAAGTATTATAAAATAATAAATTCCACTAAATGGCCCTCATTTTAGTTTTTTTATAACTTCTCATTAAAGTCTTCAATGTAATTTTATTCATATTTCCAGCATACTCAACTGCATCACACAATTTCGTTTCATCCTTCCGAAACTATCCAACACGCTCAACCCAAAACTCATTTCAAAGTCTAATACCGAAAGTTAGCGTTGAAAATTGCCTTAAGGATTTTCGCCTAATAAGATTGCTGCAATTTATTAATGAGAAATAATATGTTAAGTAGGGAAATTAACGAACCTTGTTAACTTCGGGGAGGAACGTCTTATGTTAATTGGACATCTTGACAGCAATAACTCGAGCGGTGATGTCAAGGATTATCACTCAATTTAGAAGAAGTTTTAACTTTCTGGTCAGTCTCTGCTCTATTAAGGTTCTCCAAACGTAAAGAAATAGCATTGAAAATAAGACACTTAACAGGTGTTTTTTTTATATGCCAGAAAGATTAATTAGCCAATTAGTTAGTTGTGATGAAGGAGTTTTGGTTTTTTTACAGAAATAATTTTAGTGATTGTTATTATAATTACTTGAAATTAAAATTTGACTTTAAAAGAAGTAATTTTATGCTTTCTTGTACAAGCTTAAAAGTTCAAATATTTTCATTTCTAGTATACGATCCAAACGTAATGAATTGATAAAATAATTTGTTCTTTTAACTTCAGTATAGCTAAACTTAAAAATTTATAATTGATAAAACAAATCGAATATTAGAATTTATGAAGGAATGCGTTAAATTAAAAAACAACAACATGTTTTTAGAAGAGCTAATATGCAACGACTGGTAACAATTTTGGTGAATTTCATTAATTTGCCTAACAACTAAATGCCCAAATGTTTTAATCATTTAAATTCTTATCTCATACAACTCAATAGTTATTGCAACCCAACGTTACATTTTAAAGCTCGACAAAAATCGGCAATGAGCATTGTACCATCGGTGTACCTTCTTTTTCTTGTAGAAAAGCTCTCCTATTTTTAAAATGTTACTAAATATTTTTGTGAACTTCTAATGTTTCATAACCCGAAATTTTCCCATAATGCAAATAATGTTGAATAGTGTTTTCACAAACAATATAAATAACAGAAAACAATAGCAGCTAACAACAACAAACGATAACAGCGAACAAAAAACAAACAACGTTAACTACAAAACGCAAGAAACACTAATACAATTCATATTCCATTACCTAGTTTTTGGATTCTGCCTCACAAACAAGTGGGATAAGTTAATAAAAAAAATAGGCAAGGCTAAATCCCTAGTTTTATGAAAAAAAAAATAACAAGAAGAATATTTTAAATTTAAATAACTAAGCATTTCATCTAGTTCAACAAGAAAATTCTATTTTAATATTTCCACTGTTGCCACTCCGTCAAATACACGACAAACTTTATTTAAAATGAAATTTAAACTTAAAAGAATAGTCATTTTTGTGATGCAAAACAGTTTGGATAACGTCATAGTATATATCTTAATAGATTTCCTTTAATTGTTCATTATATAAATGAATTTAAAAAAGAGGCATATATAGTTCTAACTGTGAAAAAAAATAATAAAGAGTTGCTTCTATTTTTTAAGCATTAAGTTTACGAAATATTGATTGTTCGAACTGGAAATTAATTTAACAAACGATAAATGTTATTGATTATATTTGTAAAAGAAGTTTGTGAAAATTTAGCAGTTGTGGCAACTAAAATTTTTAATTAAGAAAACTGCAGAGAACGTTATTTTCAAATTATTTGTTATTTTCTAAATAATCATAAGTTAAACGATATCATTGTAATAAGTTTAGATTCTATATTTACAGCCAAAAAAGGTATTATTCTTCGTTTCAAATTGAGCAAACGATAAAGACTACTAATTAAATATTCGAACAAAAATTAATAAAAAAGGCAAATTTCAGCGTTTGAAAGTTTAAATTAGAACTAGCTAAAGGCAGAGATTGATTATTTACTTTCTAATGTAAAAAAAATTATGTGTGACAGTGGTTCGAAAGTATCTAATGCTTTTACAAAAACCTACTTGTTTTGCTTTCTTATTCAACAACTTTTCGTCGCGATAGTAGCCCAATGCCATTAATTTTATCTTGCGAATTCAAATAATATTTTTTATCGTTTGTTACATTAATTTGAAGTTCGAAGTATAATTATTTAGTAAAATTGATACTTTAAAAATAGATACGAATTTTTAAAGATATATATTTTTCGCAAAAAATATACAATCTTCTCTTCATAACTCTTAATACATGTGTATTGAACTATCAAAATAAATAGTAATATATATTAAAAAGCAATTCAAACTTATTTTATAACTTCAATAAATTTCTTTTATTCAATACATAGAGATCTTAATTAAAGTATTAGAGTGGGGGGCTCACGTGACCTCCAATGCTAACGGCTTGACGAGCATGGAGGCCGCCATATTGTCGAAAAGTGAAGAAATTGGGCCAGTGTTGCCAGTACTTTAAGTAGAAAAAATGTTGAGAAAAAATAAATTTAATTCTAAAATTATCAAAAAAGATCATAAAAATAATAGCTGCATTTTGGCATATTTTTATTGGCTTTTAAAGAACTTGAAACGCTTTTCTAGTATTTTTATTATATTTATTTTGTAATTTTAGAATTATATTTTATTTTTCCGAGTATTTTTCTTAATGTGGCGGCGGTGGCGACAAGTTACCAGTGTTGCCATCACATAAAGAATGCTACGAAAAAATAAAATTTAATTCTAAAATTACAAAATAAGTATTATAAAAATACTAGAAAAGCGTTTCAAGTTTTTTAAAAGCCAATAAAAATATTCCAAAATGTAGCTATTATTTTTATGATATTTTTTGATTATTTTAGAATTAAATTTATTTTTTCTCAACATTTTTTCTACTTAAAGTACTGGCAACACTGGCCCAATTTCTTCACTTTTCGACAATATGGCGGCCTCCATGCTCGTCAAGCCGTTAGCATTGGAGGTCACGTGAGCCCCCACTCTAATACTTTAATTAAGATCTCTATGATTCAATATTTAATATAAATAAAGTTTCTCGTGCGGTTGAAGTGAGAGGCAATGCTGAATTGATTACAACAAAAATGAATTCTTATGCTTATCAAATGAGTATTAAATTTTGCAATTTTTTTTTTAAATAGTAATTGAAGTAATTCGAATTCGAATAATTTCAGAGATTTTTAATTTCGATGCGCAGAATGTTTTGACGCTTAGAACTTGCCTGGAGTATTTGTAGTTTTAAATGTGAAAGGATAATTAAGTGTAAGAATCCTAAAATCTTTCATTTTTTAATTAATAAGTGAAGTGCATTAATTAATAAGTGAATGAACGTAATTTGGATGCTTAAAGGAATGCTGGGATTCAGTCCAATATCCAAATAAAATAAAAGCACTGATTTCATCTATGGAGGAGAGGTGTTTCTATCATCATATAATAGGGACCAGTAAAGAGGGAGATCGATTGGTATAAAAAGAGTAAAAATATTTTTTGAACGTGAGGTTTCTTATACTTGATTGTTATACAAATTATGTATTCGAACCTCTTGAATTAATTCCACTCATATAAAATACATATGGCCGATAAAAAAATCATTTTAATACTTCATTTTTTTTTAATTAACATTTGTTATCCAAATCAAAAAAATTGACCTTAATAATAATAATAATAAATAATAATAATAATAATAATAATAATAATAATAATAATAATAATAATAATAATAATAATAATAATAGTAATAATAATAATAATAAATAACAAAAAATAAATAATAATAGTAACACTATCCTAAACCTCAAATATTCTATTTCAATTACAACACGTGGGCGTAAGTCATTCCTTCCATCCATCGCCCACTGCATAACCATCCACTCACAAAAGTGACAATTACCATCGTCCAAAAAGCTACGCCATACCTGTCCTACCGATGACTTCCCACCAATCATATCGCCATCACTCAAAATATGTCAACCAGTTCCACAATTAGCCGAAGACAAACATTTTCAGGTTGAAGTGTCGTTAGTAGGCTGAGTTTGCACCGTGAGCAGGTAAATGATGGATTTGTGACTTAGTTAACATGGGAGATAAGTCCCTTTTCCCCGCACGGTGTGAATTGTAGCGGGGTGACCTTCATTTCACCTGATCATCACGCCTATGGTTAATTTAAGTGAAACTGATTTCACTAGTCGAAAATGATTGATAGTTGGAATCGTGTGAATTGGTACGAAATTTTAACTTAGCACCGCTAAAGTGTTTACTAATCCTTTGTTCGTTAGAAACGTAAAAATTGATTTAAAAAATTGGATGTTGTCAAATACCACTCGCCATAAAATAAGAAGTAATGATGTCAAATTGTCACTTGTTAAATGATCACAGGAAAGCTTGGTCAAGTTCAGTGATTAGCGAAGATAACTAAAATGTGTACTGTTCCTAATAATGGGGCCCTTTATTAGCAAAAAAAATGTTTACAATCGAAATTTCATCTTGGTAAATCACGCACATAAAAATAAAAAAATATTGATGTTATACGTTACACGAAAACTTGGTCAATTTGAGTAATTAGGGACTACCCTTATTTATAGAGCAAATTTTCTAGAGTAAAAATCATTACGGGGCTCAGAAAGGTATTCTGCTGTCGGATGTCAATCAATGACTTCACTTTTTATATCTATACTCTTATCGATATATCGATAAACTATTGAAATAGAAACACTGAAAATGAGGACTTTTTCAAATCACACACGTAGTTTTACAAATGAATGTTAAAAATTAAAAATATTACCCAATATTTTTCTTTAAATGTGGAAGTTGATGCAATATATTTCATTAACTATTGAACTGTTGCATGATTATTAAAAAAAATATTTAATTTTCATGCATATTTTTAAGCGAGTAAATACTTTTCAAAAATTATTTTTATTACATCCTATATAATTGTATGAATATCATTTTTTCATGTTACAATAACATATACAAAGTTTAACTATTAGTAATTTTTTTAAAAAAAAGTCTTACTAATCGTTCTACTAACAATTATAATCCACCTAAACTTTAATGAATGATTAAACACATATTCAGCACCAATGATTCAGCACATATACCTATTGAATTATGATTATTATGGAAAGTGCAATATAGTTTTGATATTATGCTTAGGACAAGCCCAATTCCATTTATAAAGGAAGACAAGCAAGATGGTCGGTGCTCGGAAAAGTGGCTCGTATGTTAGTTAATTATAAAATAGAAAAAAAAAAGTTGAAGTAGTAGAACCATAATAAATAAAACTTTTTCATCGCAGCATTTCTTTATAAAATGTAAAAGAATTGCTAACTGTATCCAAACTTTTTTACTGACTTATTTAAGATTTAGTTAAATAGCTAGAGATCGTCAAACTTTGAATATTTAATATTTTTAATGGAAAAGTCATGTTTAGTAAATAAGTTGTTTTTCCTCTCATGATGTGATACATCACAAGTTCCAAAAAAAGAAAAAAAACTTTAACTCCTGATTTCCGCTTCACATTTACGTCTCCAAATTCCATAAAATAATGAAAGCGTTGCAATCAGCTAAAAAAATCGCCAACAATAATACTTTCTCTTCCATTCATACAACACGGTCATCAACCATCAGATATAGCAGCAGTCATTAACTCCACAACGCATTTGTAGATCAGCCAACTTCTTCTAAACCAAAGAGAGAATTCCTTAGAAAAGCAGAAAAACTCCATACCACACTCGAAGTGCCACACTCAAATGCAAAAACTTTAAAACTCATTAGTGTGTCTCAAACGATGTCTTTTGTTTCATTGGAAAAAGTAATGCTGGAGTTCTTCAAGTGTGTATAATCGCTTATCTCCATTCTAATGAGGTTTTGGCTTTATTTGGCGAATTTTTTGACCATGACCAAGTTCTTCTAAAAAAGTGCAACTATCTTTGGAAAAGGTCAGTTAACTTTTTCAAGTGGCATGGGTTGGATTTTTTTTTGCATAATAAGGAAGTAGTTATGAACTATATTAAAATTAAAATATGTATATTTTATATTGTTCAAATAAATCTTTAAAAAATCAATTGATCTTCAAAGAAATCTTTTTTAAATTCTATAATAAGTTGAATTTAAATGATCTTCTTGATAAAAAAAAAACTAATGAAACTATAATTAACTTTGCCGGCCCACTGGCACAATGGTTAGTGTACTAGCCTTTGGAGCTGCTGGGCTCGGGTTCGAATCCCGGATGGATGTTTGGATTTTGTTTGTGGCGTCCTTCTTTGTGTGTCTCTTGTGACTGTTTCTTCTGGCGAGCGGGGTAATGGGCTATATAGCCTACGCCCTTCCCTTCTAGAGGGCGCAATCACTGTCATTTGTCATAATTAACTTTAATTCTATTAAATACGATAGTATTATCAATGTATGATTACACACATTTGAATTTAAATATATTATTAGAATGTAACGAATGAACCATACATTAATTTTTTTAATTCAAATATTAATAATTAAACTAATTAAAACCCATTCAAGACTATACCCCATATATATACAATGTAAATTGGATAGAGGAAGCAAAATAAAAAATAATATATTAAACGTTCTTGTAAAGTATTGCAGGGTCGAACCTGGCTCTACAATAGAATTTGATTATGATAAAAAGTTATATGAAAGATAACTGCAAAATATCGCTACAAAATTTCCATCGAAAATTTTATCGTAATTTTGGAGGTTGATTAGGAGTCGTTTTTTTTTACTCTGGGTTTTTAGGGTGTATAACCTTACTCCTTTTTTTGCAAATAATCTTTTTCTGTATTTGTGGTGAAACATTCATTTTGTTTTGTGGTGTAAGCTTATTACGATTTGGTATAAGTTTACATTGTTTTACGGCGTAAGGTTTCTCTGTAAAACCGGAGCAGTATTTTCTACTACCACTGTTACGGAATAATATTACACCAAACATTTTCCAGTGCGGAAGGTAAACCGTTACTTGCATGTTAACATAGCAATTTAACACTTCTAAGGGTGAATATGACCAAAGAAATACAAAGGTGTCTCAAAATAGAAATATCTAAAATCTATTAATATATACTTAAAATGTATAAACTTTAAAATTAACAGATACTAATGGATTTCTTTAGTGAAGTTTATTGATAAGTAAATAAAATCTGGGTTGCCAAATGAGCCCTTGACTTCAACTCTTAATTTGCTCCTGGTTTACCATTTTCTCTTAAATAACTGTGATACTTTGTCATGTATATACTTTTCACCAAAATAATAGATTCCCACACAATAACTCATTCAAATATTTAACTTAAATATTAAGTGTATGTTTCAACTTACCTTTTCAATTACAGGTAAAGGTTAAATTCCAATGCAAACACAAACCGAACACAAAATTAATCCATAAGACATACACTAAAACACGAAAATTAGTCCATAATTCAAACAGAAAAACACGTTATAATATCCCCACTCAATCTATATAAAATTCAACCACCAGTTCGCCGAAACAACCCGCAATCAACCGTCTAGAATGGAATAGAGCAAAAATTTGTTCCATGGAACTTTTTTTCCTTCTCTTCATTCACGGCGGGATTTTGTGGGTCCGTTTCGACCAATCACAGGTCACGGATGGAGGATCGGTGTGAGAACCAGTTATTTAGAAGGGAGTGAGGTTTTTAATATGCGATTTGAATTAAGTTATTTCTTCCTTATTTGTCGTGTAAGGATGGTTTGGATATTAAAGAATATAGAAACGTGACAGATAGTAGAAAAACTATTATAACAATTATCTACGTTTAAAAGTATTCACAAATCGGTTTTTAGCATTGATAATAGGACTTCGCTTTAAGTCCTGGATCATCTGCATACATTTTTACATCTTTTTAATTATTAATTTGCTTTCTAATTTAGATATCTTATTCTCCTTCTTTATATAGATTAAGCATAGGTCGGAATATATGAATAACATTTTGTTTAAAGAGATTAATAGAACAATACATTAATTAGGAATATCATATTTTGTTAAAAAAATAATATTTTAAAAAAGGGATTTAGAATTACATGTATCATGTTTAAATGTGCTTTTAGGATTAAAATTAATGAAGATTTAATCTTTCATTGTTTTATATAAAATTTTATTTCTTCTTGAAATAAATTGAGCTGGTTGAAATTTGCTTTATTTCTAAACAAAAAATATTTTTAGTAGTTAAAAATACTCTATTTTATAAATGAAAACGTGTTATTTTAATGTTGTTTAAATAAGTCGTAAAAAATTCGTTTATATCGCAAACTTTAAAAAAATGTATGAATCATACATTTGTGGACAAAGTTTAATCAAGAAAAATCAATTTCACTAAAATAAAAATAGCTATAGAAACTACTATAAGTTCTTGAATTTCAAGTTGTTTGTAAATTTAATGAATATGATTACCCATTAGAAATAAGTCAATAATTTACAAACCATAATTGTTTAAATATTTCCCTGGAAAAATAATCCTGTCATTTGATATAGAATTTTAGGCAGAAAAGCTGCCAGAAAATATTCGTAAGCTCCGTAAAAAAAACGTAATAACTCCGTAATTTTGTATTTATCTTTAAGTTCAAATCAACTATAGAAGAAAGGGCCATTCACCATAAATTATCAATAGGGTAGCTAATGAGGGTTTGGTTAAAATGTTCGACGAAAAACACATAAAAATACTAGCAAATGTGGCATGATTATTCAGGATTAAAATTTTAAAAGAGACATCGAAATAATAAAAAAAAGACGATTGTGATTTGAGGCATCTTTTAAAACTGCCTAGCTAATGTATTGTTACCTACACATATTACTGAATAAAAGAAAATAAAAGATGACCATGCAACCACTCCTCGTACTTCTATACCATATATTTTCCCGGTCCGGCCTCTTCGAAATTCCTTCAAAATTACTTGGTACAAAAAGTCAAGGATTCCTGAAAACAATGCGCAAGGCTGCAATCAAGAACAAGAACCATTGTGCGCGAGCCATTCCTAGGGATAATCTTTGAATGAGTCTCACTGTTTACTGCGGTGCTTAACAAATAAAAGCGGGGGATAAGTGAAAATAGCCAGTTTCATAATTTGGCCATTGCACGAGGGTATTATAATAATAATAGTGTGAATACTGTGGATTCGTACGCGCTAGCTACGCCCCCTCGATAAGGTATAGAATCATCTTTAAATAGAATAAAAATGGAAAGTGTTGTGATGAAGAATTCGTTTTAATAATGGTATATCTACGGCATAGATCATTTTGATGTAATGGTGATAAGGGCTGACTGATTAGCTGAATGGTTACACTCTCAAAACAACTAGAAGATACCTACACTCCAGTAATAAGTGCATTTTCGACATTAAAAGGAGTTAATATTATTTCGTCACTTTAAATCACTCATTTGAAGATTCTGTATCTTGATTTGGAGGAAACTGAATCTCATTTTTGTATTCACATGCTCAAAAATGACGAAATATTTCTTTAGATTAGACGAAATTCGAATCCTCATAAAAATGACGAATCAAATTTCCTCACTTTGACGAAAGGAAAACTCGGAGCATTTACCAGTAAACGGCTCGTCAAAATTAAGCGTCGTTTTTGAGTATTCGTTTCTGAGAGTCTATGAGTATAAAATTGTGATTTTTACGTGTGTCTGCATTTGTGTGTCATGAGTACACTTTGACATTGTTCTTGGGAATTCTGGGGTGTTAGGTCAAGAATAAGCGCTCAATTGCGACACTGGTATGTTTTGGGCGCAAGCTCAGATGTCGACCTCGTCACTTGAACGTGGCTCTAAATTATGGAGCGTAGTAGATAAGATAAATCTCTATAAGGCTAGAAATAGACAGCCGGAACTGTTCTATCAATTAATCATGGTGCTAAAGTTTTTTTTATTCTATAGATATGTTTAGTAGATATTTCGATCCGATCCAAGTACATCCTCCCGTTTGCTAGTTGGTTGACTTTTTTAATTGAAAACTCTTAGCCATCAACCATATATAAATACAGATGAAAATTATTATGTTAATTTTTCAGTTTATTTTAGTTTGTTGATTATTTCATTTATTTTTTTAAAACGAGTGAATTTTTTTATTTAATTTTAATTGCCACCAATAATTTATTCTTACGCAGAAGTGTGAAGCAGTATTTTTAGAATTTCGTATGCGTAAACAAATTAATCAGTACTTAGCGAAATATGTTATTTTTGAATAACTCTCTTGAAACGTCAGACTTCTTATACCATTACTATTGTATATCCTTTACTATATTGTACTAATGGTGAAGAAAGTGGGATTATCTGAATCGTGAAGGGCTGGAAAATCAAAAGTGATGACCTTCGACACGTTCGCTGATGCTATGCATAGTTTGCAAAACTTTGGGGTGGCGCAGTTCTATCTTTAAAGAATAGTGATAATGTTTATTATCTTCAGGTATTTAAAGTTTTTTGTTCGTTAGAAACGCTTTCAGTTACCTATTATTATCTTTTTATAAGAGATTTAATACAGCCTTAAACGCGCCTCGAAAATGAAACAATTGTCAAGTGATGAGGTCGTATCCTTTACCGCCACATAACTCAACAGTACACAGTTCACAAAAATTACAAGTTAATGCCTCCTAATAGCTGCACCAGTTGTGAGGTGAGATATTTCACCAGGTTTTAAGTCGACTGAAATATTTTTAAGGTTTTGGCTTCCAAAATCCGAAGGAGGGTTTATTCTAAAACCGAAAAATATAAAATATCCAAAGTTTCACCACATTTTGTTCAGTGAGGGTCGTTGCATCTACTAGGAACCATTTTTTAGGGGAACGTGGGGGTGGGGGTGGAGGTTGGAACCAAGTATATTTAAAGTTCTGCAACAATGTTTTTTGCATCAATATTGTATTTGTGTCAGTATTGTATTCCTGAAATCTTCATCGAACTCATGCTAATTAATAACCATGATATTTTAGTTTAATAAAATATAGATCTTGAAAAGCGTTTAAGACTTGGTCTCTATTTTATAGGTATGAGAGGTATACATGGAGAGGTTTGACAAAAATATTTTCACGATTTTTAAGATTGAACATTAAAAACATTAATATGTCGTTACTAATAATACGAAGAGTTTATTTTTTAAGGTCAGATAACCGCATCAATTTCTAAAAATAACTGAAAACAAATACATCTTTATGTAGATATTAATCGCTCGTTATACATCACGCCCCAAAAAGGACCTCTTTCTGAAAAGCCACAATTTGTCCTCTTAATAAAACTACATGGGGCCCGAAATTAATGATGCCACCCCCCGGTTTCAAAGTGGGATGCGTTACAGATCACAAGGTTGTAATTCACCCAGAATCCAATGGGTGAAACAAACCAACCGTTCAAATGATTCATCATTGCGACGCAGGGGTAATTTATTTCCCTTTTTTTGCTGGTTTCTATTTTTTTAATTAACTTATTTTATATTAGATATGTTTTGGGGATGCATATTTGTAAGGTTTCGCGTTTATATTAAGTAGTTAAAATTATTCTGCGATGATTTTAACAACCATGTGTATATGAATTACTTTGTAAAGAAAGGTTATAAAACAGCGGGCATGATTTTAAGTGGGCGTTTTCCTGCTGAAAAATGTATTTCTTGTGGTTATTTTTTATTTTCATTAATATACCGAACTTAGTATTGATTTATTACTCACATATTGAAATTGTAACTTATAATGTTTTAGACGAATTTTCATTACGAAGCAAATCGTTTGTATAAGAACAAAAATTGTATTTTTAATAACTTTTAAAAAAATATTGAATGACTTTTGTATGACATTGTTCACGCATTTTATCTGTTGTGCAAATCTAGTGTTCATGTTTTGAGCTCTAAAAGTTTTATCTTTCTTATTTTTCTAATGTTTTTAGTCATGCCATACTCAACTTTTTTAATTAGTGTAGAATGCCCGCATTTTTTTTGACACTTCAGTCTTCTTCTATCACTAAAGAAGACAACATTGTACGGTTTTAAAAAATTCAGAAAGAAAAAATGTTAAGTAAAATTGCATAAAATATAGCTTCATGTAACTATATTTTAATAACTGTACATTTAAATTTTCATATCCTAAATACAAAAAGCAAGTTAACATTAGATAATATATAAAATTGGAATGAATTGAGGTATTAAATAAGTTTTAAAAGTATTTAAATTAATTTGTTTCAGTAAAGATAATTGAAGATTATTTGCATTTATGATGTATATCTCGGGTAATTTGTATTATTATCTCTCTAGAGATGATTATTTTTTATACTTAGATATATAATGTGATCGATATGGGCAGCTTAATATTCAGAGGAGATTCTTTTTAACCTTTGAAACTAAGACACTTTGCATTTTCCACTTTTAATGAATATTAGAATATTAAGAAAAAAATATAAGGAAGGGCAAAAAAAAAAATTAAAGATGTTTTTTCCTTTTGGAAATTAAATTATCTGATTTTTTAATTTCAAACATAAAACATAATAACATAACATTAAATCATACATTAAAACGCAGAAAGAAGCGTTGAACAAGCATACTAGATTTTCTATTCAAATTCCAAATTCCATGTCTTGCAAAGCCTTAGTAAAAAAAAACCTAAAAAATGAAATCAAAATAATGATTTATAGCCAATATTTGTCGTCCCCTTGACATTACACCAAATTAAAGTCCGAGAGAAAAATAATCGCATGAAAACAAAACCCGAAAAGCTTTTACCACCAATACGTGTCAAACATGTTTAGCACCTCATTCCCTGCATATGTAATTACATTTCGAAGGACGTGGAACAGAAATCGTTGGAAAATGAATCCCAACGGAAGAATCAGCGTCTTAATTTTCCAGCATCGTCTTCATTTTCTAGCGTCGTGTTCTAGCACTTATCTTGTGACATAAGGACTTGAATTTCTGAGAGAGCATTTTTTTCATTGTAATTATTTTTTTTTTTTTTGAGGTATTGATAACAATGGGTTGTTTTGGTTTGAGAATATTGTATGAAGTAATAATTGAACTGGGATTGGATTGGACAGGAACAGATTAAGTGTTTGGACTCGTGAGTCATGGAAATTTTTAAATAAAAACTGTTAAAAATGAATGAATTTTGAACTTTTCTATTGTAATATATTTTGACTTAATTTGAATTTTATTTAATTTAAATATTTTTTTTCATGGAATTTATTTGAATTCAATTTGAATTTATATTTATTTCGATTGAATTTATCTGGGCGAATTTTTAATTCGTTTTTAGTTTTGAATTCATTTGAATGTATTTTGAATTTATTCTCAATTTCTATTGAATTTACCTTTCTAATGAACTTATTTTCATTTCTATTGAATTTAATTATCATTTCGATTGACATTTTTAACTTATATTTACTTGATAAAAATGGCTAACGATGTATTTTTAAGTGTTACTTTTTATCATTTAAAATTTGAAAATTTCACTTATTATAATTTCTATTCTTCGCAAACGAAATCCAACTTTTTTCATTTCCAATAGAGAGCAACTTACAATTTCTATTGATTATCCTCTCATTATTTTGCATAGACTAATATTATTATCCTAAATCAACTATTTTATTATTAAGATTACTTATTATCTCTTTAATTCCGAAATAGCACACAATAGTTAAGACCCTCGTCGCAGTAACTCGAAAACACATCTGAAGCAAAAATAAAAGTCAGTTAAACCGCAAACAAGCCAACACAGCAATTGGCCTGAAATTAAATGGATATTTCTCCTCGTTTTACAGGCAGGAATTGCATCTGAGGCGAAGACACATAGGGGAATATATGAATGAATTATTGCTTGGTGGTTTTCTTTTTTTTCTCTAATTATTTTTTACGATCTTATCTGAAATTCTATATTAAAATAGCATCTTTATTGAAATAAAAAATGGGTTTAATGACATTATTTACATTTTAATGGTTCTCTCAGGTTTTTATTATTAAGTAGCGATGGTCTAGCATAAAGATTTGTTTGAAACTCGATTTGTCACGACTTCCGAAGTTAACATTAAGCTAATTCTATGTAACTGTAGTAAAAGTCGCAATTTTTAAAAGGGGATTGCAAGCCTTTTAAATTTGAAAAGTAAATCAAATTAAACAAGGCAAAATACTTTATTTAGCTTTAATAAGCGTAAATCAGCTATTCCAATTTTTTTTTATTCAATGTTAAAAGTTAAGTGATAATTACTTTTTTTGCAAACGTAACTTACAATTTTGCAGGGTATTAGCCATTAATTAAATCAATGCATTAAAAGTTAAATGCATTCCTTATTTACCGTATAGTGAGATTTTAATATCTTTAAAAAATCTTCGACCATACGAAAAATATTAATATGGCGTCCCATAGGTACAAGGAACCCGTGTACAAAATTTGTACCTAGTAATTTTAGTCCAATCTGTAAAGTCCGACAGATTTGCCAAAGTTCAAAAGCCACTTTTCGGAACCAGCACCATCTAAAATATGAACACACAAAATCTCCATTTCGAATTCCCCCATTGCAATACCCAAAATTACTTAATATTTCATAATAAGTAATCGAAAATAAGAATGTAAACATAATTTTTTTTTATCAAATAATGTCCCAATATCGTCCTTTATACGACTTCTTTAGCACACAAACTATTATGAATTATAATTTAAGTTATATATGATAATATAATAATAATTTAAATTATATATAATATAAATTTTATAAGCATAATTAAGAGGTTTTCACCTTAATTAAATAACAATAAGTAATTACAAAAATTAATATATATCGCCTTTCATCTCAATTTATTGTTGGCTGTTCAGCGACATGTTTCTCGTAATTAAATATTTCAATACCCATCAAACTACAAATCAGTCACTCGCATCTTTTTCAAAAACAATGCCAAAAAGTACCATGAATCTAACAGAGTTAAGTGATAACAGTGCGACATAAACGGGAATAATCGTGTGAATATCCGCTATGTGAATATTGTAGCGTAACTTCGTGGTGGTTCCCAACATGGAAGAGTTTTTATTGTGTTAATACGATTGTAGGATCACTGATGCAGTTACCGAAAACCGGAACACATTTTGTGTGAAAATACAGTATTAAGTAAATAGAAATGTAATTGAGGTGGTTTTTTGTTATCTCTTTCTGAATGATCTGTGCATTTAACGTTTATATTATTTATTGTTATGAAACATTTATTATATTTATTGTCTTACGGAACATTTTGGAAGATTGCTTATAAAGGAAAAAAAAAAACTTTTGATTATAAGTTTGAAAATGAAATGTCAAAAATTTGTTTTATTAAATACTATCTGAGAATATTAATCGTTAATTTTCATAGGGAAAAAAGGAGGCGGTGGGGGATTATATTAGAAAATATGGATGGGGGATTATATGGATACATATTAGAAAAAATATTGTGTGTAAAAAGTACGATCTCTGTTATACATTGCAATCAATGCGATGATTGGCAAGTGTTCTTATTAACCTTCTGAATGTTTTTTTTATATCTAAAAAAACTAATTCTTTTGTTTTTTTAAAAAATGCTCTCACATAAGAGAGCGGTTATATACTTAAAAATTTAGTAAAATTATTAAATTTGAAGACTTTTACAAATTAAGTGTACTATTGGAGCAGTTCGGGTTGCGGGTTCATACGTCCGTATCTCTCAGAGGCAATTATCAAATTGTCCTATTATATTGAATTAAAATTCATTCGTTTTGGCCCATTAAAAAATGTACAATTCAATATTTCTAAATAAACCAATCAATAAATTACTAATTTCGGACTTATAATTTCCTTCACACCATGATGCGGATCGAAGTAATTAAATAATCATAGGGGCTGGGGAGTCCAGTCGGTTAGGCACTCGCCTAGCACGCGAAAGGTCCCAGGTTCGGGTCCGGGTATCGCAAAAATTACTACCTACCTATAAACGGCCCGTACAGCCAAAAATGTCCTACCCCGTGTTAGGGAGTGCACGTTAAAAATTCTTCAAAGTCCTAACGCTGCGTACGATGTCGCCCTTAACGGTTGCGTTGGGTGCCTATTCAGGTGTCGGCTCGTCACTTGACGGTAGTTCTAAAATACGACGCCCGTCGCCAATAGCCATCGTGTAGCTCTAGTGCGACGATAATTCTAACTTAACCTGACCTAACATAACCTTAATAATCATAGATAAATAAAAAAAATATATATCCCAGCTATTTAGATACGACATATACCTATTCACAACCAACACAATTCCGGAATAGCAAGAAATCAACAGGCAATCCGTTTTAATTCATCAGTCTTGCCTCGCCAAGTGTGACCATAAATGACGTGTGGTGTAGTCACAGTCACACGGTAAAAGTTCCTATGAGAGAAAGGGGGGTGAGCGTGACGGGTATGGGAAAAAGCATGCCCAAGTTTCACTTTTGTAACACTCTTTCGATTCTCATGTGGTGAAACAGAAATAAAAACTGCTATTTAATGATGTTCCAGTAAAAGCCAAATGTTTATGATGTTAATAAATAAAATAGAATATTTTTTAATAATTCGCTGTATAAAGAATAAGTCTGAAGTCTGTCTGTTCTGTCTGTGTGTATGGGATCGCAAAACCTACTTAGAAAACTGCAAAAAAAAAAAAAATTAATTTTTAATTAGAATTCCTTCTACGCTACGTGTGCACCTGAGCTTTTTTTGTTTTTGATTGATTGTGGATTTTTTAATAATTAAATTAAAAAAAAAAAAAAAAACGTCATCCACGGGTGGGAAAAAAAAAAAAAACAAAAAAAAAAATACAGGACCGGGCCGAAACGGGGCTTGACTCCGCCCTCTTGTATTTTGATGAATTGAGTTTGGTTGTTAATATGCGCGCCCCTAAAGGGCTGCTTCATCCTCTATTAGTGTTTTTTTTTTTTAGTGCGCATGCGCCAACACGATTTTTTTTTTTTTTTTTTTTTGTGTATTTTCAAAAGTAACCAACCCCCTAAAAAAAGCAGCAAGCGAAGTTAACGGGTTCCCAGTAAGGCGGGACCATACTGCTAGTCAAGTATAAATGTATGATATGCATATATAGACCCAATATATGCGCAAAAAAGTGGCTTAGTGACAAATATATAAAATATTTCAGTATGCATACTCCTTGTTTATGTACACTCTTAAAACAAACGAACGATTTTAACCCAGTCTGAGTTAATTTCCACTCTTGCAGTCTTCAAAATGCACTTCCCCGAAAGGAGTGGATCCTTTGTGTATTAAACCTCCGACAGGATCACTCCAAACGAGTGATTTTTACTCAGTCTGAGTTAATGTTCACTCCTTTCCAGTGTCGAAAATACACTTCTTCTACTGAAGTGGATTTCACTCTTTTGTTTTAAGAGTGCATAATACTTTTTAAAGATAATATTGAAACCATTGTGTCTGATCAGCATCATACGCAAAGAATAGTATGAACTATTGTTTTGTTGTATAAACCATAAAGTATCACAATGATATCAATTTTAACCAATTTCAAGAACAAACCCTTACATACAGTAAAATGCTATTGCACTTTCGGTAAATGAAGTAAATATTTTCTATGTGATTACTGATGTAAACTGCATAGAAAATCCCCCCGAAATTCATTCCGTGATCTTGTAATTTTAAAGTTCAACGTAAAAAAAGTAACAATCTTTCTCTATCCACAAAAAAGCAATCTATAATCCCTTAGATGTATAAAAGAAACTTGACTTCGTCAAATATTTAGGCATATCATACAAAAACATTGAGTTAGTCGACCTTTAAAGTCAATACATTTACAGCCGAGCCAGGATTATAGAACTATGTAAGTGTTTGTTCTGTAGTTGTAAAACAACTTAAATCTCTTGAAAAGGGCACTTAAAATCATGTTTAGCTTAGGGGCCCTACAAAGGTTTCAGACTAATTGGCGCCCAACTTTAGTTGGCCATTATATGCTTGAAAACATAAAGTATTCTCAGGTTTCTTATTTACTCTTAAATAAAGTTTTGAGGCTTCACAATTTTGAAAAACTTTTACTTTTGACATTTGTTTAGAATGAAGTTAAATTTAACCTTTCATAAACTGTTTTAAATGAAAGTTTGATGTTGGATAAAGGTTTGTAAATAATGTTCAAATTTATTATTTTTAAGTTTTACATATTATATTGCGTGTCTTATATTGAGAATACTGTAATTCTGACTTTGATTACTTTGAAACACTGTGTAGTAAATATCAAAAAATAAACTTTTATTATATCGAAACAAATATTTTTAAGTTTGAGTGCTAGTTTTTTGTAATAAAACTGGGGATTTAAATGCCTACAATTATATCTTTATTTCATATTATAGCAGCCTTAATTTCCCTAACTGTTACAACTTTAACCTCATAGGATAAAAATTAATTTGCTAAATACTTGAATTTTTATTGAATCATTTACTTTTTAATCTAGACATTTGTGTTGATGCCTATTAGAAAAACACAATAATTTCAACCTTTGTGTTTTGTGATTCGTTATATCTACACTCTCAAAACAGAAGAGTGAAATCCACTCATATGAGAAAAGTGCATTTTCGAAACTGGAAAGGTATGAAAATTAGCTCAGACTGGGTTAAAATCATTCATTTGGAGTGATCCTGTCGGAGTTTTAACTAAACAAAAGAGTGAAATCCTCTCCAATAGTATAAGTTCATTTTCGACACTGAAAATAGTGAAAATTAACTCAGATTGAGTTAAATCATTCGTTTATTTTAAGAGTGTAAACAATACTTCGTCTGGAGTATTATTTAAGATAGTGAAACACACCAATTTATGATTTTAATGAAAATATGGCAAACAAGTTGGGATGGGTATCTAAAAGTCACCCCTCCCCACGATTTCCTACGGCGTAACAATAGACACAGAATCGAGTACCAGAATAGGCAGCACGCAATATCGAGTGCACTTTATTCTTTCAATTTCAAGCATCCCCCATTTTGGTTGTTGAACTTCCGGCGCGGCCACAGAACAATAAGAATCCATTTTTGCCCATTCTTCCTGATAGCTGGAAATGGCCCTTTTTAAAAGCCGATCCGCCCACTTGTTGGCGAAACCCCTTCTTCTGGAACAAAATTTCGGGAAGCTTTTTGGCGGCCACTTGTGATTTTCGTCGCCATCGAATTTCACGGTTGCGCGAGATTGAAGCGATGAGATTGAGGTGTGGATGTTAAATAAGGATTGTTTTGAAAGAACAGCTTATTGTAGGTATTGTTAATTATTTTTTTTTATCAAGGACCTATCTGTGGAAGTTAGCTCTTGTACCTTATAAATAAGCAATGGACCAGAAATACTCAATATTTACAACACTTTGTAGTTACATTATTTTTTCAGTTGAAATGAGTGTTTTAAGAAATAACCGAAATTAGTTATGTAGAAACGGCGGTACACAAAACTTGGCCGAACTGCACGTTTTGTTCACGATTTTAATGATCCTTGACTGCATTATCAAATAGATGTTGGCAATTAAACCTTTATAGATGGCTGCTAATGAGACATATTTTTTTGTGTCAAATTGGAATGTTTGGTGGATTATTTAGTAATATAAATATGTTTCTAACTATTCCCTATAAGTTTGAACCTATTTTATGTGATTCTCCTGACCACTTACAAGCAAAATATGTTCTTTAGGTGAATTAACAATCATGCATTACATTTTATCAAATTAAGAAATTATGTATGTAAAGGTTTTTGTTGGAATTTTAATTCAGGTTGAACATGAATGAATATTGATTAAAAAGAATATTAATGTGAATTGGTACTTCGTCACGCAAAATCTTAAATGTACGAGAGATTACAACAAAATATAACATATAAAATTTTTCTTCTTATTTTTTTACAAAAACATAAAAACAATTTGGGGTTTTGTATAATGTTCCTATAAGGCATAAGACTATAATTACAAAGCAAGATAAATTGCGAGAAAGTAATATTCTGGAAGAAGAAACTAAGAACTATTTAAGAACCAACTTAAAAGAACTTGGCGTCTTTTCTTCGCATCCTTTAAGCGTTGGCGTCGGAAATATGGTATCAGTTGACACAAATGGGTCCGTTTTAAAATGAAAAGTAGTTTTCCACCATTGTTTAAGTAGTAAATTTACTTTATGTGTGATGGAAGCGATTGGTTAGGTAAATAAGACATCAATAGAGGAAATTGAAGGTAATGAATTTTGGATTTCAATGGCGAAATGAGACTTGAATTTATAATGGGCGCTTTCAGTTAAATAAATGAAAGCTTATTGATATGTTGAGGAGATTTGGTTCTGCATTGTAGGGATGTCTGGATATTCAAATAAAAGGGATTCATCAACCGTATGAATTTAAAATAATTGCATTGATAAAAGTGAATAAGTGGATAGGAAGCGAAATTGTATTGTCCTGGTGAATGTGATTAAACGATGCTTTTATTATCTTTTTATGTTTCGTGCATTTTTTTTTAAATGCAAATATTTATTATTTTTATTTATTTTAATTTTAAAGTATTTTTTCCGATAAAATGATCTTGATTTCCAATAATAAAACTGACAAAATTATTGGAAAAAAGCTTTTGATATATCATAAAATAAGAGTTGTTTCTAAATTTGAGAAACACTACTATTCTTTGTAAGTTAGTTTAGCATTAACGAACAGGGTTTTAATGCTACGTAGTTAATTGTTGGGGTAGCTTTCCAAAACTTTGCTTTCAAATTATTTTGCAGGTTCACATTGTTCATATTTATTATTTTGAAACAATTGACGATGAAACAAACTTAACAATGATTATATTTTTACAATACAATGCTACGTTTAATAATTTTATACATTGATCTCAGTTGTTTTACAGTTTTGATTGATCTGAAAGGAACGCATTAAAAAATCATAAAGTTAACTATTACATACATTGTGTACAGCTGGGGAAAAAAAAACGCTCCACCCCACGTTTCTCAGCTGCTATTGGGCAAGGAACTTTGTGAAAGGTGTCATTTTTCAGGAAATAGCGTAAGGAACTGAGAACTGGCAACAAAAATTGTATAAGGGGTCTTCTACATTTTAAAATGTGTACCAACTTTGAAAATTCCAATAGCAACACCCAATTTTTTTTACATAAAAATGTTCAGCACCTTCAAAATACCCCATGTGTAAAAAAGAATTATTTACTTTGCATTATTTGCTGAGCTATAAGCATTCAAAGTTGGACGCCCATAATGTTAAAAAAGTTTCATAAACTTTTATTCATATCTCCACAAATAAAAGGAATTAAAGAAAGTTTTTTTTTTCATTATATACTTCTTAATCTTCCAAAAACAAATCACGCAAGTTTTTTCATCAATTTTTCAGTTTTAATAATTTTTTATTTAAATTTAAATAATAAAAAATAAAACATGAATAGCAACCCCAATTTTTTTTTACATAAATCGATAAAGTAGAACCAAAATCCCAAATTTTTTAATTCAAAAACAATTATTTGCCGAGTTATTGTAAAAAAACTGAAAAAGACGAATTTTAGGGATCGTGTAAAAAATTACTTGGCGAATTCGATCCTAACTTGAATTATCGTTTGGTGATTGAAAAGCATTTGTTGATAAATGTTTATTCAAATTATTGATGTCTGAAAAAAATCTAAAAATTTTTTCTTATTTCAAGTGCATGCAATGTATTTTGTTTGTCGAATTAACTTTAAATTATATCGATTACTATGTTTTAAAATACGTGTTATTTCCAATACAATTTCAAGGAGTGAGTATCAAAAATAAATATGCTAAAATATAATTGGAATTTGGTTTTCAGTACATTTTATTGTTACCACATTGCTTATTTAAAATTATTAGTGCCCACTTTCCTTGATTATAAATCATTGCCCTATCATTCTGAATAATTTTATTTTGCTTTCCTTAAATATCGTGTTAAGGTTGTAACCCTCCGTTTTGAAATACGTGGTTTATATTACCGATAAAGGGCGACAAATTTGTAACTAACTTTTTGCGGCAATATTAATGAAACAAAAATTTGCATAAAAAATGTGAAACATTAATGCAATAATCATGTTAGTCAATGTGATTATAACTAATCGCATTTGAAAATCTGTTCGTTATAAATAACCGTATATGCGACTTAAATTAAAATTAAAACTTTTTATCTTCTAGTCTTTGTTTTATTTCTGAATTTATAATTTCAAATTAAAAAAACATACAAAAAAAATCACTATATTAGTGAAGAAAGTTAAATTCTAGCATCCGTTGGCGAGATTATGTTAACCCAGTTAGTTTGTTGTTTTGAAAAGACGCAACCCAAATATTACTGTTTTCACTTTAGAGATTTCCCCCTAAACGAGTTCAAAATTAATGCTTTAATATCTCAGCAAATAATGCAAACTAGATCATAATTTTTTATACATGGGGTATTTTGAAGGTGCTGAACATTTTTATGTAAAAAAAATTGGGTGTTGCCATTGGAATTTTCAAAGTTGGTACTCATTTTAATATGTAGACGACCCCTTATGCAATTTGTGTTGCCAGTTCTAAATTACTTACGCTATTTCCTGAAAAATGACACCTTTCATAAAGTTCCTTGACCAATAGCAGCCGAGAAACGAAGGGTGGAGCGTTTTTTTTTTCCCCAGCTGTACATCATTAAAATCGTTATATATTTCGTTTTAAATTATAATCTCTTATAGGGATAGCAAACTTAATACGGAATGTAAAACTTGAAAAGAAAACTTTATGCCTTCTTATATATTTTCTTAGTCATACATCAAGTCGACTATTCATCATACTTATTCCAATAGAACTTATTCCATTCAAAGGCTCCATACAAGCTAAAAAATGTCATAAATATTCAAAAAGACAGACAAGTACAAATTAGAGGGGCCCGGGGATGACAAAATGTATTTTGAACAGTCGAAAAATTTGTAAAAAAAAGTTGAAAAAAAGCTACAAAAGACGAGAAGTGACAATTGCCATGCGTTACCCCATACGAAGATAATTGCAATGTTTCAATCTGAAGTGACGGAGTACAATAGAACCGCAGTTTTTCTACAAAAAAATTATGTACCCGATTATATGTGAATTGAGTGAGAGAAACCAGTGTTGTATTGGATGCAAAAGCTAGTCATTTTATGAAAGGGATAGACACATTTTTTTTTAATGTATTATGTATTTGTAAGGAGTAGGCACGAACTTTTAGTAACTATTTTTTATCATGAATTTAAATTTGCTTTGTGATGTATTTATAAAGGATATTTGGGTATATATTTTTATTTAACACTTTAAACTACTCATATATAAATTTCAAATGTACCTATATACATTTTAGATTTGTAAATGCGATATCGATCAATTTCGTTGGCTGTTAAACAGTTTGGTACATGTGCACCTGTTCGCGAATGCACATAATTGAAACTCAATCGGACCTTAAATAATTGTTTGCATTTCATAGCACGGTAAATGGCAAACATATCGCATTTATCATTTCTTTTTTTCAAGTACTAAAAATATATTCTATTTTTCACTGCAATTCATGAATAGAATACGTTTGAAACCTAATGCATGCAAGAAAATTATGTATCAGAAAACCCAAATAAATCATTACACAAATGAAGATCTTAGTGGAAGAGCGTGCTAAGTGAGATTTTTGAAAAAATTGAGATTTTTGTGTCAATGAACATGATATTCCCTCAAAATATATCAAGTGTCCCCTTTTTCATAACATTTAAGATAAGTATATTATTTACAGTTTGGCAGTTCCGTTTTCAACAGGTCTAATTGCAAAATAAAAACTTTAACTCTCGTTTTCATCTTTTTGTCACTTAGAACGTTTTTCTACTAAGATCTTCAAATCGATCTGAAATTTCAACAAAACACACACCGTTTCCACTCAAATGGTTCTATATCACGAATCTTCATACTAATCTGAAACGTAATTTTCTATAATTATATAATTCGTTCATATGGTGATTCAGTGATTGTGGATAAAAGGAGAGGTTACTTTCATTAAAAAATTCACCTGCAATTCGGTTTATCTACGATTGGAGATCCGATTGATGATTACTGCCCAAATTATCAAGCTAATAAGGCACAATTTGCAAATGAAAATATATTGATAAGCGATTGTTTAATATAAATGAATGACTTCATCTATGAGTAATAGTAAAAATTACAAGCTGTGTTTGGGTGTATGTTTCTGAAGTTAATTATATTCGATCGATATTAGAAATTATAATGGACATATATGAAATAATAATAACAATGAAGAATTAAGTCTGAAATTATATATTTTTGTTTTTTAAGTCATTTAAACGTAAAATAATCATATAAGTTGTTTTAAAAACTATTTTATGATGGCTATGAGATTTATGAAAAAAAAAAGAATAGAAGAAGTTAAGAATATTGGGTTCCTCTTTAGTGAAACGCAATGCACTTTTTAACAAGAACTTGTTCTCTGAATTTACTTTTTAAGTTAATTATTTGCTTACCAGAAAAAGTTCTTTCAAAATAAATTTTGCTTTGTAATAAGAAACCAAGTGGTAATTGTTTTTAAAAGAGAAGTTTGTCAATCAAATATTGTCTTACCAGCCTTTGTCTTCAGCCCTACATTTGACATATTCGTCGGATATTCTGGATGGGAAAATCCTTGGCACGCTTGTCATATGATTACGTGGCATGTAAAAGATCCCTGGAGGGCCCATTTGGCTTGGGTTCTCTCGGCAAAATTAAATACCGCCTTACTTTAACATCCTCAGAGAACTCAGATTCATTATAATCTGGCGAGAGTTGTCTACATGGTGCCATTAAAAAATTGCTCTCTTTTCTGGGGAATATGCCGAGCCTGCAAAGGCTTGACCGTCAATGTTGCAGACCCATTAGAGGAACATTTAACAGATTTTTAATATAGACCATGATTACTTTTATTCAATATTTTTTCAGTGTATAGAGCAATATAAAGTAAAAGGAGTTAACTTATCCCAAAATAGTGTGTGCAAGTTTATTCACTCAAAGTATTGCTATTTTTTCTAAAACATCTGCAATACGAGACGCCATAGGTAATGGATTAAAACCAGTCCTTTTGACTCCGTCCCCAAACCAAACTCATTACAGCAAACACCTTTACTTGTAAACGACTAAACGGGCTATCACCACCCTCCCATACAGATCCCCCATCTAAATGCTAAGTTCATGCGTTGCCCAGCTGCTACAAGTCGTCACGGAAGTCTCAGTCAATTCCTCCTGACGAAAAGGCCGATGGCAGATGAACATTGAACATTATAGGGATGTGTGGTTTTTTAATAATAATAAAACCGGTTATTTATTTTCTGGTGTTAACCGGTATTTGGTTAAACAGTCTCAACAATAAAAGAATGAAAGTTTTTTCAAACTTGTTTCAGTTTTTCAATTTTTTTTTAGTTGTATATAAATGGACAGAACAGCATATTTCGATTTTTTTTCTTAAACTATTTCATATTGATTGAGTTTCTTAAGAGTTCAAATCGGTTCGTATTTTTCGGTGTTAACCGGTATTTGGTTGAACCATCTCAATAATAAAAGTTTTTAAAAAAAACTTCTTTTATTATTTAAACTTTATTAGTTGGATTTTAATGGAAAGGACAGCATATATATATTTTTTAAATATTAACAACACAAATTTAAAATAAGCCATTTAAAGCGTTAAAAAAATTTAATATTCTCACTTAAAATTAGATACATTTTTCCTGGAATAACTACTCTTATGATAAAGGACTAACTTAGCAAAGCAATACTTTTACATAAGTAAGGATTTCAAATTTAATGCATTAGGTATAGGTAAATGATACCTCTTAACAAAACTTAAATAATCCAAAACCGGTTTTTCATTAGTTTAACCGTTTCCTCGGTTTTTCCATCCCTAGAACACTTTTGACTTAACAACACGCGGGACTTTCAACAAGGCAGATGTTGTGTTTGTGTACAAACAGTGCGGAACGTGCCAGGTTAAGCGGTGGGCGGATCAACTATGGGGGACGCATGCGTTGGGTTTAGGGGGTCGGGTGTTTGGTGGGGTTTCTTGGGGTACCGGGATGTGTTGCTGAATGTTATGAAAAAATATTTTTTATAATGTGTTCTCCCACAGCAGGCCTCTGTTTAAATGTTTTTTTGTCTGCTTAACGGTCTTTATTTTGTCCCTCATAGTTACTTATTTCAGTTTTGAAGAGAAATTCATCCTAACGTAATTTTTTACTGCTTGATTTTATGTTGAGTTGGTCTTTTGTCCTAACTCTATTAAGATATTAAAATGAGAAAAAATCTTATCTTATAATCAATCCAAATATTACATTGCATTATTATTCCATATTCCATGCGATTCTATTTTTAAAGTGACTTTAAAAACTTTTGAAGTTGCAGCGAAAATAAATTTACAGTTCTCTCTACAACACTCTGCGAAAAACGTGACACTTGTTTTTTACTTGCTTCATTACATATAAACTTAAAGAAAGAAGTCAAATGTTAATCTGTTTATCTATTTATGTCCTTCAATTCATAACTGAAATTAAAATCTATTAAGTCATCAAAATATACTCAAGTATAAATTTCATATTATTCACTTACGGATTTTTATTTGCGGAAGAATAACACATTACACAATGTCTACTACGATGAAAATAAAGCAAAAATAGGGTTAATCTATAATTATATTACCCATTTCCTATAACCTCGAAATGTATTTAACTTTCACCTTACTCTTGATATCACCTGACTAACCAGTTGCGCTTCAAATATACGCTAATATTTGAAATGCATCAACCAAAAAACGTCAAAGGAAGACATGAAGCTCCTATTTGTACTAGTTTCTCACGATCGTCGGAGAGATCTTGTCGAGCGACATTTGATTCGTTGCTCATAATAGCCCTAGGGGCAAAGGAGAATTATTGACATAGAAATTATCTTTATGCTACTTGCATGTTTAACATTAACAAGTGTAAGGATAATAATTTCATTAAACCATGTCTTTTGGTTCAAAATTATGTTTAATTAAAGTTAACGTTTTTTATTCGAAAATGTAGGCGTTAATGTTCTTCAAAAAGTCATCTTTAACCTATTACATCATAGTTTTTTTTTTTAATAATAGGGCTGCAATATTGGGTTAAAAGCCTTTGCAGACTCGGCATATTCCCCAGAACTGAGAGCCATTCTTTTGTGGCACCATCTAGGCTACTCTCGCTACCAATTTTGACGCTCAGATTACAATGAATCTGAGCTCTCTGTGGATGTTAAAGTATGCCGAGATTTAATTTTGCCGAGAGAATCCAAGCCAAATGGACCCTCCAGGGATCTTTTACATGTCACATAATCATATGACATGCGCGCCCAGGATTTTCCCATCCAGAAAATCTGACGACTCAGCCGGGGCTTGAACCCGCAATCTTGGGCTTATGAGGCGGACGCGTTAGACCTCTCAGCCACTGAGCCGCTTATTACATCATAGTATAACGGGTTAAAATTACATAAAAAGCTTTTTGAAATTAATATTTCTTAACTAGACTGAACTTGCACAGTACAAACAAAAAAATACCCCATAACAACCAAATATTATTCCAGAAGATGCAGTTTGCATCAAAGTAAACTTCTGCATAAAATTATTCCTGTAATTAATATTGTCAATTTCTCAAGAAGTTATACATTATCTCAAAACCTTAAACAAAAGCTTTTAGGGATCAATATTTCTAAAACAGATTAATCTTACGCACAAGTAACAAAAAAGACTGCTAAAAACCAACAACTACTATTTGAAAAAATCCAGTTGGTTGGTTGATATACATTTATTTTCAGGCTTGTGTGCTTGCTCAGAGAGCCGCTTATAAACCTTCGTCAAGTAAGATAGTCACAACACACACTCACATGCACACATATACGTGACAGATGCTGCCATGTATCACGCGCCACCTCCACAATTTAGACATGTCCCTAAATGGGAGGGAAATAGTCTCCAGGAACCTGTACCCGTGGGAAACTGCGCAATGACCGCCCACAGGACTTTCGGACCCAGCAGATTTAACGAGCCCGTACTCCGCATATACTCGGAGAGTTTTCAGCAACCAGGACTCGATCGGGGGTCCTTCCGATCCGTAGATCAAGACGCTGACCACAGGGCGCCTCACAGCCCTAAATCCAGTTTCCTCAACTTCAAAGTGGACATATGCATGAAGGTCGTCTGAAGAGGATAACGGCGATCCTTTTAATTTCTATGTCGCAATTCGGTGGACGCCAACAGGTATGTTTCACCACACCCTTCTCGTTAAAGTGCCGACTGGGTGTTTAGAGGGATGAGACTCCGTTCATGGTATACTCTTACACACTGACATTATTGACGATTGCGTTGGTCTTGTCATCGGTAATTACTTTAATGGATCGGCAGCGTAGGTAGACAGTGTGACATGACTTCCAGATCTTGACATGAATTTTGTATTAATTTATCGGGCTATGTTGGTTTATGTAACAAGCTGGATCTTCCATAAGGCCTGTTAGGGCCGGGTCTAGGGCCCCCGAATCTTAGGGGCCCTAAATTTTAGTGTTTTTAATGCTACATTTTGCTGCCACCTGAAACTTTAGAAGATTGTGATATTATTGTGGATCCGCATTGTTTTTAAAGCTAGGAAATAATAGAGCCTTATTAACACAAAATTAGCAAAATAAGTTAAATTACTGATTATTTTTATTTTTTAGGCTTCAGATTTTTATCCAGATTTTGAACATTATAAGATTAAGCAAACAAAAGTTTCTTTAGGAGATGATCGAAATTAAAAGCCTAGTGGAAGAACGTGCTAAGTGAAATTTTTGAGAAAAAAGAGATTTTTGTGTGAATGAACATATTGTCCCATCCTTTATAGCGGAATTTTTTTTTTCTTTTTCATAAACTTAAAGTTTGGTATATTTTTTACAATTTGCAAGTACCGTTTTCAACAGATTTAAGTCTAAACTAAAAACTTTAAAGCTAATTTTCTAGTTTCACTTTTTTTGTCACTAAGCTCATTCTCCGTGTTTTCCTCTATCAGGCTTGCGTTTATACAGGATTCAATATTTATAGAAAGATGCTATAGAGGACTGAAAAATATGCATACATTCAAATATTAATTCAGTAGATCATATAATATTTTTAACTTATTGCAAAAGGAAAAGTACCTCCCTATAAAAATTACTCTTGGCAGGCCAAAAATCGCCTTCGAATATCTGCAAGTAAGGTGTAAAAGTTAAAATCATTCGGTTGAAGCAGCCTTGTGAAGTTTCCTTTTAAACCTGATTTGAGGACACTCCAATGCCCTTCTCAGACTGGCAATTTTTCGGGACTGGATTTTTTTTCAAGAATAATTAGACTTTTTTGCTGTACGATAAATGCTGAGGACAAGTTAATCAAGATCCGAGCCCTTAATCTGTAATCAATTTACGGTTTTAGTACATTCATATAAGTAGACGTATTTGCGGAAGTACTACGATGGAATATTTATTCCTTTTTATAACGATTGATTTACCATTGTATGGACATGATCCTACATCTGATAACTACTAACCAGACACTTAGACCAAGCGTAACCTTTTAAAAGACATTATAATTACACCATTCACTGCTCTTACAAGACAACTCAGACCACCGAATTCGCTATCGATTTCTTGTTTTATGAAGCAAGGTCAACCTCACATCATTTGTACAAGATATTAACACCTCAAAAGCCTAACTTAATTCTGCCCTCAGGCAATGCTGCTTTAATTATAATCTTGTCTGCGATCATGAGCTCTCATTAATCGTTTTACCGTTAGGCAATTGAAGTTTGTTTTTCGTGTATTGCGACGTGCTTTTTCATGGGCCCTCGTCTTAAATCCCATTGTTGCTGGTGATGGACTCTCGTTGAATATTAATGGTTTTGTACGCTTTCTGTTTTGGGGCTGTACATCTTGTGTTTCCGAGTGGTTGGATTTGTTTCATACTGTTGTAACTAAATTTGTACCATAAGGATGTTTGTCAGATAGAAGAGGACAAAATAATCACAAATTCGGATAATTTGGCTATAAAAATGTGAATCACTTGTAAAATAAATGTAAAATTTGACACAACACTTGCAAGACATTCCATGTAGTATAAGTCACATTAGGACATTATTATTGTTTTTTTAATAAAATATTAAATTAAAAAGAGTTTTTACTGATTGCTAAAAATACTATGTTTAGGGGTAAACTGACATAAAATATTTTTTTTTTGAATAAATAGAAAATAATTATGAAGTATGCAAACGAAATTTGCTAAATCATCTGATGTAGTGTAAGTCACATCTGGAAATGCCCATATGGAGATTGGTATCAGTGCTGCAAGTGGGAGTAGACGCGGGGTGACGAGTCAACCCACATTGCAAGAAAATGGCTATCCATCCCCCCACTTCTTATATCTCTCAAATCCATAATGCATAGAGGGGGGATGGGGCACGGCTTTCTAATTGAAGGCATCCTCCCCACTTGTTTTTTTCTCACTTTCACCGCTGATTGGTATGTCAAAAATCAATAGAACAAGGAATAGATGGAGCAATCGATACTAATAGCTTGCCTGAAGCTAGTTTTCGACTTTCAAGTGCTTTAGCAATGTCCAATTTGTTTCATGGGGCCTATTTATGACATATCTTTTTAACTTTAAACCGCGATCAAGCTATGAGGCTCATACATGAGCTGGCACCCAGTACAACAACACATCGACAACGTAAGGGACGTCAGGACTTTGAATCACAACAGATTTAATTTGAATCCACCCGATAATGTTTACTGGCCCCTTTACTTTAAACCGACGAGTGAAGAAGCCAGCAAGCTCATAACTACACCGTACGCGATACCACAGAGAACCACGACAAACTTAATTAGACCTTTCAATTAGAAGTTCTCGCTCCCAAACTCATTTTAACGAAGAAAGCCCTATTCCCCCAGTTAAAACTTTGGTAAACTAACGAAGTCAAGTATATTTTTTGTCAATAGAATCAAAAGCAATAGCTTATATTGAGATATAATGGAGAATACGAGCATTACAATGCAACCTTGTGAACTTTCATTTTTTCTCTATGTGTGGGGTCTGTTTAAAAAAGAGAATGCATGGTTATTAATAATGTATTCTTTAGTTGTTTATTGTATATTCTATGAGAAAGTTTATAAATAGGGTTTTAATGGAAAAAGATGTTAGCTTGTTTCGAAACTTCTATAGATATCTCATCATTAATCACTCTTAGCGTTTCATCCGGCAAATTAGATCATTAGTTAAACAATAACACAAAGTTATGGTCTGAAAGCACAATTTTTTTTACGTCCAATAAGGTATATTAAGTTTTTTAGTAAGAAGGCAATATTTTCGTTTTTGGAACTGTTCTTATTTCTATCCTACTTTTTTTTATAATTTCAAAAATATATTCAAATATTTTTATACGATTGAAGAATTTAGTGGAAAAACGTGCTAAGTGACATTTTTGGAAAAAATTTAGATTTTGGTGTCAATGAACATATTAATAAATTCTTTAACGATAACAAGTTTCCACTCTTTCCTAAACTTTAAGTTTGGTACATTTTTTACGGTTTGTAATAAGGGAGCTTGTGGAAAAATTATTCAGCATTTTCCCTATTAACTTATCTGTGTACTAATTGTGAAATTATTACACATTTAACTCACTATCATCTTATACATTACGTTATAAGTTTTGCATAACTTACAATATTTTCTTTTACAAGTCCATTTTATAATCATTCACAAAAAGTACCATTAAGCATTTTCAAAAAGGATGTTCAAAAAACTTCTGCTAATGTCGACTGTAAAAATTGGAAATGAGGAAAGAGATGGTGACATGTGATTCAAAATTGTTGGTTATAAATCGAAATATAATATGCTAAAACGTGCAAACTAAACAAAGCCTGATTTTTTTCTGTAAAAAAGTAGTTAGGATTTAAAAAAAAAAAACAAAAAAAAAAAATAACTATACTCCAATTAAAGACTACGACGGAGTTCGGCTCTCAAAAAAAGTACCAGAACGTTGGTCGTACCTACGCGTTCCAGCCCAACGTCATTCCAACCATAATTCACAATATTCATCATTAAGATAGTGTTCATAGTTATCGATAAGTCCATTCACGTTTGCTCCCAAACAAGCCGAATAATAATACAGAGATCTTCCCCCAAAAAGCCAAGATATGAGCATCACCCTATAAGTGGGCTTTTTTTTTATCTTTCAACTTCTCCAATGCATCATCTAACAGTTTCCGGTGAAATGCTGAAGAGCTGTGCACACAACAATACCTCCCTCCCCCAATACTTGGTGGCATTGTTCAGTGATTTATGGGAGTCCTTATGTTTTGGGGATTCTTTTTTTGTTCCTTATCTAGGGAACGATATCGGATATGCTATAGGAGTCTGTTTGCATTTGGTTGGGTTTGGAAGTTTTGGGAGGCGTATTGAGATCTCTTAATTTAACTTTGTATATTTATATTTGAGTAGCTTTTTTATTGAAAGGATCTATTGTTTTAGTGGTATTTTAACGGTAGTTCTTTATAAGGAGAAATGTATGATAATATTTAAGATAAATATTTTAAATTTGAATATTCAACTTTCTTAAGGGATGTATTATTATTTTTGAACTATTGACTTTTGATTTTCCTCTTCATTTTTTAATACACATTCTAAATACACATTATATTCCACAGAAAATGGTTACTTTCAAACATTATTTTAAATAATAAAATTAGCTTCTTTGTGTACATTGTAAAACCGAAGAGAAGGTTTCAATAATTTTAAATTTGCATAATTTAACCACCTATAAAACGAATTATCTATAAATTAATATTTTCGCTCCTATCACAGTCGTAGATACCTTTTTTTAGCAATTCATCACCACCTAAATTAAAATCAGCAATAATTGATCTCTGACTGCACATACTTACGTTTATCCTAATACGTATAAAACAGCTACAATTGTATTCCACATTCGTCGTTTTATTGCAAGTACTTTGACGATGAGTATTTTTTTAATCAAAATAATTTATAGTTATTCATTGGAAAACCGTTATATGTCTATAATTGAAAAAAAAAATAGAAATAAGGCTACCTTTCTTCAATAGTTATACTCTATGTATAAAAACACAGCATTAGTTCCTATAATCCCTTAAATTGTCATACAAGTAAACTGATCGAACGCCTAACGAAGTGTTAAACGGGGAATATCATAATCCCCATAAGCAATGAAGACAAATCCCTTTTTAAAAAGCACCCCTCAGCAATCGAGCGTACATGGACATAAAAAAGCTAATTCAGAAAAAAAAAAGTTAATACGAAAAAAAACCCCTATCTATCAAGGGGTAGCGGGGCAAAAGATTCATAAGTAACGGGCGTGACGTCACGAAACCGGGGGCTTGGACCAAATCCCAACGTGCGAGGAAAAGTGACTGATCTCCTATTGAGTTAACATAGAAGATATGTCACTTTTCGGCGTACGGTGTAATGATGTGTGTAACTGATCCTGGATGATCACGTGGGCATTCATCCCGAATCTTGGTCATCCGTCATGCAAATCAGACCTGGTGCCCCTAAATCATTCGTCTCTGAGAGGGGTTTTTGTGAGATAATCATGGTGACGTCACTGGAATAGTGTGTCAATAAAGTATAGTATCATGCTGTTAGAAAAAAAAATGGATTCCCTCAATCAAGAATATGAATAAAAAAAAATAGCGAATTTTACTTACTTTTTACTAATTTAACTTTTATGCTATTTTTTTTTGTTTTGGGTTCCAATAAACATACGACTGGACAGTCTTGTTCAATCTTTTCTTGATCTTTGCAGGACTCATGCATACTCTATACGATTCAATATGACATTTATTTAAAAAATATTTTAATTATAATATTTTAAATCTTTAAAAACACGTAATTTTTAAAATGTTTAAAATAATACTCAAATATATATGAAAAATATTAAGAACTAAACATAAAATTTATTATGAAGTACAAACATTTAAATAAAAAAAATAAAATTTACCTCTTAGAATATTTATGTTTTATCCCGGCAGAACTCGCGCTATTCTGCCGGGTTAATATCGAAGTAAGCTTGCATCTATGCTTTTTCAAAACAGATGGCGCCACTAAAATAGTCTTTTAATTGTTTTGGTGTCGCCATCTCATGTGGAATATGTTTAACAAATGTAATAGTTTCAGCATTGCAGCAACAGAATGCAATTTGTTCTTGCTAAGTAAATTACACTTTCACGGTGCCTTTGTTTTTCCGCAAATTCAGTTTTTTTATATGATTAAATTAATATTTGAAGGTTACTGATTATGAACATAGAAACAGCCTTTACAATTAGTTAACCTCTAAATGTTAAAACTTATTAATTCCATATGGAAAATATTAAAATTACAAAGAATTTGAGAATTTAAAAATAATCTGAATTTCTAAATTGTTTAAATATTTTAAACGAAGAGTGGTGGTTTGGGTGGCGGAACATGTTGTTGTGTCACTGATGACTGAATCCCATTTTGATTTATGAGAATTTGTTGTTTTATTATAAATTTTTATTTGATCAGTCAAAACATATTGAATTTGTAAAAAAAATTAATTAGATGCATTAACTAACGGCTTTCTCTAATACGATTTAGATTAGATACATAATCAATTTGTGTAAAGATGTTTGTATATATGTTACTGCTGCTATCTACTGTTTTAAAATGCAAGTAATATGCATGTATTTTTTAACACATATATTACATCTGTAACATTGAAATACAAATTTTATTTCATCTGTAACATTGAAATAAAAATTTAAATTAACCACCACATATTTATTAATTTTTTTAAACACAAAACGTTGAAAAAACGTTACCAGAAGAGAATGAAATCTTTCTCTTTGTGTAAGAATTTAGTAATAAAATTTATATTGGCGATTCTCTATCAAAAGTGTAATCAGTACTGGTTGATATTTAGTGAAAAATAAAAGTTCCATTTTCAATTTTTTAGCCAAACACTAGATAGTTTATCATCATAAAATTGTAAATTACGAGCATTCATGACGAAACAATAACAAATACCTTTCTGTTCTTTTTATAAGTTAGACCTGGTTTTGGGGGGTTTGGGTTTGGTTTGAATTATCGTCGCACTGGAGCTACACGAGGGCTATTGGCGACGGGCGTCGTATTTTAGAACCACAGTCAGATGACGAGCCAACACCTGAATAGGCACCCAACGCAACCGTTAAGGTTAGACCTGGGAAAACTACATTAGTATATTTTGAATAATGCAAAAGTATGTTACATGAGACAAAATCAAAAATATTTATTAATTACTAAACTTAAATTTAAGCTTACAATTTGTATTGAATTCTAATGTAGCTACCGAACTGCTCTTTTTAAAATTTTAAATAAATTTCTATTCCAAATGCATTTATAAAACGGTATCCAATGTGAACTGGTCACTTGTTGGGCATACATCCTGTTTCATGCTGGGAGACACTAGTGACCATGTGACCAAAGAAGAGGATAACACTACTTTAAAAAAAATACACACATAAAATCTTTTTTCGTTTACAGACATGAGAGTTTATTTTATAAATTAAATTACTGAGTTTTTTGTGATAAAATTAGAAAAAAATTCAACTGTACTTAAAAAATGTCCCACATATCCAAATTCGCATGTTTTACGTGACATAGAATTGTTCTTGCTTTCAAAAATACTTATAGATTTCATTGGTGGTTTCAGTGATTGGGTGGTAGGACATGGTAAACTGTGATCATTACATAGATTAAACAATTGATATCATACTTTCATTCCTGTAGAATTGTTTCACGGAAGACGGGAAACAAAACGATATATATTTTCCATAGCATTTTCTTGACATTTTATTAGTGATTACACAATTCATAATGCTAAGCGGAATCGTTTTAAGTAATAATACACTTCATCGATTGCATCAACCATAAACATTATTTCTACCAACCCTTTTTATCCAACAGTTCATTTTAAAACAAAACAAGACAGACTTGATAAATGGAAGACATTCCTTTACGCTGTTCTTTGACACCCAGAAATGTTAGGGCGACCACCTTGGTTGCCCTTCTATATGAGAATAGAAGATGTGAAGGAATGTTACCGCCTTATTCTTTTCATTTGTTCCCTATTGATTGACGTTACCTTATCATTATTAAATCTATCCAAACGAATTGATTACGTCAAACCAAAATTTTTACATTCTTCATCAATTATAGCTCCTGTAAATACTTTTAACGCAAGTGCCTCTCAGTTCTAGGAAATATAAAGATCAAAATATACATTCAATATAACATTCCTTTTTATTTTACACAGATCAAAGTATACCATTCAACATAAGATTAATTATTTTTTCCACAAAGATCAAAGTATACTCTTCAGCATAATATTCGTTTTTATTTCACACAGATCAAAGACTCTTCAGTTTAATATTCGTTTTTATTTTACACAGATCAAAGTATACCATTCAACATAAGCTTAATAATTTTTTCCCCAAAGATCAAAGTATACTCTTCAGCATAATATTCGTTTTTATTTCACACAGATCAAAGACTCTTCAGCTTAATATTCGTTTTTATTTTACACAGATCAAAGTATACCATTCAACATAAGATTAATTATTTTTTCCACAAAGATCAAAGTATACTCTTCAGCATAATATTCGTTTTTATTTCACACAGATCAAAGACTCTTCAGCTTAACATTCGTTTTTATTTTACACAGATCAAAGTATACTATTCAACATAAGATTGATTATTTTTTCCTACAAAGATCAAAGTATACTCTTCAGCATAATATATTCGTCTTTATTTTACAAAGATCAAAACCCCCAAGCAACAACTCTTTTCACTTAACATCAATCCCAATCTCAAAAGAAGACGTTCTTCGGCATCTTAGGAGGTCCCAGAGATTACAGATGACTCCGGCCGACCAACGACACCTTCCGATCGTTCATCTCTCGCCTCCAAATCGTCTGCTGACATCTTCACACACCCCTTTGGGACACCCCCTATGAAAGACAAAGGAAGGGATGTCAATGGGAGAGAGTGCGACATCATGGAATGTCGTTTGGATTTGGTATTTTTAGAGTTTAGAAGACATATAAGGATGGGAGTACATTTTTTAAATGACCTATGGTTCTTGTTTTAGGTAATTTATCTGGGTGATGGATGGTTGATCACTTAAATTGGATGATTTTTGATTTGGTTAATTATTCTAACTAATTATTTTAATTCTATGAATTGACAATTACTAATTATTCGACAAAAGAAGGATTTTAATGGAAGAGGTGTGACATCATGGAATGTTGTTTGGATTTGGTATTTTTCGAGTTTAGAAGAAAAATAAGGATTGGATTTTTTTTAATGACCTATGGTTCTTGTTTTAGGTAATTTATCTGGGTGATGGATGGTTGATCACTTAAATTGGATGATTTTGGATTTGGTTAATTATTCTAACTAATTATTTTAATTCTATGAATTGACAATTACTAATTATTCGACAAAAGAAGGATTTCAATGGAAGAGGTGTGACATCATGGAATGTCGTTTCGATTTGGTATTTTTAGAGTTTAGAAGACATATGAGGATGGGAGTAAATTTTTTTTAATGACCTATGTTGTTGCATGATGTTTGTTTTAGGTAATTTATATAGATGATAATTAATTACTTAAATGTGATGTTTTTTTAATTGATTGATTATTTTAACTCTTATTAGAGCTATACGTTTTATTAATTATTTCTCTAGTAGTCAATGGAGAGTGTGACATCATAGAGTATTGTTTGGATTTGGTATTTTTAGAGTTTTTGAGACAAAAAGATGGTGAATCAATTTTTAAATGTCCCACGTGGTGTGGTTGCTTGGTTTTTATTGAGTTGATTGATCTAAATTATTACGTATTTAAATTTGATGATTTCTTGAATTGATTAATTATTCTTATTCTAATTAGAGTCATCCAGTTTATTTATTATTTTTCTAGAGGTCCATGGAAAGTGTTACATCACGGACTGTCGTCTGGATTTGGTATTTTTGTAGTTTATATGTATATAAGAAATTTTAATTGATTAATTACTCCAACTGTTATTAGAGACATACATTTTATTTATTACTACTTCTCTAAAGGCCAATAGAGAGTGTGACATCAAGAAATGACGTTTGGATTTGGTATATTTGGAGTGTTAGAGACATATAAGGATTTGAATAATATAAAAAGATGCATTGCATAAATGGTTGTAAAATCGTTTAGAAATCTCTTTAAATGTTTTTAGCAGAGCAGAAAATAAAAATAAGTAAATAATTAACATATTCAGGCTTTTAGGGACAATAGAACCGATGAATGAGAATAAAATCATTCTTGAGCCTCGATGAAGAATTAATATCACGTTTGAACAGGGCACTAACATAAATTGTAGTACAGATGAAAAGAAAACAAGAATAAACTATGTAAGAAAATACGTCACCTGAAACAAGGTAATTATTGAGTAAATTTCTCGTCTATATAAACTTATTTAGAAAATATATTTTATCAGGAAAAGTCAAAAGTATTTATGAAATGGCGATTATGTAATTATATTTATCTGAGACGGAAAACATACAATTTTCCCATTTTAGAGATGCGTTTTTAATAAAATGCTTAATGTCAAAACCTTGACACTAATATCACTTGACATAAAATATCATTTGGCCGCGTATATTTATATATGTGTGTGTGCGTGCTGAAGAAACTATTTGAATTTAAAATACGGAGCGCTCGATAGCCTGTCTGCGTGGTTCTTTGGAAATTTCCATGAAATATTATTTGAGATCATGCATCGGAATACTGGCTGCGGTCTTTTACTTTATGGAATATTCGAACTGTCTGTAGAATAGTGAAGTATCTGACAAACATGAGTTGAAATTACTTGACTATTCAATCATTAGACCTATTGATTGAATGATCAACGCAGAGCATTCACGCATTCCGCGTAGTTGTAGGAATCCTATAGAAAGACCGACAGAATATGGCGCTGCAAGTGTTTACCAGTAATATAACTAACAACTAATACAGAAGTATAAAAGCTTAACTATTCAATATTTAAACCTATTGATTGACATAATGAACAACACAGAGCAGTCACGCCTACCACGGTGAGTTGTAAGAAGCCTACAGAAAGAACACCAGGAAATGGCTCTTCAAGTTAACACCATCAATCTAATTAACAACTGCACAAAATCTTAACTATTCAATATTTAGACCTACTGATTTACATAATGGACAACAAGGAACATGCATGCTTGCCGTGAAGTTGTAGGAAGCCTGTAGAAAGACCAACAGAATATTTTTAACCAGTAATTTAATTAACAACTAATACAGTAGTATAAAAGCTTAACTATTCAATATTTAGACCGATTGATTCACATAATGAAAAAACGGAACATCCACTCTTGCCGTGAAGTTGTAGGAAGCTTACAGAGGGACCGCCAGCAGATGGCGATGCAAGTTTCCACCAGTTATCTAATTAACAAAAGATACAGTAGTACAAAAGATTAACTATTCCACATATTGACCTTTCGGATTACATAATGACAACACGGAACAGATAGCAAAGATCAGATAGTCCAAAAGTACGTTAAGTGCTCCCCTTATTGTTTTGAGCATTGTACGATCCACCTCGTTCGAATCGTCTATACTTAAAAAGATGAGAACAATAGTAAGCATAAAAATCTGTTTAGTTTGACAATGAAAATGCAATGAAAAACAAAACGTTAGGCCATTTTTAAGCTCTTTTAAGCTTTTATTTTTCTGATATGCCATTTTACCTCGCAAGGTGTGATATACAGTTGGAAGTTCTTGAATATACAGCTTCATATTTGGTATTGGAGTCGCATCCACTGTTGAAATTCGTCTTTTGTGAGATCTGCATAGTTTATTATTAACTTATTTGATCAATATTATGACTTTTAAGAATAAATGCAAAATAACTTTTTAATATTTTGAGAGTTTCACAAAGTATTTTTAATAAATATTCCAGATTTTTTAAAATTGTTACTGTTAAAATGTAGTTGTACTTATAATTCCATTTTATATCATATAAATTTAATATATAAATGAGCTGGAGAAAAAAAAGAACCAAGTCCACTTTCAAG
Organism: Hylyphantes graminicola; assembly: GCA_023701765.1. NCBI lineage: Eukaryota > Metazoa > Arthropoda > Arachnida > Araneae > Linyphiidae > Hylyphantes > Hylyphantes graminicola. The sequence continues at coordinate 21,491,138 of CM043113.1, read as the reverse complement.
GAAACTTTTTTTTCCTCAAACATATTTGAACTAATTTCAATGAATGTCCTAAACATCTCACTTACACAGTCACATGACTGTGTCGCGTTTGGCTCGCATCTATGGCGAGTTTACCATTTGGCGAGTTTTTCCACAACGACCTGAACACAGAGGCTGACAATCTAATGTTATGATAAAGAAGCTTGGAAAGGAGCAAAGGATGAATCGCTAGTATTTTAAGATCCTCTTAAGATTATTTCTTTGATTTTGTGCGTCTATTTAAGATTACTTGAACAATTGAATGTGGACTCTTTATTAAAAATTAATTTAAAAGAACATTAGTAGGTTTATGTAGAGTGTTGCTGTAATATAAGTTGGTATTGACATGGTGAATATTTTCTGCCGTCTCTATAACTTTCGTTCTAACGGTCCGATTTTTTTTTTAAAAATCAAATATATATATTTTTTGAAATATTGCTTCTTCCTTTATTTAAAAAAAAATCAAATATATATATATTTTGAAATATTGCTTCTTCCTTTATTTCACCTGGAATAAATCAACTTTCTAAAACACATCAACATATTCCAAATTCAACAAATGCTCTACTTTTTAAATATAAATAACTCAAAAACTACGATTGCAAAAACAGGTTTCGTTTTGACCAAATTGTAAAAAAAATATTCTACTTCTAAGCTGTCAATGTTCAGACCATTAATTTAATTGACTTGGCCCAAAATATTTATTATAATTAGAGTTCTAACAACGTTGATTTAATCATGAATATGATTCTTCAGTATAAAAGAGCTTTTAGAATAAATTCCCTCGATAGAAATTATAGTTTATGACGAACACACAATTACTAAAAGTATGCAGAACTAATAAATTTGACCCGTGAATGTGTGACTAATCCTTTTTTATACCCCTCTTTACAATTAGGAATTCACAAGCATTTGGCATCTTGCACAAAACGTTACTGAATTAAGAGTACAACATTCACTATTGTTAACATGCTCAGAGATTAAAAGAATGTAATTAAATATTTATTATTTAAGCCAAAAGAGAAAAATTCCAACAATGCTCAAAAAATCGTCTGCAAAAACATTAAAAAAAAAATTCAAGCTGCCGTGATTGGTAGAAACCCACGTGACATGGATATTGATGGTAGTCTCCACTTCGGTTTGCTAGCTGACATTGAGGTCTTGCGACAATTTGGAATAGTTCGTAACGAAACGGTAGCGTTAAGTTGCCATATGTAGCAACCTTTCCCCTCTTGGCGATTTATGATGTTTGGGACATAATGCTAATCTGCAAGAGATAGAGGTTTTTTAGAAAAAAACTGGTTTTCCATTTTCTATCGGTTTTTCCCTAAAAAACCGGTTTTCGGTACCATAGGGCCTCATACAAAAAAAAAAAAACGGTTTTCAATCAAAACCGGGACCACCGGTTTTTTGAGAACCGGTTTTGGTTTTCCATCCCTAAGCTGCTTTACTATGAATGCGCAGTCCACTCTATGTTATGTCTCTGCCCTGGTTATGTTAGGTTTAAACATTTCGGCTGGGGAGCCCAGTCGGTTAAGCACTCGCTTAGCATGCGGAAGGTGCCAGGTTCGGCGGTCCGGGCATCGCCAAAAAAGCTGCCAACCTATAAACGGCCCGTGCAGCCAAAAATGTCCGACGAATAATACCCCGTGTAAGGGAGTGCACGTTAAATATCCTTCAAAGTCCTTACGCTGCGTACGATGTCGCCCTTAACGGTTGCGTTGGGTGCCTATTCAGGTGTTGGCTCGTCACCTGACTGTGGTTCTAAAATACGACGCCCGTCGCCAATAGCCCTCGTGTAGCTCTAGTGCGACGATAATTCAAACCTAACCTAACCTAACCTAACCTCTGTACTGGGACAGAGTAGAAAAATCCAGTTCCCGACGGATGGGCCCTAGTACACTGGGGCAGATGTGCTCTTTAAATCAGTGGAGTCCAAAGTTCCGACGGCGTCAGCGTACGATGTCGCTCGAAGTTCCGTTGGGTGCCCGCTCAGGTGTCGACCTCGTCACTTGACCAGGGCTCTAAATTATGAGGCGTTATTGTTAGTGTTAAAGTTCCTAAATTAGGCTAGAAATAGGCAGACGGAATCGATTACATTGCCCTACCTTTTGGTAATTTGGTAATTTAATAGTATTTCTTCCACGAGAGAAATAGTTCCTGTGTGTCTATATTGGTTTAATATCTAATTGCGCTGACACAAAAAATCTGTGAAATATTCCATTTCTATACTGAAAGATGCAAACTTTATTCAGTTTTCCTTGGTGGGTTGTTTATGCATTTTTTAATGCTTAAATACGTACTAGGCGCGTTTACAAGAACCATCGAATCCAAAGAATGAAGAGCAAACTCAGCAATTTTTCCCTCGGGGATTTTCTCCCAGACAGATCCGAAATTGCAGAGTTTATAGGGGGTTTTTGCAAACCCTCCAAAGATGAAGGGTTTGATGTTTAATTCCATGGATTCGGCAGAATCCATGGTATGAAACATCAAACCCTTGAAAATTGTGAGAAATCCTGCTCAACCTCTTTTTCCCCTAATGGGGAATTTTACATTCCATGGATTCGATGACTCGTGTAAACGCGTCTACTAAAACTGTATAAACTTAAAAATTAAGAACTTTAGTATCCGCTTTTTTGTGTCTAATACATGTAATGGTGCGACGTATAACGATGTACAACAACTATATAACAATCTGTTGTCTGTGCTGTAATATCCAGATCCTTCTTCAGTGCCCTTTTGTGTAAAATTTAGAAATAACGAAGAAATGGTACGTATGATATCTATTGTTTATTTTTGGAAAATACAGGTTTAAAACTATCTCTTCGAGTAGCATAAACGTATTAGTTCAAAGAAATGACGTGCAATAACATGCGGTGAGTACTGCTAGATCAACAAGCTTCATACTATCAGTTTTTATAAGCGGGTCCTTGCGACCAAGCACACAAGCCTGAAAATATATGTCAAACCAACCAACCAACCAACTATCAGTTATACTCTGATTCTTTTATTAATATCGAAGCCAACTGCCCAATGCCATTCATATGATTTAAGAGGAATGTACAAAATACTAGCTCTAGTGCGATTTACCTTCAAAATTTTGCTTAATATTTGAAATTCATTTTTTTATTAATATGTAAATTACTCAACTAATCTTGTGCAGACATAACTTTGTTGGTAATATAAATATGATAGCACTCTTATGGCTACAGAAAGCCAGCTGTACCGAATTTGGTAAGCTGAAGTACGGGAGTTCTCCATGCTCAGCAACAGTCATGGTGTGGTATCTTTATTAATGGCTATTGTGAGTTTTGTCTTTTAAAGAGAAGCAGTTTGCTTACCTTAAATTGTAGAACGTGTATTGTGTTCCTGATTTTTTAACGCGTTTAACACATTGTGTTTTTTTTTAAGTTTTGTATAAAGATCAAACCTTTGTCGGCAACTAAATTTAACTTGAACCAGTTACTCTATTCCTCATCTTTAATTTTCATAATGTGTTTCCTAATACTGAATTTTCATTACAGTTCTTCATTAAAACTTCACCTGTCGTGATGTACGAGTTATTAGACTGCCCGATTCTGAAACTTCAATCACAAGGTCAAGAAAAGAAGATTCAAGAAAACTAGGAACTGAAGCTGTACTTGGATCTCTTTGTCGTCGCCCGTGAAGAATTCATATTATGTCGATAAGTATAAATCTCTTCGAATTAATTGCCCGGGATGGGCCCACTGGCCCATCCCATGGGCGATTGGTTCGTGAGGCTAGCCTTGTGGCTAGCCTCATGAACCAATCGCCCAATTTAGTTTCACTCGTTAAATTATTTTAAAAGTGAAATTTTAAAATAAATTTATGAGTTGCCTAGTAAATTAATGAGTTAAATATTGATGTTAAACCCTCGTAGAGTTAAATGTCTCTAACTAGTTTGAATTGTATACCCGGATGCAAATTTAGTATCTATTTTTTTCTTTAATAATAACTAATCTTGTATACTGTAAAATTACCTACATTTTTTGCGTTCTGCAGTTAATAATCTTTAAATACTGATTAGTATTTATATATATGCTATTTTGGATGATTAGTCATTGAAATGACGGATCTTATTTTTGGCTTTTGAAAACACTTTGAATGTGTTAAACGAAAAACTACAGTGGCTTGAATGCTATATTAAAGCTTTTGTTCTTTTCTAGCCGTTGTTTTAAGCTAATGTTTCTGTAACAACAGAGCTGAAATTTATAATCTTTGAATGGGGTGGTCATGAGACCTTCTTGGCGTAAAAACTAAACAATTTTCTACATTAAATCGGTGTAATTTATGTATTTATCCTCCATTTTAAAGATAAAAAGAAATGTGAAGAAACTTGCACTAATTATGGTAGGCAGTGATGCTCCCTGGAAAGCTTGGACAGGTTGATATTCTTGAATGAAATGCTTATATTGTTAAGTCTTGTTTCTGTTGTGTTTTTCTACTTGATTGTATAGTTCTATGTCTTGTTGAAATAAAGTTTGTTTCAATTTCATGTCTTTTGTAAATTTTACTCCAGAATAATTCATTGATCACTTCTAAAGAGACTAAAACAATTGGGTACGATTGCGATGTAAATTTCGTATGGAACAGTTTTGACATGCTTTATTTTAAATGTTTGCCAAATAAAGTTGCTTTTCATAATTGGCTTATTGCACAAAAGTGAAAACTAACCGTAATCGTGAAAAGATCAGATTATTTCCATAGTTGTGGAACCTGGTTTTCATATTCCTGAATGTTCAAGCGTTTAAGTATTGGAAGTTTTATAGTTGTTAAAACTCGTTAGATTTCTTAAGTATTTTTTGAGGATATTAGAGTATGCATTGCTAAAATATCCCCTAAAACTCGCTTACCTCTGTTAATGTTTATAAGTTAAACTGTTAGTAAGCTATCCTGTTACAATAAGAACTGTTCTAAAATTTCAGACTCTAACTGACCACATTTTATACCTATTTTAAACTAAACAATATATTTATTGGTACATGTAAATGCTTATAAAGGAGAACTAAATTGGAAATAAAAGCCTTCTACTTATAGTTTTCCTTTAATTGAATCATTTCATAGAAGGCTATCAGGAATCTAAATCTCAGGCAGAAAGTTGTTAAATTTATTTTTTAAATTACTGAAAAGAGCTATATATAAGAGTCTAATTGACACAACCAACAATGATAATTACATAGATAAAGATATTCACCTTCGATCTATTATTTAACTTTCTTCCAAACAACCCAATTAAGAGCCAAGTCATTTTTTCTTTTGACGCGCAAAAATAATTATAGTGTACTTAGCCAGTAATTAAAGTAGTTTTATTACGAGCTTAATTTTTAAAAAAATGATCCTTTACTTTAACACATGGTTATGCTTCATATTATAACCTACCCAATTATCCTAATATACTACGGTTGCGTTGGGTGCCTATTCAGGTGTCGGCTCGTAACTTGACTGTGGTTTTAAAATACAACGCCCGTCGCCAATAGCTTTCGTGTTGCTCTAGTGCGACGATAATTCAAACCTAGCCTAACCTAAATTAATATACTACAAAAATTAAATTTAAACAATGGAAAAAACTTAATTTTAAATGTTAACCTTATGCAAATTTTTACCATACATTGAAAGCATGATTTCACTTTAATCCTCATAAGGTAACGCAATTTAGTTAAATTAATACTACTACGACCTAAATTTAAACAAAACAATCTGAATTCATATCCTGGGTATATACGACGCTTTCTCATAACTAAAAATATTTGGCGCAGTATAGCCATTTCTTGCTTTTGGGCCATAAACACCAACCAACCTGGGTATGTAAGTGCAAAAGTGAGTTAGTTTTATCCGATCAAAGCAGTATACACCAGTGTAGTAAATATAATAGAAATCTATATATTGCTTCTGAAATATACTATTCTGATACATGTTTTCAACTAAATGATACAAAATACCATTACTTATTAAACACCGATACTTATAAGAACTTAATACCTTCAACACACGACCATCCATCATAGAAACATTCCTAATTCTTCAACACAACACAAAAAAAACCCCTCTCCAATAATGATAATTAAATATCGATGGCGAAAAAACTCCAACTTTCGCCCAAACACAAACAACCGAAACTCAAACCCAGGAAAAACAGGGGCAATGGATTTTTGCTTGATCGATGGCCGGAGCTCTTCGTTAAGTGACGTTTGACAGTGCGAGCGCTTTTACCGATTCGCCGAATCATCGATCAGTTCCCTATTATTCTTCTTGCTATTTACGGAGTGTGTTACTTTGGTGTTATGAATGAGATGCGAAGTAAATAACGTATTTTTTCTGTACATGTGGATTGAATAGGAAACTATCAATCCGTTTTCTGGTAATTAAAAACCCGACTTATTTTCATGTCCTTTGATGTGAAATTTTATCAATTATTCTTGCTATTTAGGGAGTGTTACTTCGGTGTTATGAATGAGATGCGAACTAAAATAGTTTTTTCTCCATCTATACATGTCGATTGAATAGGAAACTATAAATATTGTTTCTGTATGCAAAAGACCACATTTATTTGTGTATGTTCTTTGTTGCACTCTTAAAAATTCTGTGCTCATTCCATCATAATATTGGTTTGCAGTAGCTGCAATGGCTAAGTTGTGAAATGTTTCACCATACTTTTGGTGTACAGTTAACAATTTTACAGGTTTTTGTTTCCAAAACCTGAAAAATTATTCAACCGAATGCCAAAAATATAATGAAACATTTCACCGCACTGCCGTTGCAGCTACTTGGAACCATAATTTATTGTGAAACTTGGCATCAAATTTTTAGCTGTGTGAACTTTATCAAATGCGAATTAGGGAATCTAAATCATCGTTGCAATGTATTTCCTTCTCATATGCTTTCTTTTTTCGTTAAATGTCCTTACAATAATTAATCGGAAAGTAGTTCAAAATTTTTTCCAGTAGTGAATAACAGCAAATCGTAGCGAATGATAATTTTATCAAAACTTTTAATGGAGGGGCTGTATCGTGGTATTTTGCTCGGTAAAGGGGAAAGTATTTACATTTTATTGAAGGGAAATAATCTAATTATTTTAAAGTTTTTCTTAACTGCTTTAGAAAAGTTAATTTTGTTACCTCTCTCTCTCTCTCTTAAAGTTTAATTTTTAAAACGTACTTTAACCAGAAGTGTCTTGATGTTCATTTCTAAAATGAACTTTAAGAGAACAAAAACGTTTTCAAAAAATAACAAATACGCCTACAAGTATCTAGTTTACTCTTCTATTAACACAAAAGACGCCAGCCCAATTTATGCCGCAGCCCAGAGAATGTTAAAAGAATGATAATGACGTTTTTTCGTGCGTGTATGAGCACCTCGCAACACTGCTTAGGTTTACGTGTTTTGTGTCCGAAGAAAATTGGTTTTGGCGTCTTTTGTGCTTGGCGTGTGAGTATATTTGACGCATAAGTGGGATACCAGAAGTGTGGCGAAGAAAATCAAATTGTACTATGTTTGGCGCAAAGGAGCTCGTATGTATGGAAGAAAAGTTGTGTTGATTATGATGCAGTGTTAGTGGAAAAGCAACTTTTCAAACGACCGCTTTTCAGTGTATGGTGTTTTCTTTTTGGTTGAGTATTATTTATAAAACAAGCTCGGCTGACTCGCCAGAATAAATATTTTGGCAAATCTGCAATGCCTTTTAATTCTTTAACATTTAAAAACATTTGAAAATGGATAAGCCATAAAACTGACACGATTTATATTTGACAAGTTTTTTCATAAATAAAGACATAAAAACAATAATAATAATTCATTATGTATTTTTATTGTGGCATAAAACGTTTTGTATGTGTGCATACTATGGTGAAAGTTCTAAAATATTTGTAAGCAAATTCGAAAATATTCATCTGCAATTGCTCTATTTATCGCAATAAATGCAAAGAGACCTCTAAAAATAAGTATTATAATAATTTAGCACTTATTTCACAAAGGTAAATAAAATGGTACTTAACATTCACAAAATACAAAATTCAGCATATTTAAATTGTCACTTTAAAAACTGTTCTAAAAAATATCTTAAACTTCGAAATTAGCTTAGCTTTTTTTCATTATTTTTTATTCCAGTTTCGCCTCCTAAATGAGTCTCTTTTTTACTTTTTATTCCTGCTTTTGCCCTTCAAATGAGTATCTTTTTTTTCAGTTACTTTACGAAAAACAACGAACGATATATCGTTCCACTTCATTTTGTTACCCCATTTCGAGACACAAAATTACAGACATAAACGAAAGCCCAAAGCTCGCCAATTTTCTCCTGGCTACCATTTCTTAAGATTTTTCTTTTCACCGTCTTAGCCCATGCATTTTGAATTATTAACTCGCAAATTCGTGAAACTGCGCAATTTTCCAGTACAAACGACAGATAGTTTACGTCGAAATTCGGCACTCGAAGTGCAATTTGCAAGCCTAACTGCGCTCCAACGGTTGAATCGATACTTTTGGCAACAACTCACGAAGTTCTTTAGTCTTTCTTTTTTTTGTGTGTTTCGAAATAGGTTGGGTGAATTGTTGACGAATATTTTTTGTTGTTGTTAAGAAAGAAAATAAATAATTCCCTTTCGCGCCAATTTTATTTTGAATTTTTTTTTTGTGATGATGGTTCTAAGCAATGAAATGGTATAATTATATATATATTTTTTTGAAGAATTTTGTACTATGCATTTTTTGTTTCAATGCTAGGAAAAGCCGATATTTTATACTTAAGTTCCGTCTATATGTACACTGTTTGCCATTCTGTTCATTTGTCTATTTTATGATGGTCTATTTGTAAATGACGAACTCGAGTTCTAAAAATCCCATCGGAAAAATTACACCCGAGGCATATTTTATAACTTTTCATTCGTTTATCTGTACGCTTTTCCGTAGACCTATCTTATTGATGAACTTAAGTTCTAAAAGTCCGATTTTTAAAAGGATTTTTTCTTCTTCTTTAATTCTAGCGAGTTTTTAAGTAAAATGAAGCAATGTAGACAGTTGGAGTTATTTCAAAACTTATTTTCTTGTAATTATATAACTAAATTTCACTTTGTAGTTACTCAAAACATGACAACAGCCATCCATATGTGCATGTATTCGATAACATTAATGCAAACATTCGGGAGACAGCGTTATAGAATTATATATTGCACGTACATTGCCAATGCCATGTAATAGACGTGATTCAGTGTCCCATCTATTATCACGTTACGAGGCTGTTAAGACTATTATAATGCTTACTATAACTATACACAGAACATTAGATGTCTGTTAACTGAAATTATATTTTGTTCGGATCATTTTGTATTACAACAACTAGTTTGTAACATTTATTAACACGCTTTTTAAGGAAACATTGGTATTTATACACTCTAGGTTGCATATATAATCCATAATGTGTGATGCAAATTAATCTACTTATATTTTATATTATATTTGCAATTCTTAAAGGATTCAACAAAATATTAAGAGACCTTGTTTCGTTTCATGATTCCACTTAAACAAAATAGCTTCTGAAATATTGCGTTGATTTTTGGGCTTATTTTTTTAAAATAAAATATCAGATGATGGACCCTGGATCTGGATTACAAATAAGTTATTTTAGGTATTTTTAGATTAATGTATTGAAAATATACAAACTAACACTTCATTGAATAACTAACGCTATTATGAGTACGTCATTGTTTCTAAACTTAGAGTGACTAAACTAACAAAGTAATACTTCCAGCACAGTTTAACAGAAACAAAAGTTTAACTTTTGCGAAAGAGTTTCCTACATTTTGGGTTTTCTCGAATAGTTACTTTTATTGAAACTCTATCCAAAATGTCAAATACTCGACAACTCTTTCAGCATCTATATAAGTGAAAGACCATTTAAAGAAAAGGGGGAAAATACCGACTTCGATTAATAAGACCGTCAAAGAATTTTCTTGCCCCAAAGCAACGTACTATTTAACTTGGAGAGTTCTTTCTCTTTTTGATATCAGATACGATGGAACTTTCTATTTATTTTGGCATTGGGGTGGCAAAAGCTCAGGAGCTTGACAAAGTGGTTTTGTTGTCAAGATGGCAGCCTCGATTTCTTTGACGTTATCGAAAAGTTTGATGTTGATATTTGCTGACGGTGATGATTATACTTGGACGTTTTATTGAGGAATCTATTTGGATGCAAGAGTAATAGATATGTAATAGTACTGGATTTTTTCTGTTAATAATATTTTTTTAATACGCAAGAGAAGATATAAATGTATTTGTATATTTCTTAAATAGTTAACAATTTTTTTAAGTGTTCTGATAAACCTTATATCTAATTCAGAAAAAAATGTTCAGATGTTCAAACATTTACTCTAATCTGTTATTGTGCGTACGTATTTTAACTATTTCATCATGTTTAATTAAATAAAAAATATAATATAGTTCTGTTTTTAGTTAAGTTAACATTAAAAAAGGCGAAGGTTACTAATAAGTTTCAAATTAGCTCTAATAATAAACGTTATTGTCTGTTATATAAAAGTGACAAGAGTAGTAATACTAAAAGTGACATTTTTTAGCAATTTGGAAGATTATTATGCACATTCAGTAACTGATTCAATCTAAATATACATAAAATGAAAACCGAAACAGTTATATATATTTTGGAAACATTGACATTTATTTCCTATACCTGCACAATTTAATACAAAAACTATGTTACAAAATTTCCAGGATTAAACTCTACGCTTAAAATGAATTATCGTCCAAAATACATTAAAGCACTTTTTAAACGTTAAGGTTGATACTAAAAACTGCAAATTCTTTACAAAAGTTTTAAAAATGATCGATCAACCGAAGCTTTAGAGTTGACAGACCCAAGGAACTACGAGCGATAATAAACCTTTGTTTCGCTGGGAAAAGCAGTTTCTGAAAGACTTAAGCTGACAGAATATTTGGGAAAACAGAACACCATGACAGCTGAGCTTCCTAAAAGTGTCTATGAAAATAACCCGGGAAACTATCTTGAGAAGTGTTTTCGATCATTTGAGAAAGGATCATCTATTATCTTCTGGAAACAGTAAAAAATTCGGCTTTAATAGTTTTTTTGCCATTAAATTTTGGAAAGTCAGCAAAAAATATAAAGAATGTTTAAGTTGTACTTTTATAGAGTATGATGTTATTGCATTTTTAAGAAATGTTTAATTAAAAAAAACGATTTTTTAAATAAAACATAAAAGATGTACATAGTCAATGAACTTATTAATTGATTTACATTATTAAATGATTATAATAGTAAAAGTTAATTATTTCATCAATTTTAGTGATGGTGGGACTTCACTGCAAACAGAAAAACTATAAAATTTGGGCCATTTTAAAATCTTCTAATAATTCAATTCTTAAAGTTAAAGTTGCGGAAAAATACCGTTTATTGGTTTAAAAGTTAATATTTACTAGATTATTTGTTGTTCATTTTTATTTGTTACCTTTGATAGCAAGCAAGATGGAGTATTAATAGTTGACTAAATATTTCTTTAAAAAAATGCAATTGTTATTTAACAGTACAGTTAGTTGACAATTTAGAAAGCATAGGACAGATTATAAACTAAGGAAATGTTTGAGGCAAAGGACACATAAACTGTTCGATAGAAATGAAAGGTTCGTTTCGTTTTCGCAGCAAGAACAAAGCTTAAAAACACATTTTTACCTCAGTGCAAACAAAAAGACGAAAACACTATGGAAACATGAACTTTGATTATGCCTGTGACTGTTTTATCCCAGTAATTTAAAATGAAGACGACTTAAAAGCCTGTTTTTAAATGTTTTTTTTTACTTGTTCTCAATTCTAGTAAAAGTATTCTTAAAATTTTCGGTCACATAATATAGAAATACCTATGAAAAGTAGCTGAATTATAATTTCAGTCTTCACCAATGTTCACATATATATTTTTGGCAGACTATCATGCTTTAAGGACAATAGATTTTATGTTTCCTAAACAACTTTTTATTAATGTTTATATACATCATCGAAAGAAAATGTGCAAACATATGTCAATTACGTATTTTTCAATGAACAAATGGCGACATTTTAAAATTTTGCATAACACATTGTGGGTGAAGGTTAAAAACAGAAACCAATATACAATGCAAAATTTCTATCAAATCAATTTGAAAAATTTAATTTTATATTTAGTCTTAAGTTACAGAATTTAGCTCTATTGTAATACAAACAAGTTCCTTAATTGTACTCTCCAAACTTAATTAGTCTTCCTTAATAACTTCTCCCATTTGAAGCAAAATAAAGAATGGGTTATCTGCTTGATGTCTTTTAAGGTAGAATAAATTAAAAGATGAATGATTTTCGGAATAAATTACATTCTTAGTTCCACCCAAAAACTTTAGATGAAGGTGAAAATGCTAGGGCGGTTTTCGCTTTGTCCATTCGGTTCAAATCATAAATTAACGAGCATGACCCTTTATGCGCATAGAATTAGTAATTTTAATTATATGTCGTTATTTTAAAGCTCTCTGCGCAGTTTTTTTTTATAATATATTGCAGTACAAAATAGTTGAAATATAGAATACAATTCATGATTAGTTTATTTTAGTTTTTTCTTTTTTCTATTTGGGGGCTGGGGAGCCCAATTGGTTAGGCATTAACCTAACATGCGGAAGGTCCCAGGTTCGACCTATAAACGGCCAGTGCGGCCAAATATGTCCTGCGAATAATACCTCGTGTAGACGGAGTGCACGTTAAATATCCATCAAAGTCCTAACGCTGCTTACGAAATTTCCCTTAACGGTTGCGTTGGGTGCCTACTCAGGTGCTGGATCACTTGACTGTGGTTCTAAAATACGATGCCTGTCGCCAATAGCTCTCGTGTAACTCTAGTCCAACGATAATTCTAACTAAACTTAACCTTCTTTCTACTCATAATAACTATATTACATTGACCAACAACGACATTTTGTTTAAGGAATATGATTTATCATTTTTAGTCTTTTTTGTTTTGGAACCGAATACTGCATTAATAAAATCCCTACTACTATCTCTTTTCCCTCAAACGCACAATGAAAACAAAAACAATGGTCTATTTATTGGGACTTATAAGTACATAACGTATAATAGTATGAACTAACTAAATGTTAATTTTATATTTTAACATAGACGACAACTATGCAGTTTCAAAAAGGATTAAATATCTTCATTATTGCTTTTCTAGAATTTTTTTTCCCTGGATTTACAGATTTAAATTATATTTTATCAATTTTATATTGCAAGCGAATTTACTGTCCAGCTGATTCTAGGTTCACAGAAAATTAAATAATTTATAAAAAGCATACTGAATACACAAAATATACATTACCCATACATTAAAAAACATCTTATTGGAATAGCCCATACAAATTCTTGGCAAAATACTTTGCCAAGCATTTGTATGGGCTTACTTTTTGGGCAATCAATAGTTTCTAATTGTTACTTAGTGTGTGTCGGCAATATCAAGAACATCATCCAACCTTCTTTGGTTTTATCGGAAAACAATTTCAATTACTTCAGTGTACCGAAAACTAAGAGCTTAGCTCGGGGGCCTTTTATCTTGTAATTGTTGTTCAACTCGTATAATATCGCTGAATGGCCTTACTTATCTTCTGTTTTATTTATTGTTATTCACTACTGGAAGAAGACTCTGATTTTGTTGTCAAATGACTTGGATTCAATCGTTAAATAATAACTTCGAACAACAATAAACATATTGAAATAAGTTTTCAGTATTTGCTTCATTTTAATGCAATTGTTTACTTTAAGAAGATTAAAATCTCAAACGATATTTTAACTTCCATTGAAAAATATAAGCTGCTTAAGTTCATAAGCTATGGTATAGTACTTTATAATTTTGTATCACTGATCTAAAACTTATTTAATGATAATTTCTTACAAGTGTATATAGTTGTCATGAGTAGAGTATGATATTAATTACAGGTAACCATTTTGTTTCACTTGACTATAAACCAGGTAAAATGTAAGTATATGCGTGTTATCAAATCATATCATATGTGGTTCTAAACATGGTCTAACTAAATAGCAGCCTAAACACATTTGAAGGAAAGTGTTTAGAGAAATCTTTGTTTCTTTTCATATCCAGCTATATTCCTCAAATTACACGAACCATATCCCAATAAGTAAAGCGATAAGCTCCATCACCAACCATAAACATTAGCGGTCTGTACCATTTCTTCTTACTGCTTTCATTTTTCATATCCATCTCTATTCCTCAAATTAAAACTTCACCTTATATATCGATTCCAGAAAAAAGAACAGCAAATTTATTGATACCAGAGGAATGCAGTTGGAGGTTCATCCATTTTTACATATTAGTGAGCTAAATACTAACAAATAAGTTAAACTTCCGTTACACGGACCATATCCTAATAAAGTAAAGCGATAACCATCCATAAACATTAGCGGTCTTTACCATTTCCTCTTCCTACTTTCCTTTTTCATGTCCAGCTCTATTCCTCAAATTACAACTTCACCCTATATATCGATCCCAGGAACAACAACAAAGTTATCGATACCAGAGGAATGCAGTTGGAGGTTCATCCATTTTTACATATTAGTGAGCTAAATACCTAACTGCACTTCGGTGTCTTTAGTTGTGTATGTACTAATATCTGAAGCCATAGCCCAAGCTAGGATCTAATCCAACCTTTCACCAAACGTAACAAATAAGTTAAACTTCCGCTATACGGACCATATCCCGATAAGTAAAGCGATAACCATCCATAAACATTAGCGGTCTTTACCATTTCCTCTTCCTACTTTCCTTTTTCATGTCCAGCTCTATTCCTCAAATTACAACTTCACCCTATATATCGATCCCAGGAACAACAACTAAGTTATAGATACCAGATGAATGCATTGGGGGTTCATTCTTTTTTACATATTGGTGAGCTAAGTACCTGACTGCACTTCAATTGTGTATGTTACTCCTGTCTGAAATTACAGCCCAGTCTAGGATATAATCCAACCATAACAAATAAGTTAAACTTCCGTTATACGGACGATATCCCAATAAGTAAAAGCGATAACCATCCATAAACATTAGCGGTCTTTACCATTTCCTCTTCCTACTTTCCTTTTTCATGTCCAGCTCTATTCCTCAAATTACAACTTCACCCTATATATCGATTCCAGGAACAACAACAAAGTTATCGATACCAGGAGGAATGCAGTGGCGGTTCATCCAATTTGTGCCATTCGATTTGGCGAGCATTTCTAATGACCGCCACTTGCGCCGAGTTTCCACCTTCGATAACGAGCAAGGGGCTAAATGCTTTTGCTTCTTAGATTGCCGTGGCATAACGGCTCACGATAAAGGTGATCGTCGGGTGCATTAGCTGGGTCGGATCATTAGGTGGAGTGCCATTGGTCGGCTATCGGAATAGCTCAAATGGGATGCGATTGCTAAATGGAGTTTTATGTATCAGAATGGGGTCTGATGGCATTGGAAATTAGATTTATTTGTTTGGAAATCCTTTAATTGTAATGGTCGAAACTGTTTTTTTTTTTCAATTAGGATATTTTTCACTGTAAGTTAGTAAAAAAATACATGTACAATGTCATACACTGTTAAAAATTGTGTGTTTGTATTAACTATAGTAGTGGTTACAAGTTGCCTAAAAGGCAAACACTGAAAGATGTGGTTCAAACAAAAGCCGGAAATATGGTGAAACCTGTTTCCACATAGCCATTGTAGCTACTATAAGAATCATATTTTTGGTCAAATCAAGCACTAAATTGTTAACGGTGTAAAAAGGCATTGGTTGTTATTCTAGGATTAATGTGCATGTTAGCTAATAACTATCCAAAAATATTCATGGAGCTCAAAGCTCTCAGTGTTTTAGACACGGCCTACTCAATTAAAGGCTACAGAAGCTCTTCATGACATCACGTACAGCCGACTATACTTTACAGGAACCGAGTGAAAAGGTACCATTAATCCTTTTTTAACAGCCAACAATCTCAACCGGACGCATAGTGTGACGTCAGAGATAGCTTCTCCGGCCCTATTAGTTGATGTCTGCCGTATTTTGGGACGTAGTGGATGAAATACGGTACTATAAAACAACAACGATTCCCCTTCAGAGACAAGTCTAAATTGTGGAGGTGGCACGATAGATGGCAGCACCTATGTATGTGTTGTGTCTGTCTTACTTGACGAAAGTATATAAGTAAGTCTCTGACCAAGCACACAAGCCTGAAATATATGTCTACCAACGAACCAACAACTTCCAACAGCAAATTCGTTTTATGCAATTCCATTCGCAATCATTCCTAATCCACGCCATTTGCCCTAATTTCCACATTCTATAACGAGCATGGACTAAATGCTTGCCCATTGGATTACTACGTATAACAGGTTATCCGTTAGGTAATCGCCAGCTGCATTAGATTGACTAATGATTAGAATTATTGGCATTTCTAGTTAGTAGTGATCAAAGGATGTTAATGTAGTTTTATGTATCAGAAAGGCATTTAATGTTAATGTAAGTTAACTTTTTTTAAAATAAAAGCAAGTGTAATCACCTCTTTCCTTAAATTAATTTTAAACGTAATTTCAAGAATATATTATTTTAACATAAAAATGTGTTTTTCGATTGGAAATTTTCACATAGTAATGATTTTCTGCAACTAATCATTTTTTTACATTACATTAATGCGCCAGTAGTGCCTTTCAGGAAAATATTTCTATAAACAAATTAGCTAATGCTTGATCCATTCGCTTGAATTTTTTTACCTATGCGGACTATGGTTAAGACGACATTATGAGTTTTGATGCAGGTTAGAAGTTGGAATGTATTGAGGAACGCACAAATAATTATCGAATTTTAATGCGATTAATAGTTCAAGTGTTAATACTTAATCTTAAATTTGGTATTAAATTATCGACAATTGTAAGTTATATTTTTAAAAATTAAAAATTTTGGGGGGACAACTTGTTACTTCTTTTCACGAATGGCTTTTTAATGATATTTTAATTGATTAATTTGTCAGTATTATCATACTTTATGTTACTAGAACCCAAACAACCTTAAAAGATACCTCAACAAGTATAAGACAATAATTAGCTTTTGTAGGCCCCAATTGCAATTGGTGGCCAATTGAGCCAATTGCACCAATAGGCAATAATTGCATTTAAATTATTGCAATTTATAAATATTGATGCGTATTATAAAACAAAACAATTTTGTTAGTTTTGTCATTCCTCTGCTTTAGTGGGCATTACTCAATAAAACTATTCTTTATGATATTTTAATTACAGTAAGACATTCGTAAAAACATCAATTTAACTATATTAAATACTCCAAGGAAAAAATAAAATATTTTTTTATGTAACTTTGCATTCTTTTTAAACGAACCAACATCTGATGTTGACAAAAGAGCGATTTAGTTGCAACGCTTCATTTTTTTTCTCTCTCGTTGTAATATCCCGAGAATTTATCTATAAATTCTTCGCTTGGGGAAAAAGAGATTTTAAGTAAAAAAAAACTTTTTTTAAAGTCAAAAGGGTGTGAGAGGAAATTGCTTTTGGTAATTATAAGACGATTAACGTAAAAAAGTGTGAAAACTAACCTCCTGAAAGTTAAAAAATGTTTGTAAGCGTAAAAAACTCCAATGACATTTAAAAATCTAAAAAACACGCTTTTAAGTAACAAAAAATTTATTAGTATAAGGATTCTAATGGAATATTTCAAATTCAAAATTATTCTTCGTTTTAACAGTCATTAAAAATTATTTAATATAAAAATTTGCTATGTACATTTATAAATAAGCTTATGTAAGAGTATTTTAATAAATACGAGCTAAAAGCTTTCTTTGAACGTTTTATCAATTTGTTAAACTTTTAAATATTTTAAAAAATCAAATCTAATTGAATATAAAATCATTTCTTGCATTTTAGGAATGTTGTTAGTTTTCCCAATTTGCGAGTTACAGAATTTTTCACTGTAACTACTAAATAAATTTAATGTCTGTTCAATTACATTGCATTCAAAATTCTTTTTGCGATCAATATCTTTTGAAAATAATATTTCTAGTTACTTATCCTTGTAAAATAAGATTGCTTCTTATGATTAGAAAAATTGTGCATTGCAAAGTCGGTTAGAAAACTGTTCGTGGTAATTCTTTAACCTTATTTACTTATTCATTATTTAGTTTTTATAATATCTCATTATTATTATTTTTAATTTCAGTAAAGAATATTTATCACAAATTAAATTTTACATAATGAACAAAGTAAAAACGGTGAAATGTTATCAAAAAAGCGTTGTCCATGTGCCCAAAATAATTTATGTGTGGAAAATCTACACTGCTCAAAACAATTAGGGGAGCACATGTTTTAAACCCTTTCGCTCCCAATGATTCCATTGGGAATCATCAGCTTGTGATTTTTTTCTAAATAAGTTAAATTCGCATGTTATGTATCGTTAGATGCATCATTATATGGAAGAACTAGTGGTCCCGCCTCTTTATGTAGGAACCGTTTACTTCTTGCTTCCTTTTAGAGGCATGCTTATTAC
Organism: Hylyphantes graminicola; assembly: GCA_023701765.1. NCBI lineage: Eukaryota > Metazoa > Arthropoda > Arachnida > Araneae > Linyphiidae > Hylyphantes > Hylyphantes graminicola. Next base: position 21,472,535 of record CM043113.1, on the reverse strand, counting down.
TTGTGAAAAATGCAAAAAAAAACAAAAAAAAAAAAAAAAATTGTGTTAGTACATGCGCAAAAAAAAAAAAAAAAACACTAATAAAAGATGAAGCAGGGCGAGTGCATGTATAGTCAATCAATCAACCAAACTAAAAGGATTCTAGCCCCCCCCGTTTTCGGCCGGTCCATGTATTTTCCACCATGTTATGGTCTCACGTGGATGACGTATTTTTGAATAATTATTATAATTAAAAAAAATAAAAATCAAAAAAAAAAAAAAAAAAACTGGTGCACACACAGCTATTAAAAGGAAAAGGAAATAAAAAAAAAAATTTTTTTTTTTTCAGTTTCTAAAGTAGGTCTGCGATCCACAGACAGACACACACACAGACACAGAACACACAGACAGACTCTTTCTTTTATTATTATAGATAACGTATTTTGAAGAATTTAATTTTTTTCAATATTAATGAAAATATGAAAAATTTGGTAAAATAAATTTCACTTTAAAACCGTTTTAGAAAATAAATTGACCCTAAATTTTTCATGCTTGCATTTTTTAGATGTTTAAACATATATTTCAACTATTTTTAACAAAAAAAGTTTTGAAAAAATTATTGTTATAATTATTAAAAAGTTATTATTCCATCCCCCCCCCCCCTTTAAATTTAAGTATTAAAAACTTAAGGTTTTTTTCTCCTGTTTTTTACTATTTCATTTCGAATGCATAGTGAACCTATTTAACAAATTTCAGATTTATAGGATAAAAATTAAAAAGTTGGGAGTGAAGTTAAAGTTGGAATCAAAAAGTGCTCCCCTAACTGTTTTGAATGTTACCTCAGCAACATTTTACCAATAACATCTATTTTATACAAAAAAGTATAAAAAAATCACCAATTTGTAATTTAATTACTGTGTTTTTGTGTGTACCTTAGTTGGCGTTACTAAGACTTTTATTCTATGTTACATTTCAATGATAAACCGTTCTTAACTTTTTTTTCAAACTATATCATAATTATGTAATACAATCTATTTCAATACAATTATTTTAGTTCCATGTAAGAAATTGTGGGGGGGGGGGGTAGGGTAGGGGTATATATATTATATATATTGCTTGTGTGCAGAGACCTGCTTTATGAGCCTTCCCTTCGTCAAAAGTAACACAACACAGAGGATTTTTTTTTTCTAAGAGAAAGAAAAAAACACACACAGGCGCGGGCGGAATTGAACCCGCACCCGTTACAGAGCGCATACAGAGCGTAATGATTCAAACCACTCGGTCATCCGAGACTCAAGAAATCGTAAACAGTGTATATTATTTTATAAATATACTATAAAGCGGTATTTTTTCCCATTACAATGTCAAAATTTTTTGTCAAAGACTGTACTTTATTTTCTCAACCAGAGGGAATATCATTTACTTTTAGAAAGTAAAAACGAGTCGGCATAATCTAATTATTCTTCGTTAGGAGATATCAACAAAAATCCGAAATGTCATTACAAATATGGTGCTTTTGGGTGCAACTAACCACTTCGACGACAACGACAAAACATTGGAACTCCATTAACGGTTATGTGTGGGGAGCAAAATCTAATTAAGTTTTTTGTCGTAGTCCCACGACAACACAAGTTGTAAGGACCGCTAATCCAATATTAAAAAAGATGAAGAGGGAGCCAAGATGTAGCTTGCTTAATGGCGAGAAAGGTTGTTAGATTTGGCTTATTATCACTGCCTTTTGACTAAAAGTAAATGAAAATTATATTTGAAAGCTGATGCAGTTCCGTTACTTATGTTTGATGCATACATATTAATATTAAAACTAAACGCACCCGTTTTAGGACATTTACAACTAAGTTTTTGTGTGTTCCGTCATAAAACTGATATAACGTTTCTTCATTAAAAAAATGACAGTGGTTCTAAATTACGACGCTAGTTTCCAATAGACCTCCAGTAGCTTTAGTGGGGCAATATCGCAACCAAAATCCGCCTAAAAACCATACAGCTTAATACAAAATTAAATGAAAATGTAGGTAAGTATGGTAGGTTGGTAGACATATATTCTCAGGCTTGCTTGTTTAGTCAGCGACCCGCTTATAAACCTTCCTCAAGTAAAACAGACACAACACACACATACGCGACAGATGCTGCATCACCTGCCACCTCCACAATTTAGACATGTCTCTGAAGGGGAGGGAAAAGGGACCTGTACCCGTGGGGAACTGCGCAATGACCGCCTACAGGACTTTCGGACCCAACAGATTTAACTAGCACGTACTCTTAATGCATTCGTCAAACACAAACATCCATGCCATATCGGGATTCAAACCCGGACCCAGAGGCTCCAAAGGCTAGCTCCCTAACCAGTTGCGATGCAGGGTCGGCAATATATGTTAATTCTCTTCTGCTTTCTAGGGAAAGTCATCTGACTTTCACTTCAATGTTGGCCATCTTTTAGGTTTACCAAGGTGCAGTCCATTCTACGATACGCCTCTGATCGTCCCTGGATAATTGACAAGGCGTCAATAGCACTCAAAATGGCGGATGTCTTATCATCGAAGTGTTCCATTGGGAGACACAAAAAGAAATCCAAGTTTTTAATAGGGAAAAAAGAAGTAAATTAAGCTGCTTAGGAATGGAGTTATGGAATGTAAAAAAAAAAGGTTTCCATTTAGATATCTCTTAAGTTGGGGGAATCGCGTAAATTGGGCTTTTAGTTTACTCTTTTATTGATCTTCGTTAATGAACAAAAAAGGAAAAGCAATTTAAATATGCCCTAAGGGAATAATGGAAGGATTTTTCTAATTAAGCCTTGCACTATGTCTATTTTAAATGGGTTTGAATTCCTTTTCGTATAAGATTGAAGTGGGAACTGAGTATCTTTTTGAAAACGATTGTATCGCCTTTATTAAAAGATTAAAGCTGTGAAATGTTTTTTTTTATTTGATTAAATGTGATTTAAATTTATCAAAAAAACTAGTCATTTTTTATTTGATTTTTTTCTTGATCAGAATGACGTTTACATAACTTAATTTTTCAAAGAATTTTGGTTTTGTTGAAGGTAAAAATTTTCCTATTTTGTATAAAGTTTAATCACTATATTTTCAGATAATGTTTAACTGTAAAACATTATTTATACTTTGAGCCAATAGTCTAATTGAGAGAATGCAGTAAAAAAAATTGAAATATACTTCATAAATTTAAGAAAAAATTAAAATCTATATTTAATTTATTATGTAGCATCATCAGTTTGATCAATTATTAAAATCTTAAGTTTTTTTTTATTATGCCACGCTTTATACTTTAAGTTTAGGTAATACTCTTACATTTTAAATCTCAAACGAAAACTTTACATTAAGCAAAAAAATTCGCATGATAGTAATTTAGAAATTACTTTACTTCAGAATTACTTTAGTTATTAATTCGAATTTCAATGAAATCTACTTTTAAGTTTTACAAATGATCATAAAGGATTCTCGCTAGCGTTATCTTAACGTTAAGCCCCCAACTGCAAAAAACAATAATTACATACATTTAATCTTACAAATCTAATATTCAAGACATCCATCACGACTTAAAAATCGCAACGTGCCACATTAAGAATCTTATACGATCGTTCCCAAATAGTCATTAATTTATCATTAGCAAGACTCTTCAATTGTCTTTTGTGGTTTTCCCAGTATCTTCCAAGAAACACTGAATCTGAAATCTTTAATCCAATGATGAATTTACGCAGCTCGGCTCGGTATCAAGGGAATGCAGACCCTAGTCGTTAATTCTAACGAAGGTGCTCGGTAAACAAAATAATTTTAATCTTCTTACCGGGATTGATGCTTGAGAGTGTTACTAATGGTTATGTATCGCTTCTATTGCTCTACTTTTTTGTAATTATAGCATTAAATATTTTAAATATTGATTTACTAAAAGGAAGTATATCTTAGAATGGTGGTTTGATATTTAAGTGTACCGTCAAAGCGGGTATCTTTGGCCACGGAGGGTAACTTTGGCCACGCGTCGGAAAAAGATTTGTTTCTTAAGTTCTCTTCATAAAATGACCTCATCTTAAATTGTTTTACATTTTTGGAAAGGTGGAAATATCGCCTTTCATTTCATGTAAAAAAAATCTCATTCTAAATCTGGCAATACTACAAATGCTGTTTTCATTCTTACGAGCATAAAGTGACAAAAATCTATCTCTTCCAACTTTTGTCTGGAACACTTAAAAAAATATTGAAAATATTTAAATAAAACACTCTATTCGATTTTTTTATTAATGAGGAAGAATATTACACCATTTGTTTTATTCTAAGTTGACTACTTTTTATGCTGTAGTTAAATATTTGTAATTGGGAAGCTTTTGCCGATGAATGCGGGTAACTTTGGCCATAGATGTAAATATTTCTTTATGGAACTTTACACTTTAAAAAATGCATGTAAAAGTGTATTAAGTTTAGCTATTTTTGAAAAAATTCTTACTTTTATGATTACTCATTTTTTAGATTTTTTTTTTTAAATCTCATGATTTTAAACATTAAAAAGATAGATAGAATGCAAGATACGGTATTCCACTCAAAATCGCAAATGTCGAAAGGCAAACATTTTCAAATTCCTAATTATAAATATATTATTTTTCACCTTTTACAATAAAATCGTTTGCTTTTTACAAATATATTTGTTATTAAATCTTGCTTCAAAAAAGTTCTTTTTTCCTTATTAAAAATAGAAGTTTATTTTTCCTTCTTTTAAGCGACAAACAATACTAGTATTCAACGTGTAATGCCATTCCACGATGCACTGCAATGTAAATGTTAAGTTATATACCATTTTAAATAACTATATGTCTTATAACTTTGTTATTTTTGGGTTTGAAGTTTTAATATTGCTATTTAAATCGTTAACACAGCTTTTAAGGATGTTAAAAAGTATGTTTCTTATGTATTTCTTGGGTGGCCAAAGTTACCCGCCCGGCTCCTAACAGTGTCTTATTTTTTAAAATTAATACCAATTTTTTATTAATTTATAAAATGCAACAAAAATGCCTGAAAATTATTCCTAAATGTACAATACCTAGAATGCATAAGGATTTTTAACTGTTTAAATCGTTTTTGAAGTTAAATTTTTCTTCTTTTGTGAAAAAAACTCTGATTTTGGCCAAAGTTACCCGCACTGACGGTAGTTAAACTGATAAGTCTCTGTAGTTTGAAATTTATTGAAGATTTTGGTGATAATTGTCTAAAATTCTATAACTTAGTTTTTATACAATTCATATAAATAGTTGTCACTGATATAGGAGATAAGAAACGATATATTTTTAGACCTAACTGTTTAATCGAAATTTAATAAACAAAGTCTTCAACGGATATTCACTAATCCAAATCCTATTAAAGTATTGTAACATGTGCTTATATTGTATGCAACGTAAGATTTCAATACATAGTAAATACTAAAATACACTTATGAACTGAAGTGTCTTCCTATTATTATACTAAAAACTAACAAATTTTAAACTTACCGTTTTAACAAAGCCAAAAAGCATGAAAAAAAATGGTTAACAACTCATCTTTTATCATGCTGCTCTTTTATCATGCTAAACTCAACAACTGGCGACAAATTAATATCCTTCAGAAATATCTTTTCAAGTCATTGTATGCTTTGCAACTATGCAAATAAACTTTGCCCTACTATAGTCCCGATCCCTCAAAAGGCTTCCAACCTTTATGAAAGATCGTTTAATTGATTTCTTAGCAGGGCTTTCTGTTACAAAGGATAAGGCTGTGTTTATACAGATAAATCAGGATTTCTTTCTTTATATATGTATAGTTTGCAATAACAAACTTCAGATCTCTGCTTTTTGGTTTGTCAGAAGTATAATTGAGCTTTACATTTTAAATAAGTAAATGGTATTTTTTATATTTATATACTAGTTTGGCGTTCAACAATTTCAAACGTATTGTTTTTTTGAATGTACGAAATCATGTATTTGATAGAATGAATTAAAACCTTTATCAGATATTCAGAATGACCGTTGAATGTGCTGTACTTACATTGAAACACATACAAAAAAAAGTTTAATATTTATGAAGATTTTTGTTGTGTAAGTTGCAAGTTGGAGGATGCTTTTTAATAATGGAAAAAAACTGAAATAAAGCAAGGTTGTATTGTTTAGTTAATTAAAACAAGATTGTATTGTTTAGTTAAATAGAACAAGGTTGCATTGTTTAATTAAATAGAACAAGATTGCATTGCTTAAATAAGCAAAATAGAGTTGCATTGTTTATTTAAATAGAACAAGAATGCATTGCTTAAGTAAACAAAACATGGTTGCATTGTTTACTTAAATAGAATGAGATTGTATTGTTAAGTTAAATAAAACAAGATTGCATTGTTTAGTTAAATGGAACAGGATTGCATTGTTTAGTTAAATAGAACAAGATTGCATTGTTTAGTTAAATAGAACAACATTGCATTGTTTAAATAAACAAAACAGGGTTGCATTGTTTAGTTAAATCGAACACGATTGCATTGTTTAGTTAAACAAAACACGGTAGCATTGTTTAAATGTTTGGTTCCAGTAAGAGCAGATCTACCACTCCGCTTTTTCCATTTAATTTTAAAAAATGCAGCAATAATCTCTCTTCTTTACATACGTGACTTACACTAAAGAAAGGATAGTTACGCATGTAAATTATCCTTAAAAACCATCACAAAAGCTCACGTGTAGATTAGGATAGCTGTTTTTTTATAGTTTTTATGTAATCATATATAGATATAAGTTTTAATAGTAGAAAACAAAAAAGAAAATAGTTTCTTCAGTTTTCTGCAGTTATTTTACTTCACTTAGCTTTAGTATATGTTAAAAAAAAAGTCACTTTATGTGATATTTTATTTGGAATGTTTTGATTAGTTCGTCATATAAAAAACTTATCTATATAAAAATTAAGTTAAAATAATTAAATACAGGGATTTTTTCCTACACTCTCCAAAAAATTTCCTTTAATTCACGGAAAAAGTCTGTGCAGCACTGCTACCGGAATGTTTCCGTGAATTGAAGGAACACTTTGGTCCGTTAAAAGAAGAAAGTATTCCGTTTTTTTTGTTTGTGTTTATTTTCCGTTAAAAAACGAAAAAATTTATGTATTTTGAAGAAATATCGAACTTCGAGCGACATCGTACGCTGACGCCGTCGGGACTTTGGACTCCACAGATTTAACGAGCACGTCTGTCCCAGTGCTCTTAGGCCCTAAACTTCCCAGTATAGATATCCGATTTGTAGGATGACTAGCAGTAGGTGTGATTCGAACCCCTGCACTTCTGAGAAGGCTGAATCCTGAGGCGGATGCTTTAACCACTCGGCTATTGTGACACATCTCTTCAAAATATAATTACAGGAGTTACTGCTGCAAAAAGTCGTGATGTCGATAGAAATTAATGGCGGCCTCTTCTACCCACCACCAATAATATCGCGATACGCATGCGCGATTAAAAGAAAACGGAATTATTCTGTTTTTTTATAAAACGGAAAAATTACTGTGAAAAAAGACGGAAAGTTTAGTGTATAAAGAAGGATTTTTCTGAGAGTGTACCTTAATTATCGTTATTTTAATAATGTGCACTTAAAACAATCGAATGCTTATTACAGCGATGCCAGACTAAAGTAGAGAGGCACAGTAGATAGTGGAAACTGTCATTGTTACGTGAATATAGGATCAATAATAGTAATTTGTTTTAAATTTAGTTCGGATACGCTGTCTGCTTGATGTTTTAATATATCAAGACTAATAATAAAGTTTGACGCATATATTAAGATATACAAGAGAGATATTTTACTCCGCCATGATTTTTAACGTTAAGGTAGGCGAATACCCAAAATTCTAAAATTTTTACTATTACTTTAATCTTTTCCAAATTTGGCATAGGGATTTCAAATATAATGAACAATGCCTTTTGGGCATTTTTTTATTTAAATATAATTGGTTTATTTTAAACGGTGTTTTTCAACTAAAAAAAGGGGTTTACGCCAACACTTCTAGCATAAAAAGTTTTACATTAATTGACCTGAAATTTTTCACAGATGCTATTTCAATATATATCTGTGCCATGAACCTCTAACATCTGGTGTAAGTATGCAAGTTTTTTTAAAAAAATTCCAAGTGTAAGTTAATCGAAAAAAATCCTTTTTTGTGTGGTTAATTTATAACATTTTTCTTAATAACTTCTTTCCTTGTAATTTGTATGTAACTCTAGAGGGTCATTGCATGCATCAGTTCAAAACGAAGAATTTAACACATAATAAATGTTCATAGGATGAAAATTCAATGTGGTAGACTTGTTGGCGTAAACCTCCTTTTTTAGTAGAAAAACACCGTTTAAAATAAATAAATTATATTTAAATAAAACAAAAGCCTAAATAGTATTATTCATTATATTTGAAATTACTATGACAAATTTGGAAAAGACTAAAGCAATAGTAAAAATTTTAGAATTTTGGGAAATTTTGGGTATTCGCCTACCTTAAGATATTAGAGGATTACTATTTATTTGTTTATGAAGTCCAAATACTTTGTCATAAAGTCTATATATTTTGTAAAACACTTCAAGAAATGTTTTAATGTTCACTTGCTTGTATTTTACTGCAGTAATTAACTAAAAATATATTTACAACAATTTTAAGAATCAATGTAGGAAAGTTTTACCTAAGTATTACTTATATTTGCGATTTTTTAAATATTTATGTAATTTTGTGTAAGAACAATATTTTCTAAACCAATACAACTTTAAGTGTTCATGCACTAGTCTGAAACAGTTATCTGACAGTTTTAATTGCCAAAAAATTATGCGCAATCTTTAGGGTGTTGTATACTCGAAATAAAAGTTTTAAAATAATTTTGAAATGTACAATAGTTATAAATGTTTTTATAAATCATAATTTTTTAAATATTTTTACAATACATATTTGTTTCACAGTTGCAAAAATAGCTTTTTTAGAAAAAAAATTAAATTTTTGAAATATACTTATATTCTTAAAACTAGCTTTTATCCAATATCTCTTGAATAATTCTTGCTCTTGACGTTTATAGAAACAAACATAAATTAAATATTTTCTATGTATAAATAATCAATACTTTTCAAATAACCTTTTTTAATCTACATTTTAATTAAAGAAATAATTGAATGAAATATTTATTTTGAACTGACAAAAAAATTGCTTAAATTATAATTTGGCTTTATAAATTTATGTATGGTAATATAATTTTACTTAATAAAGCGTATTAAGCATGGAAAAAGAATCTTACTTGATGTGACTTTAAGGAATTTTTTGACGTATTTATGCTAATTAAATGTATTTAATCTTGAACAATTTTTATTTTAGATGTCCTTAAGTTTAAATTTTTTATCAAGCAATCTAATGTATTGTAATTCAACTAACATAATTTGAATGCTTTAGATTTGCTACTTAAACACTATTCAAACTTCAAATACAAGTAACATTTCGTAATTGTCTCATTTGAATAACAAATTTGTTTCAAGTTTAAGGATAATAAAATGCAGTTTGCATTTTTATTAAGCTTTTTACACAAGTGTCAAGATAAATTTAATTTAACCGTTGCTTTGAAACCTTTCAGTTTAAAAGGCATGGACTTTTTATCCATTGAAATTGAAGGAAATTGTAACTGACAGTTCAAATTATGCAGAAAATAAGTTTGTATTTGCTTTTTCTGTTTATTTCAACAGCTATTTGATGTTGATGGATAACTATTTTTCATCTTTAAGATTTTTTTTGAAATGAATAAACTTATTATTTTCTTTTGTAAATAGTTTTTATTGAAAAAATATAACTTTTGTTTAAATACAAAAATTAAATTTTACTTACGTATTATAGCCATTAAATTGTTAATAGTATAACAATAGATAAAATTAGTAAACTATTCAACATAGGAAAATTCTTCATAATAATCCTTTATTTCGAGTGCTAAAAATATTGATATATGTAGCTTCATGAACACTTTAATAGTAGATGAAAGGCGGTTCTCACGCAATGACTTTTGAAAGCAATCTTCTTAATATGAGGTTTTCATATATTACTATATTACAACATATTTATTATATTAATAATCATCTTATTAAAACTGTAATGGTCAACAATTCGGATTATAAGCTTTTATTAAAAATGATACTTCTTAAAAATTTGAACTTAAATAACAAACAATAACTGTTTAAAGAATTGTTTATGTTTATTTAAAATAAGGTGAATAAAGTCAATTGATTATTTTTTATTTAAAATATTGAATTTGAAGACTTATTTTTAAAGTACAAAGTCTTTAAACCTGACAACCTTACGTTCATTTAAAAAAAAAAATTCTTTTTGAAGTGAAATTTAAATTGAGAAGTTAAGTTTACCTAAGAATCAATACTCAAATATTCTATCTAAGGTTGCTGCCGATTTTAAGTTATATAAATTGCAAAAACGAATATCTTTAAAATACTTAAGTATGAGAATATAATCTGTATTCATCAACAAATTGATTAATTCTGAGGCCGTTAAATTATATTTTGATTTCTGTATTTATCAACAAATTATTTAATCCTGAAACCTTTAAATTAGATTTTGATTTCTGTATTTATGTTTAACTATGGCAACACTATTCTTCAAAAAACCAAACGAACATATTTCATTTCCTTAAAATAGCTAATTCTCGAATCCAATTTAGGACTGATGTTATCGTTATGCTCTCTAATAACAAGCGGCGGTGCAACTAAATTAAGAAATGTACTTCGAAGTTTAAATTGGACTGTCTTGTTAAGAAATATTTTCGTCGTAGTTGACAAACCCTTTATTCTGCTAATCCTATAACTTCTGGAAAATCCAATTTATTTTGTGTCGTACACGAAAGTTCTCGATGATTCCTTCGAAAAAATTATGAGAAAAATTTAATTTGGTGATGTAATATGTTTTTGTTGGATGAAAGTTTTATATTTTTTCACAAAATTGTATTTACTATTCCTACATCGTTAGTTTTATCCGCAAATTTTTTGATTTGCAGTAAGGTGGATATATTGTACCTTTTCTGGCTGTATATTTCTAGCCTTAATGCAACACTGCCAATAACGTCTCGTAATTTTAAACCCTGGTCAAGTGAAGAGGTCGACAACTAAGCATACAACAAAAAATTTCGAGAGTTTCTTTGTATGTCGAAAAATATTAGAAATCACTGGAGAAATCGCAAAAAAATTAAAGGAATTTAAAATACAAGCTTTATAATAGTAATTTTTCTTACTATGATACAGATATCATGTTCATGAGAAGATATGCTTCTTTAAGATTTAATGTCCTCTAATAGCATTGATCAATTAAGAAGATATTACAGTTTGATTTTTTTTAATCTTCTAAGTTTTATAAGTAATATTTTTATTTGGGAGCTTGTCTGTTAATACTTTTCACTTTATATTGAATTCACTATTCGGTACTTCTTATTACGTATTTATATATATATATATATATTAAAAATGTGTTATAGATTTCGTTATTTTTTTAGTTAGAGGCATAGTATACGCGGATTATAAATTGAACGAATTGAACATTAATTGAAAGAATTTCAATGATGCAAATAAACTTCAAGGTAATAGAAGAACTAATAACAATTATATAAATTTAGAAGCTGATTTAACTTACTTAAAATAAAATACAGATTTGTTTATAGCACTTATTTTAACAAATGAACTATCTTTTATTGTAATTGTAACAGATCACTATCCAACAATGTTTGTCTTACAACCAGAACAATGTTATTGAACACTTGTTTGGGTTACTGTAAAAATATATGCATTTTTAAAGCATAATGAGCACTTCCTTTCCAAGAAAATTATTTACAAACTTTTTTTTTTGGTGATTAAGTTAACAATTCTACTCAATGAAAAGTATAAACAGCAATACATGTTCCACATGTTGAACAATAAAAAGCTTTTTTCCAAACTAGCAATTCTATTATTCTAGAGACAATGTGTCGAATTTTTTAATTAAAAGTTTGTTTAAAAGATAACATTTGCTTTTTAGATAATACTATGAACAACAAACACTCTCACTTCAATTGTTCCTGAAATAGTTGCAGTGAAAAGAAATTGTTAGAAATTTAACACTATTACTATTTTTTAAATAACAAGGGTAAATTTTAAGCATGTTGTAAACTTCAAATCAGAAAATGCTGCAATAAGTGTTAAAAAATCATTCTTGGTTATTATTGCGTAAGAAATATTTTTACAAAAACAGACAAAAAGGATAAAATAGGCGTCGTATTTTGATCGGCTTATCAAAAGTATACAGTCGATTCATTAACATTGTAAAGTGATAATATTTGCAATAAAATCACATCGACATAACAATAGATACATAAAATTTCAATGTTTCAAAAATTTAAGTCTTTTTGAGGATGTTAAAATAAGAGTTTGATTTTTTAAAAATTATTCAATAATGCTTCTTTTTTTTAACTTAACTATATTATAAATCTAACAGTAAAAACTTATTCTAACAAATTCACATTTTAAAAAAAATTACTTCGGAGACATATATCTAAGTTTGACCTTAACTAGGCTATACATTTCCAAAACAAATCTTGATTACTTAAGATACGAAATACCAAGACATACATTCTAAAGTATTCATTCTTATTCCCGTAACACACTCTCAATATCAACCCTTTATTTCTTATTGTGATTTAGTAGCCTTACGGGGGCAAGGGACCAAACGAGACGCCAGGAAAAGAATTGAGAAACATACATACATCATCTCGCATGTAATCTCTTTACTTGAGGTAAGCGGAAATGTCTAGGGGCTATTCTGATAGTGTAATGGATTTCATCATTTATCTACGAAGATGCATGGCTGCAATATCAGAGGAGACGTTGTAAAGACGTATCTACCGTGAGGATAGCGAGGTATTTCTTACGTAGGTTTCGCTCAATATAAATTGATATACGAATATTTTTTGTTTGGTTATTTTTATTTGGTAAAGTGTAAGAAAACTTAGTAACGGGTTTAGTTGTTTCTTTTTTGTTAAAATTTACTATCTCAATGCTTAAAACGAAGAGAATGTCATCAAGACGTATCTACCGTTAAGATAGTGATGTATTCGCTCAATATAAATTGAATGTAGGAATGGTTTTTTATTTGGTTATTTTTATAAGGTAAAGTGTATAGAAAACCTAAAATAGTTACGGATTTAGTTGTTTTTTATGTAAAAGTTTACTATCTCATGGTTTAAAACGACACGAGACATATATCCCATATTTTCATTTAAAGTATGGCAACTCACTATCAGAGTTTTGCGAAATCTTCGTTATTATTCATTTCAATTACACACATACCTATAGCAGTAATTTTATAGAAATACAACTGAAAAAAAAAATGCACATAATTTCAACCTACTTTTTTTTAAGATGAAATAACTGAAAAAAATTCAAAGTGGGTTATTGACACATGTTGGAGATTTCCGTTCATCTGTTAGTAGCCCCCTTTAACTTATCTGTTCAAATATTCATCCTTCTATCCACTCATACTTTTGGTTGTACCCCTTTTTATGAACTTCCTTGTCTGTCCTTACTTAAAGACTTTCCGTGATTAAAGTAAAAGTTTTTTTTTAGTTCTTTTTGATAAAATCTTTTTTATAGTTGTTGAAATCTAATTAACTTTTTACATGCAATTTTTTTAATGTTATGCATTTGTGATTCATTAAAGAATATAAAAAGTAATTTATAATAATAAATCTTGCATTTAAAAAGGAAATTTCAACCATTTTGTCAATTTTCGATCATTAATAATTTAAATTTGCAACATCGCATTAAAAATAAAATTTACCCTTTAAACAATTCAGTCAAAAAAAAAAATCCAGTAAATACTCTGTTGCCCAAATTATGTTTTATTATGCAATTCAATTAAGCTTAAATAAATATTTTATTAAAATTTCTCTCTTTCTATCAAAGAATATTTGCTTAAAGTAATTTTTGTATTACTTTAATGTGTTTTCAATTGTTCAACAAACCATAATGCTATCAAGCGTGAAGAATTTTAATTTCTCTTAAAACCGTTTTATATCATTCATTAACTATTAATAGGTTAAATAGAATATTGTGTAACATTCTTAACAAATAAACACAAGTTTCAAAGTTAATTGTCGTTAATAATGGATACGTAATGATTTTATCAAAATGTAACTTTCAAAAAGGATATGTATTTATTAAAATCCACATTATAAAATTTTGTTATTTCTTTTAAGCTTTATTATATTGTTTAACAATATTTATTTTACCAACAATACTTTTTAATTAATATCCCAAACATCTATAAGTCAAGCAAAACCACCCACCGTAATTTCTTCCCGATTACACCCTAACACAGAATAATACATTTTACGTTACTTTTCTAAAAGCCATAAATATTGTAGTAAACCATATTTTATGTGCAAGCACGTAAGCAGTTTCTCATAAATTTCTGACATTATGTTTTATTAAAAGTATACGAGAAAATTCAGCAAGGCATAATTTTCGCTTCTTGTCCAGTGATAGTGGAAAAAAGAAGCTACCATAAAATACGCGTATTATTTAAAAGCTTCAGTGGCTTAACAATATCTTCCTTCATGTAAAATTCATAAACTGTGAACGTAAGTTATTTTTTTTTGTAATGCTTTAAAAAAAATTGCTTGTTTTCGCGGTAGCAAAATTTTATGAAAATAATTAATCATTTTTTCGAGAGAACTTACTACATGCCCTTGTTAAGATTTGTTAGATATTGTGATTAAAAAGTTTGCATCCAAGCATAATTTTAATTAAAAAATAATTATTTTCCAGTTTTTTTTTTTGGTTTGCAGATATAAGGACTGCCATGAGGATGCTTAATTTTTGAATTAGAAACCCGATTATTAGTTTAATTATAAAACTTTTCCTTAAAACAATTTTAAAAAATAAAGATTAAAATGAGTATGAACAACAAGTATTTTAATCTTAATAAAATAATATTACATAAAAAAAAACCCAAAAAAATCAGGTCATGTATTAAAAAAATGTGTGTTCTGAAAGTTATCACATATTTCTTTTATATGAAGAAAAAGTAACTTTTGTTCATTATAATAACTAATTCTGTAATAATCGAATAAAATTTAATACAAATATAAAATAAATATTAATTAAATAAGTTACAAGAAAGTGATGGATCATAATAGGAGTCGAAATTTGAATGAATTTTCCTGGTAGCACACTAATGTAGGAACCGAAGTGGCAATTTCTTAAAGTGGGTGCTGCAAATATGGGGCTCTTAAAGAAGAGCCTACTTCATTTTTTTCTGAATAATATCGACCCACCTGGAACACATTTACAATTTCTTACGACACAGTTGTCTCCAGAAAACTATTCTAAATAAGAAAAAGTTAAAATAATTCAATATAGTGATTTTAAATTAGCAGTTATACGTCATTTTATTTACTCCATCCAAACATTTAACACTGTTTCCCAGATGACGCCTTTCGATAACACTGGCATCATATGGGTTGCCCATTTATAATCTTTATGGTTTACATATTACTAATCCCTGTGAATCCCATTTACGATGGTTGTCTAACAAATAAAATCACCATTGATCAATTTGTGGCACTGGGCACAAACTCTAGTAATTATGGGATATTTATAGAAATTCCATGTTTACGATGGGAGTAATTGATGGGTAAACATTAGTTTTCATTTGGATAATGTAACTACAATTTAACTGTACGATTCTGAGTTGTTGGTTTATTATTCCGACACAAAATTTAACTGTTTCCTTATTTTTAATAATTTCTATAGAGAAATGTCTGTAAATAAGGCACAATTGAAAAATGGACTTATACCCCAGGTTAGCCCTAGTGGCCAAAAAGTAAAAGGGGTCATGTCTTTCTGAGCCCACAAACCAGGTGAATGCATAGAAATTCCATATTATTTTTTTTAAATTGATAAATTCATTTGAAAAACAAAATTAATTTAAATTTAATTGTTCTGAAATATTGTTTTAAATGGTTTCCCAATCTCATGGTCTTCTATTGTTGTTAAAATTTGCATTAATAACACTTTCAACTTTTACTACATTTTTTTTGTTTCAATATTTATCCTTTTCTCTTTTCTTTAAAATCCGACTGTCACTCTAGAATTACGCTCAGCATTTTGAAATAAATAGATGCAGCCATCTTTCCTCTCCGGCATTTTTGTTTTTTTGTGAACAGAAAACAGCTCTGCGATCGGAATCGCAACTTAATAAAACACTGCATTGGTTCTACAAAATTGTAACCATCAAATGAAGGATTTTGCTCACGAAATATTTAAAATTTCTGACTATAATTTAAAACAAATTAAAACCCAAACTACAATCTAAACTTGGATATTTAAGATGAGTTTGCATTTTAAACTTAAGTTTTTTGGCTTGTTAAAATTACCTGTGTGTGTGTAAAAGTTATGTTTAGTTGTAAAGACGTTGCTACAAAAGATTATATGAAATCAGTTATTGCTATCATTTTAAGTAAATTCAACATTGGCTGTTGAAATTCGAACTTTCCTCTTTGAATTTTAAATTACTTTACGTAGTGTTATTATCAGTGGTGTAATCAATAACAACGAGAAAGTCATCGATATGCATAAAAATTACTAATGGTTTCAAGTTTAAAAAATTAAAAGAAGTTAATTTCTAAACGTTTTTGTTTTTTATCATTATACAGTTTATCTCTTATTATATAGAGTAAAATAAATCGGAATTACAGTCTATTAAATGAATTTGAATTGTATGTATTTAAAATAGGCCCAGTGTTTCAAAATAGTGCCCAGTGGTAGTGCTTCAAATGTAAGTAACTATGGTAATTTTGATCCAGTCATCTGAAATGTAAAAAACATTCTTTTTAAATTATTCGTAAATTCGACTACATATTTATTGGTTGGTGTTAATAATAAATAAGGTAAAGTTTAACTGGCTCCAGATTAAAAAAAATCTATTCACAATTTTAAATTTTAACAATTTAAACTATTAACGAGTCAGCAATGACAGCAACCAATAACAATCATTAACGCCTCCATCAAAGAAAGTACATAGCTTTACTTCCGACAAATACATTTTTGTCAAATTATGGAGGTTCCGATGATATCAAATGGCATTCAAGAAACTCCCCGTTGGCGTCTTTATAAAATGCCCGGGGCAACTTGAACTCGCGCCATCATTTGCATGAAAAGAGGGCGACCGTATATTATCAGCGAGGAATGCCGAGAGCGAAACTCGGGAGTTTGTATGGGGCAGAGCGGTTCGCAAAGCTTAAGTTCGAATCCCACTAAGGGATCTATCTGATCACTTGAATGCAAGTTGCATAATCCTTCTATGGAGTTAAAATTGACCCTGTCTTTGATCCAAGGCAATCTAAGATAAATAGTTTTGCCAAATACAAAGCCTTGAAGCCTATTTTTGCTTTACTTATACATATAACATAACCTATATTTACATAACACGAATCGGGGGCTGGGGAGCCCAGTCGGTTAAGCACTCGCTCAGCATGCGGAAGGTCCCAGGTTCGGGTCCGGGCATCACCAAAATAGCTGCCGACCTATAAACGGCCAGTTCAGCCAAAAATGTCCAACGAATAATACCCCGTGTAAGGGAGTGCACGTAAAATATCCTTCAAAGTCCTAACGCTGCGTACGATGTCGCCCTTAACGGTTGCGTTGGGTGCCTATTCAGGTGTTAGCTCGTCACCTGACTGTAGTTCTAAAATACGACGCCCGTCGCCAATAGCCCCCGTGTAGCTCTAGTGCGACGATAATTCAAACCTAACCTAACCATAACACGAATCAATGATTGAGAGGGTTCATGCTAACAACGAAGATTATACAACAACTGGGTCATTCAGACCTTCCAGTTAAGCTATGCATACACAGGGGTATAGAACCAAGAACATGGCATGTGAACCTTGGCAAAACTTTCAATAATTATATATTAAAAATATACCCATACCATACCATAAATCTATATGATACCCATAAATGTGTCATACTTTTAGATTATTACATAGTTTTTTTATCGTGTAGATTGAGCAAGGTTTTGACGGTATCCAGACAAAAGTCCACGTTTACATTTTAGTCATGATCTTCCTCCAAGACGTAATTGAAAGCATTTATACTCACTGATTGATTTTGGGTGAACGCGTGATAATTGCTGGAGCTTAAATATTACATGGACACTCAAAACCGATCATAGACGAGTGAAAATGTTTTCGGTAACGTCGTGGAGGAAGAAAGGCCCAGTGAGTTGAAGCTGAGTGGCAGTTGAAATTATCGACTCCTCTGCTCAGCAATCGATGCCTAATAAAGCAACGTTTTTATATTCACCATCATCATTGTAAAGGAAGAGTCAGTATAAATGTTTTTTTCTTAAATTTAACTCTTTATGTGCTAGTAATTTGAAAAAACTGTTTAGTCATTATTTATATTCGATACTTAATACCAACATATAATGACATCAAATAATTAAGGATTTGATGCTACATTGTAGATCGAAATAAAATAAATTTAAAAAATAATTTGAAGAAGGTATCTTACAACCTATTTAAAACAAACTTAGTTTTTTGCAGTATGTAATTATCGTAATTTTTTTTCTTCTGGAGACTTCAATCGGTTTTCACTTCACTTTTTTCTTGTTTGGTTAACTTATAACGCTGCAATATGGAGCTATTTCTATTCAATTTAATTAAGACAAAAAAAATCACATTCCTTGGTAAAAAAATATTTTTTTAAAATATTTAACCTAGACTGAAGAAAGAAGGTCTAGAATTGATTCAATTTCAAGTATTTTTGAAAGTAAAATACTTAGCAGCTATAAAGCATCGATAAATAAAACTATGATTTGGATAGATAAATAAAGGTAACATTTGAACAGTAAACTCTGAAAAACAGTAAACTCTCTTTTGAAAGTAACACTCTGAACATTTTGGAAATAAACACGATGACACAGTCAATATCCAGGAGTATTGACAGGTCATGCCAAATGTGGCAAGCCAGCCAACAGGATATGGCAACCTAGCAATGACAGAGCTGGAGTGTTGACCAGACAGGAAGTCTGGTAATACAAAATAAGGCAGGCGTGATGTTAACCCCCTATACCCAATGAGAACACAAGAAGGGGAATAGATATTTACATAACTAACCCCTTGACCCCCCAGCTAACGAATGAGAACGTTGGAGGAGGGCCTAGGCTTTCTGCATCCAAAGAGATGATGCGGGGTCAGAGGAGAGAAGAGAGCGACTTCTGAGATTTAGCTGCCTAATAGCCTTGGGAAGAATCCCACATCGGAATGCTACAGTTCATCTCCTAACCTACGCGGCCGAGTTTCCGCGATGGGATTCCAGTCCAATGCAATCCCGACTCCCGAGGCCTTACCTCAGCGCACCTACCTCATTCATCAGACGTCTCCATCCACGCCCCTTGCCTAGCAGTGAAGACGCTTTGCAAAACTGAGTGCAAAGTTCCCAGGTATCAATTAATTCCCATATAACTGAATAGAGTTAACAGATTGGTTTCGGATCCTCTGTAGAGATGTTAATTAATACTATGTCAATTATTGTAATATCCATCATTACTTAATCATAATAAATAACCTTAATGCATTCTCACTCTGGATGTTTTATTTAAATAAAGAACCTACTAACCACGTAAGATTATAGCAATGGTGCCCGGTCCCAGGATCCAGTGTGGGGATATTTTGGTTATTTTTTTAAATTTTCTTTAAAGAATGGTTAACATTCAATTTTTTTTCTCTCGCTACAAACGCTAATTTGTTTATGCATGTCATTTAATTGGGTTTTAATGTATGAGTTTTTAATATTCCAAACATTCAGTCATTTCTCTTTGCGTTTGGTGTTGATGTAGTGTTTTATATGTTATATGGTAATAATTGATTACTTTTTTTTAAAAGTGTAAGAATGTGGTTTTAATGTTTAATGGTTTTAGTAATTAATTATTTACTAAATGGTGAAATAATATACTTGGTCATTTATAACTTTTACCTGTGCATGAAATTTTCTGTTGATTTATTTTGTTAAATATTCGTTTTCAAAATGCCACCTAGACGTAGAATCGCTAGAGTGCTAACTAATAATAGGGGCACACGCACTCGCAGTGCACGAACAAATACTGCGCCGGTTTCACAAAGTAATGTCGCGCTTACACCAATTTCAGCTCCTGCACCCATTTTAACAAATTTCCCCACTCCTAATCCCCAACAAAGTCAAAACTCGGGAAAAATAAATGGAATTGCGCTACTAACATCATTTTTTGATGGAGAACCGAGCGAAAGTAAATTTTTCTTTAAACAGTTTAATGATATCGCCGAACTGTCGGGTTGGTCCAATCAGGAAAAACTAACTATTTTAAAAACAAGATTGAAGGGCAATGCCCTAACCTTTCTTTTGAACGACGCGGAATTGTCGGAATCGGACGATTATAAACTAATATGTGACAAATTAATCACGTTTTTTTCTGATGAAATTGGGTTAACGGACAATCAATCGAAATTTAGTGCTTGTCGACAAAATGAAGGCGAATCAGTAAAAAACTTCGCATACAGAGTATCAACTCTGGCAAACAATTATTTAGGAACACAATACCAAATGGAGAACAACGAAACGAAACAAATTATCGACCGACTTAAACTGTCAAAATTCCTCGATGCACTTCTACCTGAATTAAGAGTCGACGTAATAAAAACAAATCCGCAAAATTTCAATGACGCGGTTAACACTGCAATACATTCCCAAAAGGCCCATGAAACAATCCAAAAAATCGGCAATATGCAAATAAATAATATCAGATCTGAAGAAACAAACATTAAATGCGTATTTTGTGGCGAAAACGCACATTACTCGAGCCACTGTGAGGTTTACAAAATACTAAAACAATCTAACACTCAATACAATCAATTACAAAGCACTCCTATAACCAGAGAATTCCATCCACAACATAGAAACTTTCACAACAGAGGCAATAATAATAACAGAGGAGCATACCAAAACGTTCAAACAAGAGGACGAACTTTCAACAGAACTAGGGGTTCTATTTCACGTGGACGCTATTTCAGAGGAAATAGCACTCAAAATCGACAATATAACAGACACACCGACCCTAACATAAACCCACAAAATCATTTTTTAGGACACAACTCGGGAACACTGATTTAAACATTCACAATAGTGTCCCCGAGAAAATTGTTCAAAATACGACAAATCAAATTGAAACCATTACAACAGAAAATTCAGACCACATTAATAATCAACAAATTAAAATGAACAATACTCAAATAAATGAAATAAATGAAAATAACAATAATCATGTTATAGCAAACACAAGCCACAACAATAAAAATTCAAACCTGACACTCATAAATGTAAAGGCCGGATCAATAGACATAAAATCACTTATTGACACTGGGAGCAGTGTGTCAATTCTGGACCTAGATATCTTTAGACAAATTCAAAATAATAAGCAAATAAAAGTCAAAATTATTCAATCAAATGTTCAAATAACCACAATCACGGGTTCAAAAGTTAAGTTCCTGTATTTAGCGGAACTCCCGATTCAAATAGGAAATGTAAAAATTAAGCACGGCTTTTTCATAACACAGAACTACCTTCATGATTATAAATTAATTATTGGTTGTGACCTATTAAATAAACATCGAGTAAATCTCCGCATTTCAGAAGGTATTTTCGAGATCAACGACTCAGAAGTCGAACTGATTAACATTTATACAAGTTCCGAAGATGAAGAAGGTTTTAGAATGAAACTAAATAAAAAAATCTTCTTACAACCCAAAGAAACGAGAATAGTAGATGTTGTTTCTAAGACACCCCTTTCACAAAACAATATACAAGTTTTTTTTGAACCAATTCAAGTTAATAATCCAAATGTAATCATCACTCCGGTTATTAACACAATTAAAGATAATAAAACAAAAATCCTTATATGTAATGCTGGTGAAAAAAACATACATTTAAACAAACATATGCAAGTGGGTAATATTCACACAGCAATTGACATTAAAAATTCAAATATAAACAAAGAAAATACAGTTAACTTAATTACTGCCTCAGAAGACACACTGAAGCGAAGACAAACTGAATTTTCCCTGGATAACTTTGATTTAACACACTTAAACCCAGGTATTAAACTTCAAATAAGCAATTTATTAACAAATTTTAAAAACGCCTTTTCGACTTCACTAATGTCACTTGGGCATTGTGATGCAGTGAAACCAACTATGCATTTTTATCACGACACACCCGTTACATGCAAAGCATATCCCCTACCATATCACTTGCGCGAATCAGCTAAAAATCAAATAGATAAAATGCTGGAAGCAGAAATAATTAAACCTACTGAAACTAATTGGCTTGCTCCCGCTATGTTAGTAAGAAAAAAGTCCACAAGCGACAAAAAGGGAGATTATCGTTTTGTTTTGGATCTGCGTAGCACGAACATGGCAATACAAATTTTCCCACAAAATTTACCAAAAATTAAAGACATACTTCATGCAATAAGCGGATTTAAATTTTACACATCGCTTGATATGGGTAACGCATTTTGGCAATGCGATTTTAAAGATTACGCCGACAAATTGGGTTTCACTACAATTTTAGGAAATTTTAGTTTCCAAAGACTCTGCTTTGGCATGAAGAATTGCTCTGAAATTTTTCAAAGACTAATGAATAAGGTCCTGGCGGGACTGGAAAATTTGGGAATAAGATGGTTCATCGATGATATATTAATCGGGGCCAATGACCCAGAGGAAATGGTTCATAAAATCAGAATAGTTTTACAGCGCCTAACCGAACACAACCTGACTTTAAACCCAAAAAAATGTCAATTTATGCGCCAAAGTATCACTTATCTTGGATATGAAGTTTCAAAAGATGGAATAACCCCTTCACCAGATAATACAAAAAAAATTATGTCATTCAAAAAACCCCACAATCTCAGATCACTAAAAGCCTTTTTAGGATTACTCAATTTCTACAGATCATCAATCAAAAATTACGCCATTTACACAGCTAGCTTGGAAAAACTCTTGAAAAAAGGAGTTAAATTTAATTGGTCGAACGAACAAGAGACGGCTTTCCAAAATTTACAAGCGCATTTTTTTAATCAACCGTTCCTAATTAGCCCAAACTTCAAGGAAAAATTTTACCTAAACACTGACGCTAGTGCTATCGCAATCTCGGCAATATTATGTCAATACAGGCAGAATAGATTGGCACCAGTGGCCTATTTTTCAAAAAAACTAACGCCAGCTCAAGCTAAACAAAGCGCCATTCAACTAGAACTAACAGCCATTTATGAAGGTATTCTTCATTTCAATGACTATCTTTTTGGTAAGCAATTTACTGTTTTGACAGATCACCGTCCGTTACAGAATACAAGTAAACTAAACAATACTTCCCATTTGGTAAGAAAAATGCTAAACGAACTAAGTCAATATGACTTCGACATTAAGTATTTACCGGGAAAGGAAAATGCTTTAGCGGATTTTTTTTCACGAACGGAAACAGTCAAAACGGGGGATATAACGTTTGATACCGACACTAGCTTTTCAAAACAGATTTATTCGGGTCTACCCATCGACATTCCAAATGATAAATCTGAATTACAAAACAATAACAATGATAGATCATGCGAAATAATACAAGACAACCTAAAACTCCCGAATACACAAAATATTTTACAAAATGAGAGTAGCGAAAACAAAAACATAAATGAACACGTCAAAAATAAAAATAATAACACATGCACAAACTCACCAGTTTCCGGATTCAGCCAGACACACGGAGACCAGCAAATCAATCACATGGACACAACGGGAGTCGGCAGCAATCTAGGGGTCTTTCCCCTTGGCTGCAAGCTGAGCGAAGAAAATATTATCAGCAAACAAAACCAGGACAGTACAATCTTATTCATTAAAAACAAATTGACACAGAAGAAAATTGAACCGAAATATAAAAACTATTTTGTGGATAGCAAAAATACTTTAAAATACAGACGTTCAATCCAAAAAGGAAACTCTATAGAATATGTGGAAAACATTGTTATACCAAACTCTCTAAAAATACAAGCATTGTCGGATTTTCACATAACCCACCTTGGAGGTAGACGTATGTACTTACTTCTGCGAGAATACTTCTATTGGGACAATATGTTAACTGACTGTGTCAATTATGCAAAATCTTGTCTCAAGTGCACGCAGCTAAAAAGGCCCCAACGAAATATATGGCCACATGAAATTAGAAGAATTCCTGCAGTTGTCGGAGCGCATATAAGTGCGGATATTATCGGTCCGTTATCGAATGAATCTTATGTATTAACAATCATAGACAATTTTTCGAGACATCTGGAGTTGTACCCACTAAAAAATATAGACACAAAATCGATCGTACCATGCTTCATTGATTACTTCAGTAGATATGGGACGCCAAACTCAATTTTATGTGATAATGGATCTTGCTTTATAAGTAAAAACTTTCATCATTTACAACAACAATTAGGGGTCACAATTAATCACACAATTCCGTATACCCCAATTCTCAACGGGATCATAGAGAGAGCTCACAAACAGCTCAAGGAATGTATTCTGGCTTTACAGGACGATGTGGGAGATTTAAAATTAATTTTAAATTTATACAAGTCAAATTACAATGCAAGTTATCACTCAACAATCGGATTTTCGCCAAACGAAATTTTTTTTGGTAGAAAGATTCCACCTCTTACACAAAAATATAAAAGTCAAGAAGACAATCTCGAATTACTAAAATATCCAACTTATATGGCTAATATAAGAAAACAAATACAAAATTTTAACACGCAAGCCTCTAAGTCCATCGAAAAAGCTCAGACCAGACAACAAATATATACTCAAAGCAAATCTCAACCACATGACATACAAGTCGGCGATTTTGTCACTGTCAGAGACTGTAAAACCTATAAATCAAAATTTCAGGGAAAATTTCAGGTTATAAAAACTATTAGTAAAAATTTATTTGAAATACAAAACTGTACCAACCCCGAACAAAAAAAGAAAGCACATATTTCAAAGATTAAAAAAGTGACTGAAAGATTCCCACATTTACAAGATAAATATAATCACAATGAAAATAAACCAAATTCACTCATAACACACAACTATAATTTGAGAAAAAGAACAACAATAGTCTAAATAAATAAATGTATACAATATTAAAATTTACTTCTATGATTAATCATAGGATGCTTCAATTAGATTTCACCCTTAAGTCAACACCTTATTTATTTAATAGTCTCAAAACAATAATCATTTTACGTGTAATAAATCAACAAACACAAAAACAAAAAAAATATATAAATAGGTTTTACAAAATTAATCGTATAACATTAATACAATTTTCAATCCCTAAGGTAAAAAATGATCAAAAACTATAAGCTCTCTAAGACCATCCCCAAAACCACAAAAGAAAAAGAGCGAGAGAAAATCCCACCCAAAAGTAAACAAACAAAAAAATACTTAACTTTCAACATCATGAAGGGGGGGAATCCGAAACATGTCTCAAGAAAGCAACAGGTGGAATATCGCGAACTCCGAAGGGTGTGTCGCATTGCCAACAAGGGGGTGAAAGTGACACTCCGATCATCACGGCGCCGGCACGGAGATGTTCAGAAAAGAACTATGACTTTCTGGGCGGACTTGTTCTTGCAGGGAACAGCTAAGGAAAATTGTATATTTTCTTTTAATATACAGAATAATATTTCATCAAGTTTGTATGACAAAAATATTAATGCATATGCTTCGAACAACAACAAAATTTTCGGGAAAAATCATACTTTGTTAACTTGTAAATATGTAAAATTACGTTAAACATCTCGTTAACAATTGATAATTGACACCCTATTTACGCATACATGTATGGCCATACACGAGAAAAAAATGCATTTCTAAATAAAACAAATAAGAAAACTTGAAAATACAGTATAAAAATTAGAAAAAACTATAAAAAAAAATGTGTTTTGGCTATTATGCATGCCCCTTTCCTAAAAAAAAAAAAGCATAGTATTTACTGCTAGTAAACAATAATAAAACTATAATTTAAAAATTAACATATTTTGTCCCTCGTTGCTGCAAAACCTAAAGGCTGAAAAATGAAAAAGGGAAAATTAGTGAGAATTAGTGATTCTAAGACCCCTGGTAACACAGCCAGATGGGCATGTCGCCTTTCAGCATTGCGGACATGTTCAAAGCACCTGAAAAATACAAGCGTTTATGTTATTTTCTTTAAAGAACAGTTATTGGATTCCGATTTTTTCCCCGGAATTTTTTTTTTAAACTTCTTTTTTTTTTCGCACTAATTATGTTTTATATAATTACCCGTTTTATTTTTTTCTATATCACAAAGTGAAAATTATATTTTAATATGAGACAGAGGGATTTCACGCACAGATAAAAATTCTTACCACGTGCAAATGCATGGTTCTCTTTTTTTTTTCTAATTTTAATTAAGTACAATGAGAAAATGCTGCATTATTATGAATTATTACAATTTTCAAGAATGGAAAAACTCACCAATTCAATAATGATAATCCATTAGATTTCTAATCCCGACTGACTTTTCCACACCGCGTCTACACTAATCGCAAGAATGAAAGAACTGAGTGTTGGAAGATTCTGGAACGGGGGGCTGTAAGGACTGGTTTTCGCAAATTTCTGGGAATTCCCAAATCAACAAATTGATACTGCTAACGCCATCTAGTTGAAAATAAGGGCGTAAAATGTTCACTGGATACTGGTTTTTGGGTGCATTGCATTTTTTTTTGATTGTTTCTTCTGCTTCTGAGAGTTTTGTTAAATGGTATATGCTTTTGGTTCGAATCTAATAGATTAGTTTAAAAATTCCCTAGTGTAATGATTTGATTCTATTTGGAGAGAATTTTTAACAGGAAAATGAATTAAAATTTATTTATATCACAAGTGAAAATTTTCCCTTGTCTTTTTAGTAATAATTAACAAGTTTTAATTTTTGCTATTAACTGATTTTTTTTTAATTAAAGGGTGATTTATGTAGTTTCAAGTGATAAATGATTTTTTTTTAAAAAATAAATTCATCTCCATTGGGGATCTGAGGCGAATTAATGTTGACTTGTGTTTTGTTGGGAGTGATTAATTGTACCAGGTGAGATTGTACGATATTATGATTACAGAAAGAGGTCTTCAAGGGTGCACATTTGAGGATCTCTGCAGAGAACATATTTCAGCGGGCCTGAAATTGTACAAAGCATTTTCTGTAATTCAGAAAGTCAACCAATCTTATTTCTGAAAATGGTCCTTCCCAACACAAATAAAAGGAGTTGAATATTTCCTTTTCACAATATACAAACCATTAGAATTTTCGACAAGTGATTATAAATTCAGAAAGTGCGAATATACCATTGTTTGTTTTTTTTTAGAAGAAGAAAAGTGATGAACCTTAAAGTTTTTTTCCCAACAGTCATCAGCAGTGTTTTTGTGACTTGCCTTACAGTTTTTTTTTTTTCCAGCGCAATGCATCTCCAATGTTTTTTTTTCTGAACAGTTCTCAGGTATTTTTTATTGGAACTTTCATTAATGGATAAATAATGACATTTCAGTGACTTTACAACTACCAGAAACCTTAAATACATGAACTATTTTCCAACAACTAATAAACTGTTGTGAAATGTTATCAAGGCTGTTGAAATAAAACTTTTGAAAAAAAAAACTTTTCAACTTGCATTATAAAGACATTTAATTCAAGTGTCATATTGAATCATATACCTTGATTTATGAAATTTTGAACCATTTGAGTAATACAACATTTTTACATGTATACATATTTGGAATTCTAAATGTTATAAGCAAAATATAACAGGTTTCAGTTATAAATGTGTATGTAATTAACATTGCATTTTTTTTTCATGTAACACTTAGGAATATTTCAGTCTCTTAATTACCTTAATGAAGTTTTTATAAATACCTTCATGTTTTTCTTGAAAGAAATTTATATATGCATCAACAATGATCTAATATAAAAGTAGAGACTGGTAAAATTCCGAAATTAAAACATGAAGTGATCTCAATTTGCAAAAAGCAAAATTTTTTCTGATTTGCTTAAATAAGTGTTGTATTGATGATGTAAATGTAGTTCCATGTAAACATATTATTCTAGAAAATTAGTGAAAATATTACATTCACTTTTGATAATTAGTTTTGCAAACTTATGTACAACTAGGTGAAAAGAATTTTGTTACCACATATGTAATCATTTGTAACTTTGTATAACCATTGTCATACATTATGAAAATTAGTCTTCTCAGGGGATCCAAGTATTACCAAAAAAAAAAAAAAAAAAAAACAATTTATAGGACTTTTTCTTTCGGTTATTATTGGGAGTAATTGACAATTTACGAACAAACTTTCTTAGTTTTGTGTGAGAAGGGGAGTAATGACACAGTCAATATCCAGGAGTATTGACAGGTCATGCCAAATGTGGCAAGCCAGCCAACAGGATATGGCAACCTAGCAATGACAGAGCTGGAGTGTTGACCAGACAGGAAGTCTGGTAATACAAAATAAGGCAGGCGTGATGTTAACCCCCTATACCCAATGAGAACACAAGAAGGGGAATAGATATTTACATAACTAACCCCTTGACCCCCCAGCTAACGAATGAGAACGTTGGAGGAGGGCCTAGGCTTTCTGCATCCAAAGAGATGATGCGGGGTCAGAGGAGAGAAGAGAGCGACTTCTGAGATTTAGCTGCCTAATAGCCTTGGGAAGAATCCCACATCGGAATGCTACAGTTCATCTCCTAACCTACGCGGCCGAGTTTCCGCGATGGGATTCCAGTCCAATGCAATCCCGACTCCCGAGGCCTTACCTCAGCGCACCTACCTCATTCATCAGACGTCTCCATCCACGCCCCTTGCCTAGCAGTGAAGACGCTTTGCAAAACTGAGTGCAAAGTTCCCAGGTATCAATTAATTCCCATATAACTGAATAGAGTTAACAGATTGGTTTCGGATCCTCTGTAGAGATGTTAATTAATACTATGTCAATTATTGTAATATCCATCATTACTTAATCATAATAAATAACCTTAATGCATTCTCACTCTGGATGTTTTATTTAAATAAAGAACCTACTAACCACGTAAGATTATAGCACACGATGTGATCATACAATTGTAAAACATTCTGTAAAATACAGCACATTTTCCGAAGCATATTTACAGCGCTTTTTTCTGTATTTGATTCCACCTTGCGGATGTAAACACAATCCATAGCACTGTTGTTTTTTCCCATCTTGCGCCCACGTACAAGAAGTCACCAACAGTTATTTCCTAAGTCAGCGTTTTTTCCCCTAAAGATCGAAATTACAAACTGGATCGTGGCTCAGCCATATGTGTTTGCATACTACAGCAAATCTGTCGGCATGATGGTACAGCACCCGTGCCGATAAACGTGACTGAATTTTTTAACAGTGTAACAAATCAAAAATACAAATAAGATTTACCTATGTTTATTGGTTAGGAAAGTCTCCAAGAGTTGGTCTTTTGCAGTAGGTTAAGACATAATACATCATGCAACTGGATTAAATCTGCACTATGCAGTCATTTTATAAATAGAAAGGAACCAGAAAGATGGTGCACCTGAAATGTGTTATTACCAACATAATGACGCCAAGTCCAATAATGCTATAAAATTGAGTTGGTGAAACATACTTTCATGTGCAACAAATATAAAACTTGTTAATTTCAAAATCTAACAAATAAAAAACTTGTTAACTTCAACATGTAACAAATATAAAACTTGTTAATTTCAATTCTTATTTCTTGTTAATACATTTTTTGTTCTTTCCTATCTGTCCGAAGTGTTTCATCGAACAGGCGGCACCCGACCACATCCTAGACTGTCTGGGACTTTCCAGACACGATATGTATGAAAATCCAGTCATGGTCCTAGACTTTTTACGAGTGACAAACATTATAGACCTGGTTTAGCTCTGCTAAACCTAGGAGATAAGCAACAACAACAACATTTCAACATGTAACAAATATAAAACTTCTTAATTTCAACATGTAACAAAAAAAACGTGTTAATTTTTGGAACTTGAGGAAAAGGTTTACTGCTTTACTTCTTTTATTTCTTCAATGGTTTCCACGCCGGTTACCATTATCTGTAGTGCACAGCGTTAACTCAATCAAATCAAATCTAAGAGTGGGATTTTTATTGAGTCTATCTTTTGAGCTTTTCATTACTTTCAGCGTGCAAAAGACGCATTGACTTTAAATAAGCTGTTATCTATAACCGATCGCTATAGCTTCTCATATTTGCATTATAAAATTGGAAGCTTTCAAAGATAGATTGTTATAGATTACGTTTTAATATGGGTAGTTTCTTATCTAAGCGTTTCTATTAAGTTAAAAAATTCTTTAACTTTAAAAGCAAGATTTTGATACTCTTAAGTTAATGTTTTATAGAATCTTTATAAATGATAGTATTTTTATATTTAGTTTATCCTTAGAATTAAAATAAAATATTAAAATAAAAAAAGTAAAGTTGGAGTTTTTAAATGGTTGTTAAAACTTAAAACTGTAAATATTTTTGTACGTATTTTAAGTGCAAAAAATCATTTTATGTATTGTTTTTATTATTTATAGCATAAATGTTTTAAAAAGATTTGGTTTTCTTAGAATAAAAAAAAACCTTTTTCACAACCTATCAAAATAGTTTTCTGCAAAAACATGAATTATACTTCAAGTTTTATATATTTCTTTGTTTCCTTATGGTTAGTTAAACACCAAAGAAATTTTTTTTTATATTTTACTAGCTTAGGTGTGTTTCAGATTTTATATATACAATTATTATGCCATTCATGTAATTATTATTAACTTCAATAAAATGCGAATGGATGATTTTTGCTAAATGCTCATTTTTGCGTCTTATCCTCATAATAAAAATATTAATTTTTATTGTTTAATGATAAGTTTTAATTAAAAAAAACCTCACAAGCAATAAAAACTTAACTATCACGCTATTGTAATAAAACTATAGATAAAAACTAAAATGGAGACGAAATGTCATCACTAATCAATATCAATACTTGTAACGTCTTATCAATACTGTTATCAATACACGTTTCAATTTCTGAATTTTAAAATAACATGAACTTGTCAGTTATACTATTCATTAGTATTATAATAAAGACTATAATGAGGTAATAATAAGAGAAGACTTATTTGTTTATCCTTTAAAAGTTCACTGCATGAATTTGTAATTTATTAGCGTCCGGTGATTATGTTCTAGGGAATTGTAAATTTTAATGTTTTGCATAAATTGGGGGGGGGGTAGCAGCATAAAAAGAATAATAATTAAAAAATAAGAATAAAGAAATGTATATATATTTCTATATATCATTCCATATATGATGTTTTGAAATTACTGCGAAGTTCATTAGTCTCCGCCTAGAATGTTGCTAATGAACAGCAGCGAAATAAACCTAATTAGAATTATGCCAGTTTTAAATTTTTAAATTCGAAGTGCATGCGTAAGTATAATTACGTACCGGTAACTAAGGTTGGGGTTATTTAACTAAATGAACAAGTTAGTATGAAACGGCATGATGGCTTATGGCAACCCTGATTCTCTCAAAGTGTTATTTTTTTGCAATGTACCAACATTTCAAAAAGATAACATTTTGAGAGAATCACTCAGAGATTAAGACTCAAACATTAGTGAAATTTTATATTTTTTAATGCTACTTAAATCGTTACAATTTTTTTTTCGAACTGAATTTAGTTATATTTGGTTCGTTAATTTTAAATTTGAAATCATTTTTTCCCTAACAATTCTAATTTTTGGGGTATTCAAATTGAAAAACAAAATTTTAGAATAAATTTCGAAAACTTAAATTTTTTTATATATGCGTTACTTACATAGTATTGCTTAAAATGAATAAGGTTTCCGTTTTTGTCTATACCTAATGGATTTGTTAAGACAGTTTTATATCTGAAAATGGGCAGACATTTTTTTAAGCAAAAAAGTAATAGTGTGAATCATTTATTAAATATAGTTTAAACTATTTCCCCAAGTTTCAGGTGTTCAATTTGTTCGAAAAAAGAATTTTACATTCTTCTAAAAAGTACTTTATATAACATTCTACATTTTTTTAACAAAAAGAACTCAGTTTCGTAAAAATTTATTCAACGTAAAAAATATACTACATGGTAGTAGCAAGGGAAACAAATTGTCTTCCCTGATAACCTTCAGAAATAATGCATGGAATTTTCCCCTCCATATAATTTCACGCCTGATATCCCCCGATGTAACGCGACCATAATTTAATAGAATTGTTGGAGCATTTTTTACAAAGACTTACAATGTAAGGAGCCGAACTTTGGCGAACCTACCTAGGTGACACTGATCAGTCACATGACTTAGTCTCAAGCCACGTGTTTTAGATAAGAAAAATAATGCTAAAATATTTTGATTTTAAATAATCGTAATGTGCATTCGCTTTCGATTAGTTGAAAATGCACCTAACAAATTAGTTTAACAATACAACATATGTATCAAATCTAACGCAGCAAACTCACAATAAAAGCATTTTACGAGTACATTATTTTTAGTGGTACGTACTCAAACGGCAGCAATAATTTGCCAATTGTAGCAACCTCTCACGCCAAATTTGTGATTTGGCACCATTCATCTTGTTTCATGTATCATCGTTTTTTTTTTTGTTCGATTAACCATCCATTACATTTAAGTCGTTGATTTTTTTCTAAGTTTAGAATGCAAAATCTGTCCAAGAAAGTCACATTCGCTCATTTTTCATTTAGTTTGTTCATCTGAAATGTACGCTTTTGAAGATGTGGAAAATAATTCGATTTGATTTCGCATGGGAACCCCTGTTCCTGAGTTTTGAATAAATATACGTCTGGTTGTTCTAAGGATTCAAGTAAATTGATTTTGGAAGGGAGTATAAATATAGTAGGTTTTTTTTTAATAATGTCTTTTCTTAGAATTTATCTTGGATATTGTTTAACTTTCGAAATTTTTGTTGTTGTTGAATCATTGGAATACAGAGAAATAACATATGATTTAAGCAATATACGTATGTTTCGCAAGTATTAAAAAAATAAAAGCTGAAAAGCCATGGTTATTATCTTTTATTTTGTTGCAGTATTTTTGGAAGTATGTTAATATTGATTCAGATTTTCTGTTTTAAACATGATAAATTATAAAGTAGTACTATTTTAAAAAATATTGAGATACTTAGTTCGCAATTCCAAAGTTGATCGTATTATTCCTTTTCAAGAGCCTTTATTTGAGGCAAAATTATTTTATAATTCTTAAAAATAACTGAAAAAAAAAAATTTATTTGTACATTATTGTACTTAATTATTTTTTGGGTTTATAAAAATAATATCATACAATTTTAAATAAGTGAATGTAAACATGAATGGAAACGTTCAGCAATTTTTTAGAATAACTTCCCGTTCATAGAATTGATAAAAACTTCAAAGCCATGGTAAGTATCTGTATCTTTGTTAAGTAATTTTGAATTATGTTCATCTTGATTTTGAGTTAATATATTTAGACATCATGGCTGCAAAGTAGTGCAATTTTACAACTTCTGAGGTACTTCAACATGCAATTACGCAGTTTTTATTGCATTATAATTTTGCAAGATTCTTTAATTTATACAAAATTGTTTTAAAATTCATGTTATTAACTGAAAAAATCCATTTAATTGTACCTAATTTTTTATGCATTAAAAAATGCTACGATTACATACAGATGAGGGGAAACAGAATAAACAGATATTTTACAGATTAAAATTCAGTTTACGAAATTTATAAAAACTTAAAGGCAAAGGTTATTATCCATTATTTTTGTTTCTGTAATAGTTCCCCTTAAGTCGTTGTATATAAAATATATCTTTTTGAGTAAAATAAAGTATACATTGTCTACACTTTTATAATCTAGTTTACAAAAAATCATAAACTTATCAAGAAAAGGAAATTTAATATCCTACTAAACTTTTCGTTTTCTTTACCTTACGTAGCCTTAAAGTCATCTATCCTGCCTTATAAACGTGCCGCTATAATGGACTGGGTTAGGGTTGCCTGGCGTAGTATCTAAAAAATAAGCCAAGTTGCCGCTTACGAATATACAAAAGTAGCCAATTTAAACTATTTAACGCCATTTCTTAAATAAAGACTACTTAACTGGTACAAAAATAAAGTCAAGGTGGTCACCAAAAAAGTTTCAAAATTTGGAATTTGGTAGCAACCATTGAATAAAATGGTATTTTTCATTATTATGGTATTTATGGTGAAGGTTGAAAGGTTGACGATACGAAACGGTAACTAGTAACTTTACTAAAGTAAAAAGGTAAAAAAATAACTCCCAAATCCCAATTTTTTATTTTTATTTCCAGTACAGGGATCAGATTTAATTGGATTTATAGGGGCAAGTTATGGTATTCCCTCCCCACACCAGAGGAGGTTATAATTCTAGGCTTGATGCCATAACCACTCGGCCCACCGGACGGACACCAATCTTAAGCTGTAACAATAAATGTTGCGTTTGCTGCGTTTGAGTAAGTAACTTATATTATTTTAGTGTAGTAGAAGTTGAACCATTTTTTTTTTTTTCGAAAGCATTCCCATTCAATGGATGTTGGTTGAACCATTTTTTTTATGGGTGTCTAGAGAAAGTCTGATTTTTTTTCACCAATATTTGGTTCAACGTTGAACTGAAATTTTTAACATTGTAGTAGGTTTTTAAAGTAATGGCAGCAAAGGGTGACTTTCTCTAAGGCCTTAAAATGTCCTCTAGCAAGTAATGGGAATTTTTGTACCAGATCGTTTGTGAAGTCTATAGCTTTCTTCGTTTTTCAGCAATGCTTTAAAACCAAAAAAGTCTGGTAGTAACCTTTTGCTCATGCCTGACATTCTCGAAAACTTTATTATGACTTACGATAGGTACTAGGAACTCGTGTACACTCTAAAAAATGAATGCTCAAAAACGACGAAATTTTCCTTAATTTTGACGATTCCGTTACTGGCAAATGCTCCGAGTTTTTGTTTCCTCATCGTCCTTTTATGAGGTCCGTCCTTTTTATGAGGATTTGAATGTCGTCTAATCAAAAGAAATATTTCGTCATTTTTGAGCATGTGAGTACAACAATGAGATTCAGTTTCCTCAAAATCAAGATACAGAATCGTCTAATCACGATCGTAAAAGTGAAGATTCGCGTTTACTCAAAAGTCAAGTGATAGTTTAACGAAACAATCCTCAAAATTAACGAAATGAGGCATGAGGATTCATGAATCGTCAAAAATGAAAGTGTTATTTCTAAGAGTGTAGAAGAGGATTCACGTTGTACTCGCTGTTGAAATCCACAGATTTCTTAGTTCAGTGTATAGGGTAGTTCAGACAGACTGCCAGACAGACAGTCTGACATTTAGGCCATTGTTCAAAAACCACTTCTTAAGAATCAACACCCTCTAATTAACCTGAAGGAAACGTAAAATCTAAATTTCGGATTTTCGACCACGATCGCAAAATTTTTCATTACCTTACATTTCATATTAGCCAACTGAACGTAACAAGTCTTCGAATACATATCACTTGCCAAAAAGTTTTGACTGAAGAATCCAAACGTATGAGCACCAACTTGCCAAAATGGCTATAAAGGGCCAAATACAGCAACCCTGATCTTCACTACTCTCAGTAATCCCAGAGGCACAACTGCGTGCTCACTGATATCTTTTAAGAAAATTTCCTAAGCTAGCTTAATATTTTATAACTAAACTCGGGATGCAGTTTTAAAATGTGTGTAGGGGAACTCTGGGGCATTGTTGCTGAGACACGAACTTTTTTACGACCCATGTAACAAAAAAGATTTTGTGTAAGAAAATCTTTGGTATGATATATGTTTGTGTATTTTTGGCATGATTATGAAAGCAGAATGCTGTAAAATAGCTTTATTACCTGATTTGATGGTTGGGTACAAGAAGAAAAGAAAATGCATTGAAAACTTTTGAACGTGAATGTATCAACATGTTGCTAATTGTAATGTGATAGACATTATGATTTGAAGGGTGTATTTTGTAATTTATAGGGTTTTCCCCCTTTTTTATAGGAAAATTATATTTTACCTCGTTGAATAACTAAGATTTTATTAATAAAAAAATCAATTATTTATTTTAAAAATTAACATCTTCATTGAATTAATTTCAGAAAATAGGCATTTGAAAACTTGAGATCTGGAGAAATTTATAGTACTTTATTTAACATGCATTTAAAAGCCAAAACCAAAAAAATAAATGAAATCCTAACTACAACAAGTTTACTTATTAAAATGAAGCAAACTTTTTAGTGTAGCTTATCAAAACTAGTAATTGTGTGTAAATATCATGAACATTAAATGAGACAAATTTAACTGTTGAAATTGGCTAAGAAAAACTTTAAAAAAAATAAAGTTTAAAAAAAAATCGTTATGAATATTGAATTATTCTAGTTACAAAGTTCATCACTTATTCAGTATATATTCTTATTAAATATATATTCGCAATAAAGATAAATTCAAAATATTTATTTAAAAAAAGTTGATGAAAGGTGAAATTAATTTATTTTGTATTATCTTGTTTCAAGTATTGGTAAGAAATATTTGCAATTCTTAATTTTTTGCAGAAATTAGAAATAAACATGTTTTTGTGTTTATTTTCATATTCAACATGTCATAACGAAGATAAATTTTTGATTATTTATTTTATTTTGTGCTGGAAAAAAAGTGTACAAAAGACAAATAAACATTTGTGTTCCTGTTAAAAATCCAAAGTAAATATATTCATGAAATATTACCAAAATTTTCTGGAATTTCATCCTGGTCATATAAGAAAAAATATTTACTGTAAAAGCTTCAATAAATACCACGTTAGAATTTGAAAATCTTCAATTTCTTTCAAATCAATAAAGGAAACGTGCTTACTTCTTAAACATCGAAAATATTTTTCTGTTGTTATTTTATTTATTGGAGACATGATATTTTGTACTTCTAAAATTATATATTTTTTACATATCTTTCAGAAGTTATAATTTTCATCTATCTTGCACATTATACAATATTCATTAAATTTGATTTCAGGAATTTATGACTTTTGTGATTCTCAATAAATCTTAGTCGTGGATATTAAGTAGTATTCCTTTAAGTTCAGATTTTATTTAAATCTGTTTCTAGAATATTCACATCATCAGAAAAGTTATAGTCTGTGAGTTCATAATTTATTAGGATAAAAGTACAAAAGTAAACGTCTGAGTTGAAGTTTCTAGAGAGGGTTTATTTCGCTGGCTAAAGTAATCGCATTAAAAATAGTTGCTTTTTCGGGGATTTTTTTTAATTTGAAGATTATCTACGAAATTGAATCTCAGAATTGAATATTGAATATTTTTAATGGAAATCCCTGAGATTTATATATGATTTTGGATATCTTTTCCCATTTATTTACCAAGTTATATTAGTAAGATAGTTCTAATGGCAATAATTCTCGAAATCATTCAAAATTATAATTTAAAAATAATACTTGATAATCCTAGTTAAGTGAAATTTGTGTAGTTAAAATAACTTACAAAGCTTAACATCAAAATAAATTGAGTTAAGATTTCTCATGGGAAATGCAATTAAAAATTAATCTGTTTCTAGAATATTTACATCGCCATAAAAGTTAAATTCTGCGATTTCTTGATTTATTAGGATAAAAGTACAAAATTAAACTTTTGAATTGAAGTTTCGAGAGAGGGCTTATTTCGCTGGCAAAAGTAATCGCATTAAAAATATCTGCTTTTTCAGAGATTTTTTTTTAAATTTGAAGAGGATCTACGAAATTGAACTTATGAATTGAATATTGTATATTTTTATTAGAAATCCACGATATTTATGTGTGATTTTAACAGCCTTTTTTGTAATTATTTGTTGCGGTAATTTAAGTAAGGTGGTTCTAATCATATTATTCTCAAGATTATTCAAAAATATAATTTTAAAACAATGTCCGACAATCCCAGTTAATTGAAACTTGTGTAGTTAAAATAACTTTCAAAGCTTAACATAAAAATAAATTGAGTTAATATTTCTCATGCGATTTTCAAGGTAATGTAAGAAAGATAGTTCTAATCATATTATTCTCAAGGATTATTCGAAATTATAATTTTAAAAAAATGTCCGACAATCCCAGTTAATTGAAATTTGTGTTGTTAAAATAACTTTCAAAGCTTAACATCAAAATAAATTGAGTTAATATTTCTCGTGGGATATACAATTTAAAATATTTGTTTAAATAAATAATGTATAATTATTACACTGTTCATTAATAATAAACCAGAAGCTTAGTACCACTTTTTTTTAAGGGTTGCTTACACTCAACATTCCTACATGTTTAAAGAAAGTGAATAATGCAAAACGTTAAATTCTTAATGAGTCTTTCAAACTCTTGGTATTAATTCCAATAATGAAGGGAAATTTATTTTAGTATTTAAAAGCATTTTTAAATTTGTTTGTATATTAAAATGAAAATAAATAATAGATTTTTAAGTTATATGCATTTTAACTTCTCATAAGTTATTTCTTACTATTGATTATAACTTTTTAAATATTCATATTTATATTTGATACATTTTAATACAATTTATTAAATATTCCTTTTGACACGATTTTCAATCTAAATCTGTATTTATACAATTTTATTTAACTTAAATATTAAGAACTTTTTTTTACTTTCATAATAACGTATTTTCATATGAATAATCTGTTAGTAAAATATGTAAACAATAAATTATTTTATTTCCTTTGGAAATTAAGTAAAAGAATGTATTGAATTTAAGAAATTTTAACCGTGTATTTTTATAATAGAATATAAAATAACTTTTAGACTTACCATATGTAGTTTATTCGAAGTGTTCTTCTTATTTTAACACCATTAAATATTATGTTCGAATAAAAGTTATAGGAAACCAAAATTGCAGAAAATATGTTGAGTTTTAGAAAAAAAAACATACAACTTTTTCTTAGCACTTTCACTTATACTTACTCTTACACTAATTATTAATTATTTAATAAATCTTTAATAACTTAAGTATTGTTTTTTTAAAGCTTATGATCTAAACAAACTGCTAAATTTAGGATTAAAAAACACCATTCTTCATTTATGAAATTTTAATCTGCATTAAAATCTGTTTTTAAAAATTACAAAATAATATTCTATAAACAAAATAATACTTTAAATTACAAAAAATGCTTTTGATTGCAGATTGTTTCGATTTAAATAACGTATATTAACCTAAAAAATATATTTAATCATTGCAGAATATTTAATCTTTGCAAATATGAAAAGAAGATTAAAAAACTAAATTTTTGAATCAACTTTAGCATATCTTATTTGTGCCTTTTCTGCATACATAGTGTACAAAAACGTGTACTTTATACTATATTTCTGCTACGAAAAAAAAGTAAACACGAACATTTTTTTCTGTAAACTTTATTTGTAAAAGAAAGACACAATGATAAACAATATTAAGAGTACATTTTCTTATTTACACATGTGTTTGACATTTCTATTTTGCGTAATACAGGCATTAAATTCTTTAAATATTTGTTCAACAAATATTAATTGGATTGCATGCAAAATATGTATTTTTTTTATTTCAGCTGGTGTTATGTTTTAGTATCTACAGTAAGATAAACAAGTTTATGTGCATTAGTATTAAAGATATTTGATTAAAATTCAAACTAAAAGTTATTGTTCAATATGCTTCAGAACTCATTTATAAAAATAAACATAATAAATTAATAATATTTTGCTTGAAAAAAATAACAAAAGTGAGCAAAAATTAAAATAATTAAACTAGAATAATAAAATGAGCGGAAAGCAAATCAGCCTTTAAATAATTAAAGTTATAAAAATGGTATCAAAATAAAGTATGCATAAACAACACAAAGAAGACCAGTTACTCATGATTTTATAAATTTTTGCATTGAAAGTCTGAAAATTTGATTTAATACATTACCCTGCAAATATCTACAAGGAGATGGTGTTTTTATTTTATCTACATATAAAGGTGTTTAGTTTAAGACATATTTTACATTGATAGGACGGGTTGAGCATCTAAAACAATTTACTTTGCAGTATTCGAACACTTTAACGAATTTTCTCGTCACCACTTCTTTCTCCTAGTCACAGTTTTATCTTAAGTACATGAATTCTAAATATCTCTAAAATTGGACTTTCTATGTAATATTTCTACAAATAAATCCTGCAATTATAAAATGTTCAAGACCCCAATCTAAATACAAATAAATTCCAAAACAAACTAACCCTCCCATGAACGTTTTTTTATATTCTGTATTAAAACTAGATTTAGTATCCATAGTTAGCCAGATTACTTGGAAAATTATATTTAAAAAAACTTCGTTCATTCATTGCTATCCAAATGGCTTATTTATTTGAAATGTATTACAGCTAAATTAAAGTCAACTAGACAATTTTTTAAAAAAATTCATTAAAAGAATTTTTCAATTAATTCGTTACTTGTAGCACCGATTGACCTTTCTGAATGGTATTAAATATTACCTGACAAATGAAAAGATTGCTTTTTTATGTCTAAATAAAGGTATGTGGCACAAACGGCATATATTGTTGTGAAAGGTTCGAACTTGTTCCTCAGAACTGGAAAGAAATTATTTATTTCTGTATTAAACATGTTTTTACTTTAATATCTTTAGTGATTTCAAATACTGTTAATTTCTTATTCTGTAGCTTTAAAGATAAGATAACTTCTTTCAAGTATTTTGGTTCAAGATTTCTAATATTTTTAAAACTTAATGAGATAAAGTAGAATAAGTTAACTCTTCGACATTTGTTTGGCAGTTTGTTTTTAAAATTAAGTAATTAAAATGTTCCCCTTAAGCCTAAAAACAAAACACTGATTATTTTTACAGTTTCAACAGGAACTAATATGCTCAAAACATTGATCTCTCATTCTAATTTATATGCTCTCCCCTGAGTATATATAAATGTCTATATTCAATAACAATATACATAATGCACAGGTACATCTAGATACGTCATCGATATATAAAACTCGTAACTGTATAAACTTCTCTTACACCATTCTATAACAATCATTTCCAAAATCATTAATTCCTTCCTCTAAAATAAAAATCTTAACTTACGTTCTTAAAATTTTGTTTCCGTGTATCATAATTTATCCTTCATGAACTGTTCAGTACAATATTCTTCATTTGACTTATACATAATTTATTTAGATGAACTTCGGCAAAAGGCTTTTTTAGCATGACTAACTGTCTGGTCTACCGTCGTTAATAAACTAATAAAAGTTAGAACGTCTTTTTATTCGGTAAGAATTCATAATTGTTTTTCAAGCTGGCGATGTCATGAATACTTGTCTTGTCAAATACAATGGGATGTTTTTACATCAAAATAGAAAGCTAGGTTTTTTTACTAGATATGTTGGTTTTTAATTAACCCGTAAAAAGTCCCATCGTGCGCAGAAATGTGATGCATTTCTCGCGTAATCCCTATATAAATTTGTTTCCCAAGGTGCGATTTGTGTATTTACCAAATCGGACACTAGTATAATTGATCTATGTTTTAATAATCTATCTATGTTTTAATAATGTAGGTTAAGCGTGTCAGCCTCGTAAGATCAAGATCGCGGGTTCGAGCCCCGGATGAGTCGTCGGATTTTCTGGATTGGAAAATCTTGGGCGCGCATGTCATATGATTTTCTGGCATGTAAAAGATCCCTGAAGGGCCCATTTGGTTTTTTTCTACCGGCAAAATAAAAAGTCGCCATACTTTAACATCCACAGAGAACTCAGATTCATTGTAATCGGGTTGTCAAAATTAATAGCGAGAGTCGCCTATATGGTGCCACAAAAAAAGGCTATCAGTTCTGGGGAATATGCAGACTCTGTACAAGGCTTGACAGCCAATATTTGAGCCCATTAGAGAAAAAAAATAATGTAATGTTTTTTTTACTGATGGGATGGTGCAGTCCGCATTCAAAAGTATGAGTCGATATGTTGCTCCCATATGACTGATAACAACTGAACAAATAAAATCGTTGAGCATAATTATATTAATGCCAAAAAGCATGCATTCATTGCCAAACTTAGGAACAATACTGTAATCTATGCTAATATATAGTTTTTTTAATACTACCTGCTCTTTTTACTGTAACTTACTCAAAACACCTCAATTATCCAGTTACGAATACATATATATCGATGAGCTGCACATACATAGTCTTCTCTAAGTGGGTAGTGGGTGCTCATAGTGGAGGGTTGGTGCTTCGTGTGTTCAACTTTGAAGTCGGCTGCGCGAAGGAGATTAGTCCTGAAGCTCTTCAACTTGCAGACAAGTGGACCGTAGCAGGGTCTTGCCTCCGTCTGTTCCTCCGTGGTCTCCTTCGGTGACGTCGGCTTCACAGATCTCAGGCTGGAAGAAAAAAAATGATTTTCTTTATTCTTATTGTACTATTTTTCGTTGAAGAAAATGCTCTTGTTACAAGACATATTTTATTACGGACAACACAAAGGTATAAGACATTTAAAAGAGTTACGACCGACAATGTTTAGCAGTCAAATTCCTATTACGTTCTGAAAAAATCGTCGCCAAGGCGAACACTAAGTTATACACATTCTTTTATATCACTTCAGTTTGAAAAAAAGTCAGTCTTTACGAATAAAATAAATATTTACAAAAAAATTGCGTCATTACACTTATAAAGGTTTCTTTTTAAAAAAATTATTTTGAGCAAGTTATCGAGGGCAGGTGAACTGCAGTTAACCTCAACAATGAATTGTAGCAATATCGCCATGATAGAATCAGTCTTTTAGTACATGTTTCACTAGGTTAAAGTAGTCAAGTTTTTACAACATTGGTCCAAGTCATTTATCTAGATACTGTAGTTTATTCGCCCATGACAGAAGTATGTTCTACTGTTGGCAGTAAACTGCGGTGACCCCAAAAATGAGTTCCACCAATTTTATGCTGAAATATTAAGTATTTCACTAAAAATTTCGTATCATTTATATTGCAGTTTAACTGCTACACCAGTGTGCGATTTTAACACACCGTGTGTGGAAAAAGGAAGGATGATACAGGTAAAACGAATGGAAGATGAGTCCCGTTTTCCGCACGTGAAAATATTGTTTGTTTTAATTAAAAATGGAAGCTGTAATTTTTGTCTTGTCACAAAAAAACTATCAATTTTCAATACTTATATGAACAGCTTATAAAAATTTGGTGTTGTCTGGATGAGTCGTAGTTCTTGTTTAGTAAAATAACTTCAAAAATGTTTGCCTAAACCGAATTAAATCCAATTTTCAGTACAATATGTCTCTTTATATTTTCAAATGTAGGGCTTAAGTACTTCATGAATCCATAAAGGGCCTACCTCTGCTCCTATCAAGTAGGAGAGAAAACTATTTTT
Source organism: Hylyphantes graminicola (assembly GCA_023701765.1). NCBI lineage: Eukaryota > Metazoa > Arthropoda > Arachnida > Araneae > Linyphiidae > Hylyphantes > Hylyphantes graminicola. The sequence continues at coordinate 21,428,962 of CM043113.1, read as the reverse complement.
TTTAAATCCTGATAATAAAGAAGTATCATAAATCCAAATAGCACTTTTAAAACTTTTTTTATTTATTATAAAGTTCAGTACACGTATGAACATTCCTCAAAACATCTTTAAAGTGAAAAAAAACTTTTTCACACTTCACCTGTGTGTTTTTAATGTAATTATTCTCCGACGAAGAAACAAAAGAAACTAAACCCACATCAAGATTTTCAAGAAAAACGAATATAATTAGATCTCGCCTTAATTAGCTTTTTATGGTAATTCAAATTCTTCAATTTCCACCAAAAGCGACGAAGAAACTCAAACAAAAATATTCCTCGAAATGAAGATCAAGAGCCATGCATGTTTTCTGCAAATGAATTTTTTCTAGAGAGTCTCAGGTAATATATCTTAGCTTTTGCTTCGATAAGTTTAGACAAAATGCAAGAAAAAATAGTATTCGACTAGCACGAAAAACTAGTTAGCGACTAAGTTTGAAATTACTTCTGGGATTACTAAAGCAGCACGTTAAGTAAATTACTTTTTTTTACTTGAGTAAGAATTTTCATTTGAAATTTTTGGTACATTCATTCGCAAAATACTCCTGGGTTTTAATGTGCCGGATATTTTAAGATATTTAAAAATTCCAAAAAGTTACTGCTACTAAAAAATTAAATGCCTTAAGTAAATATTTTAGCAATTAATTTAATGGATGAAAATCGCTGACAAAATTATCATCGTTTCACTTGGACAATTTTTTTCGTATTGAAGTCTGTAAGCTGGTGCATTTTAGATGTTAAAAATTACTTGGCTAGTCAGGTTGTACGAAAAATATGGATATGCCTTTTGACAGTCATTATAACTTAAAAACACACATTTTAATTAAAAAATAGTTTATTATTGTTGCATAGCTTTAACATATACCTAAGTTTTCAAATGTTTTTAGTGAAATGCACACATAAATAAGAAAGAAATTATTTAACAAATTTCTTTAGTGCAATAACGGTATTGGAGCTTTAAGTTTAAATTAAACTCATTCTTCTAAAATAATAATTAATTCTCTGATTTATAAACTGTAAAATAAAGCATGTATTTTATGTTAGTATCTACGAATAAATTATTGTGAGTAATTTAATAAAAACAGGGACGAAAATGGTTTCTCTTTAAATTATTTTTAACAGTAAATAAATTTTTTGGTCATTGTTAATTTGACTGAATTTCATTTTTCACTAATCATAAATTTGAATCATTTAAATCTTTTTAATGTATTTACATAAATAAGTATATTTTAGCTTTAAAATTTTGTCTTTTTACTTAATGAGTTATTTGAAATATGTATTTCTATATAAGAGGGAATAACCATTTGTAGCTTCTACTTTTAGTAAGAAATCCAAAGCTTTGGAGAAAGATAACAAAATTCTGCTCCGTATTTATTTCTGCAACCTTATAAAATTTATAAGTCTTCCTATTGCATTTATTTAGGTACTGTTTATCTTAACAAAATTTATAGTGGGTAGATTTTATATAAACATGATTACTTACGTGCATGTTATTAACAGTAGAATTTTGTTGTAAGCAAGCCTCTGTGTTCTTGAACTGGGGTTGTACTTTCAATGTAACACTGTATTTTGTTACTTTTCCAAACTGAAAAAGAAAAAATCAGTAAATACCTATTTAAAGTATTTAATTATTAATTTACCGTTTCAATCAAATACAGTTTTTAAAAGTTTCTTAATGATTTTTAATGTTTTGGGCCCGGGGATCGAACCCCGGATTGGACGAGGTTGGCCCATCATTTCATCCCTTGAGTGGGTCGATAAAATGGCTAAAAAGCATGCTTGGGAACAAAACACTGGGGGTGCCGAGTGAGGCTGACCCCGTTACCGGGACATATGCCTAGTACCCCAGAGCTCTAGGTCACGAAAGCTGAAATGGGTAAGGCAGACCTTGGCTCAGTAAATTGGCTGTTGAGCCGAGGAGTATAGTTTAGTTTAGTTTTAGTTTATTAAAATATATTATTGTCAACATTGTTATCTGTTTTTATAATTTAATTTAGTTGGAGTAATACTTTTTTTATTTAATTACACTAGCCCAAGATTTTTTACTTTTTAATTTTGAACTGAAGTGCAATAGCTTTTGCATATCAAACTTGTTCCCTAACCAACATAACCTACTTGCATTTCATACCTTATGAGGACTAATTAATAGTTTAGTAATAAATCAGTAGTCAAAAAATTATATTGTCATTTGCATTTTTACTTTAAATAATTCTTTTGACTGTGTGTTTACAAAATACTTTCTGCATCAAATTGATGCATGAAATAATCAACATATTTAACCGAAAAATATCTATTTTTCAAAATGTCTAAAATAACTCAGTAAGAGAAAATACTTTTTGTCAAAAGGATGGTGATGCGATTACATAATAAATGTTTAAATATAATTTTATCAAACTAATTTGCTGCATTCTTCATTTTAATGATACATTTTAAATATCCAATTTAAAAGTATTTCCCTAAGGTTGAAAATTAATACCTAACTTAAATGATACATACTGAATACTTTTTATTTATTTTATCTTACAAGTAAAAAACTTGTTTATTATTCATGCCGTAAAAGAACAATTGGGCAAGTCTGTTTCAATAAAAGCAATTTCCACAAGCAGTCAAAGTTCCAGTTAATTTCCCCGAGACACTCGACCAGCAACTAATAGAATTTGCAAATGAGCTCTTTGCAATATTTGCGGAACAAAAAATTAACCGTCCCATTTTGTGAAACTTTCCCGGCAAAGTTTACACAACTAATGTCACTCAAAAGAACAAATACAAGAAAAAAAAAACAATGCATGAGAATTTACGATCTCTGTTCCCGAAAATAATGGCTTTCTTTGGATCTGTGTCGGAAAAGAACTATTTTATTCCGCGGGCGTCATGACAGTTTGATGGGAAAAGTAGGTTACCGGGTGGAAGTTGTCTCGGCGGAAGGTTATTTTTCAAAGCATCATGCTAATTGAAAGTAACGGAGTATTCGGTAAAGGTTTCGGGATGCAAGATTTATTGAGGGTTATGCATTGTTTGGTTTGAATGTCGTTTGAGGTTCGAATAAATAGAAAAGTACACTTAACAAAATTTTGCCACGTTTCAACAAATAATGGTTCCTAGTAGCTGCAGCCCCTCTGTTTTGAAATGTTTCACCGTATTTTTTAAATTCGGTTGAACTACTATATAGGTTTGGCCTATCAAATTCTGAAAAATAGCTCAACCGAATTCTAAAAATATGGTGAAATATTTTCCAACTTAGCCATTGCAGCTACTAGAAACCATTTTTTGGGGAAATTTCCATCTAGACTTCTATACTTCCAAACTGCTATCAACTATTATCAAAATTATAATGAGGTTTAAGAATGTACAGAAAACTTAAACATTCTTGATTGACAGTAGAAAAATTGGCTAATTGCATTTCTTATTTTTTTATTAAGTTAAAAAGAGTCTGGATATTTTATTTCTAGTTACTTTAGCGGTCCTGTTTATTGAAAATATTTTTATGCTAAGATTTATTTACACCAATAACCCATGATATCCAGTAAAGCTTCCAAACGTAAGATGATTTCGTGTTTGCATATTTATATATGTTTCAACGTCAGTACTTGAAACGCGATAAAATTTCGAAGAGCTTTAAGAAATGGGATGTAACGTGAAATCTTTTTTACAATAAAAGGATATCTAGTGGAAAACTCTTAGTAATAGTATGACAAACCTGCAACAAGATATTTTAAAGACTTCCATCCATATTTAAGTGCACGAAAACGATTGATGGCGGTAATGCTCACCAAAAGTTGCTGTAAAACAGTTTTCTTGTTTCAAATTTAATATGATTTACATATGATTCATGTTTCCAACAGAATTAGCTAATTTTTATTTCTTTCCAACTACTATTCGAAACCAGAAACATAATTAAATAATTTGTCTATGTTGTTAAAATAGGAGAACCACTTCATCGACAAGGAATCTGTCCGTATTGAGGTCTGCTTGACGAGAATCGGAAATCGGTTTCTCCCTTGGTTCTTCTTCAGCTGTTAAAGCGTCTGAATTGGGTCTGGCGTTAATCTCGATCTTAGAAATAGTAACACGTGCTCCGCGTGATAAGAACCAAGACAAAAATGGTTTTTTTTGCACCAGTTTAGGCGATGACACGATATCTTCACCATGCAGACCTGATGCTGACATATTAACAGTCGATGAAGGAGATCTTCCACTGTACTCTATATATGTTCTTTATTTCGCAAACATTTTTATCAAAGCCACTAAACTGGCAACTAAAACATTTTCAAACCAATATACTAAAATTTCAACCATGAAAAGCCACAGAAGGTATTGTTTTTATTTTCTCAACGCCATTGTAAATAGGAAAAATATCGCCCATTACCTGAGCTATCACGCAAACGATTTGCGATTGTATTTTCATTCTGCATTTTTTTGTTCTTTTTATTTTTCGCAGATTATTGGATTCCGTTTTAGGCACTTCGCTGAAATCTCACCTTCCACGAAAGGGTGTTCGAAAACCCCAAACTATTTTTTAAAAGTTTATTTCGATCCTTTTTCTTAAATAAAAAAAGTGATCACGTTTTACTGTTGTGAGAATAAAGTTTTTGTAAGTTGTTCGGTAATTCTAGAGACAAGTTTTAATAATCTAAATGGCTTGAATTTTTTTGTTTAATTACATCATATTATTACTTTTGGCAGCTCAATTATGATTTTTTTAAAAAAAATTATTGTAAGTAAAATAAATAAAACTTATAACAATATAAAAACTTATAAACTATAAAATAAATAAAATATGGTACAAAGTATCAAGTTTACTTAAAACAAGAAAACAAAATGGCATACAGAACAATATACATGCTGTTATTTATGTTAAGCATAAACCATTGCAACCTCCATTCATATTTGATGTATAATTAATAGATCCAACATAAACAAAGCTGTTTGTTTAACTTCTAAATATTGCACTAAAACAAATCGCACTTAAAAATAATAATTTTTTAGATCTGACTAACAATAAAATGAAGAGCACAGAAAACCAGGTGAAGCTAATCAAATTCAGATGCTGTCTAAGGCCGTAAATTTCTATATTTCCGCAGCACCTTACTTAGAATGGATTTATATCTGTTTATGCCTAAACTCTGTTTTGTTTCTAAAGGTAGGCAAATACCCAAAATACTAAAATTTTTACTTATTACTCTAATTTTTTCCAAATTTGGCATAGTGATTTCAAATATAATGAATAATACTAATTAGGCATTTTTTATTAAAATATAATTTATTTAATTTAAACGGTGTTTTTCTACTAAAAATAGAGGTTTAAGCTAACAAGCCTACCACATTGAATTTTCATCTTATGAACATTAATTATGTGTTAAATTCTTCGTTTTGAACTGATGCGTGCAATGACCTTCTAGAGTTACATACAAATTAGAAGAAAAGAAGTTATAAAGAAAAATTTTATAAATTAACCACACACAAAAAAAAGATTTTCTCGATTAACTTACACTTTTACATTTAAAAAAAAACTTGTACATTTACACCAGATGTTAGAGGTTCATAGAACAGATATAAATTGAAATAACATCTGTAAAAAATTTCTGGAAAATTAATGTAAAAATTTTTATGCTAGAAGTGTTAGCGTAAACCCCTTTTTTTCAGTTGAAAAACACCGTTTAAAATAAATTAATTATATTTAAATAAAAAAATGGCCCAAAAAGCATTATTCATTATAGTTGAAATCACTATGCCAAATTTGGAAAATATTAAATAGTAAAATTTTTAGAATTTTGGGTACTCGCCTACCTTAAGTATAATTTTTTTGGTATCATTAGTATTTGTAACATAGGTATTTATAAATAAAAATTAGTTACATTTCAGATCGTATCCTTCTTAGAAAAAATATTGAACTTCATACGTTTGAGACGAATCCGATATCCTTGTAACATTTTTTAAAAACGAATTTACATATATAGATGAAATGCATATCTCTTGTAGGGGGAAAAAAGTCAACTTTGATAACCCATGCAAATGAGGTCAAAAACTAAAAAGGAAATTTATTTTTGGCAGAAATCCAGAAATATGAATGTAAAAAAATGCAGAACCTAGTTTGGGAAAAAAATGAAATGAGACAAAAGGACAAAAAGAACGTTGTGACAAAAAAAAATTCTACTTTGTATTTAATATCCTCTTCTTTTTCAAGCAGAATTGCTAAAATAATCGATTTTGTCACAAAATAGGTCAAAAAGAGTTTTCCTTAAGCGAGATGGACAACAATTTCGAAGCAATATAAATGTTTATGTGTAGGCTTCAGGTGAAATATATTATTATTAGATTTTTAAGGGGGTCTAGTACCCAAAAATCATGAAAAATTCATTTTTTTATTATTATTTTTTAATATGATACATAAAAAGTTTCTGTAAATATCTGTAGCATCATAAAAGTATAATAAACAAAACTATGCATTTAAACTTTTCATTTATGTTGTCAGTGTTTTCGAAAAAAATTTCAAAGTTAAAATTTCACTTTTTTCATTGAAATTTTTGATAAAATTTCGAAAAATTTAAAAAAAAAGTTGAATCTTGATTAAAATCTTGGATAAATAGTTTTGTAAAGATATTACTATGGAACTCATATAAAATATTTATTGATAAAAAGTCGAAACATAATTGAGAAGTAGGGATTTAAAAATTGTTAAAAAATTGAACAAAAACTTAAATTTTTAAAAATCCCGAGTCATTTTCAATTTTTTTTTGCTAATAGGTTTTATTACATCAAGAAGCACCAGTGTATAAAATCTGAATAGTATAAGTTCATAAATAAAAAAAAAGTTGGGGAAGGTACTGGACCCCCTTAAATATCCATAAAAAAAACTTAAGTTTTAAATTAAAATCAATATAAAATTGAAGTTTATTTCGACCCAAACTTATTTAACTTAATTTCAATACTTGAATAAAACATATGATTTTATTTGTAGATTTTCACCCCATTTTTTAATTAAGCGATTCATATATAACTTATTAAATTGAAGAGTATACATGTATATTCCAGCTTATGTGCTTGATCAGAGACCCGCTTTGTAAGCCTTCTTCAAGTAAGACAGACATATAAAGAATTTTTACTGTCACAAAGAAAGAAAAGTACATCCAGAGTGAAGGTGGGAATCGAACCCCACCCGTTACAGCGCACATATTTTCCGAATACTTACTGCTAGCGTAATGGTCCAAACCACTCGGCCACCCGAGCCCTTTTTAAATTGATGTCGTACGTCTCATAAAGCAAGCGATAAACGATCTTACAAATATTGAAGAAGTCTGTAGTCAGAACCTAATGATGTCAAAATGTGTTTTTAAGAATCCCATCATAAACTGTTTTTCATCGAAACCAGTTTAGTTTCTAGTGTTGCAGCCCTTTTCTTTTATTTCCAATATGGCTACTTGCCGTTTTATTACATAAAGAAATGCTTATTTAATAGTCTTTTCATTTGAAAGGAGATATATTATAGATTATGTGCCTAAAACAGCTTACTCCTTGTATAAACTGTCCATGTGACTTTTTCGTAAATAAAAAAAAAAACGGTTTTAAGGCACCAAACCAGAAGCACATAAAATTAAATTTCTCTTTGAATTTTGGCTTTTTTAATTCTTTGAATTGTAACAATCTTTTTAAACATATTACACTTTTAAAACATAATGACATATACTTACTTCATGTTTTGATATTGCTTGAGAATAGTTAGTTTTAAAAAGCAAACATAATGCTGGTTTTAGGAAGAATGTAGAAAAAAATTTAATTGAAAACTACATGTTATGAGGACTTATTTATTATCACCTTAGTACTTTAAAACTAGTAATAACGTAAATGTTGCAAATAATATTCACGAAACATGGAAAAGGCAGTTAAATAAAAGAAAGTGTGAAGAATTTCCCAGCAATAGCAATGTGGATTCATTGTAATCCAGCGTCGAAATTGGCAGCGAGAGTCGCCTAGAGGGTGCCACATAAAAAGGCTCTCAGTTCTGGGAAATATGCTGAGTCTGCAAATGCTTGACCGCCAATATTGCAGCCCCATTAGAGAAGAAAAAGCAATAACAATGTGCATTTTATGAAATTGCATTTCTTATATTTTGTAAAAAAATTGTGATTTGTTGTTTCTTGATTATTTTCAAATTTTCTACGTTTAATAGGTTTAAAACTTTACTATCGACACTTTTCTTCAACTAATCAACTCTATCTTTAGGTGAACTTAATAACTCTTAACAAAGAGTTACATATTTATTAGCTTTCTGGTAAGTTTCTATAACAGTCTATGAGACAATAAAACATTTTTCTATTTTCTGCCACCAAATAGGAAAAGTAATATAAACTTTTGTGAGCTATGGCAATTTCTTTTATATCAAAGTATTTGCAGTGGAAAACTATTTCTAGATAGATAAAAATCCTTTTTCAAAATTTCCAAAAAGAAACAGCCAAGAAAACCAATAAATTCTTTGTGTGTGAGTTTTCTATTATTACAATGGAACCTGCTTCAATTCTCTATGTCTAGGCTGAAGTAATAGAATTGGGTGTTGCTATATCTAGATGTCAGAAATCGGTTTTTAGTCCTTAGGTCAATAGTCGTCTGATTGTTTAAAGTGTTTTGTAATGTACGTTATTTAGTTAGTTTTTATTTGATAAGGTTTTATCGGAATTCTAAAAATAGTGACGGTGTGATAGTGTTACATTTTATGCAAGTTAAAACTTAACTTTAAGGAAGGGGGGGGGATGGGGGTGGTAGGAACATATATATAACAGGTGGTAGGAACATATATTTCAGCTTATGGGCTTGATCAGAGACCTGTTTATAAAGCCTTCGTTAAGTAAGACAGATAACAGAAGGAATTTTTTACTGTTACAGAGTGAATAATATACACCCAATGCGAAAGCGGGAATCGAATGCGTACATTAAAAATAAACCATGGTTTTGAAGAAAATAATTGTCTTATGTATTGGAAATATTATGTGACATTTCAAAGTTTAATAAAACTATTTAGTATTTGTTAAGTTCTAGAAATTTATTCTTGCAATATATTAACAAAATCGCAAAATTTTAGAAGTAATACAATAGCAAATGAACTAAACTACTTAAATGACGCATAATAGACCGTAATCAAACATAGAAATACTGATCGGAATAAATGAATTAGGAATCTCAGAATTCCCAATTCTAAACTTCCAACAGTTCATTTATTTATTGCCAGTTCCGTTCCTTAGGACATTGCAATGAACCAATTAACCCTTTCAGTCCCAGTGATGCCATTTGGCATCATCACTTTCAATATTTTTTTCAAAATGTTTATGTCCAGTTGTGATATCCAAACACACATCAATCGATTCTTCACACTTTGTTCTATTCGACAATATTTTACATTAATCTCAATATAAGTCAGAACCACTATTTTTTTTATTTAGAAAATAGCCAACAAGCGTTTCACCTGATTCTTTATAAGTTCACTTCAGTTCCACATATTTAAAACACAATTTAAACCATTTCGGTTAAAATAATTACTAAATTTTTTTTAATAATATGGTCAGATACCTTAAAATATATAACTCGAAGTGTTTTTTAGGTAATATATATTTTTTTATTTTGTTGTTTTCCACAGTTAAAATATTTTGGCATTATTTCAAAAACCATATAAAAAATTAAAATGATTTTTTTTCCTTTTGGAACTCGTATATTTAATCTAAAATAAGCTTATTTTGTGAATATCGGAAGTTTCTGAAGTGTAGTAAATTTTTGGGACTGAAAAGGTTAATAATGAAGCGACCTTGAGGATCTGGCAAATGTATCCAGAGCTCATTTTGAAGCGAGTAAAACTATTATTTTGTAACATAAATAGTAATTGAATCGATAGGAACTAATTTCTAGTTCCGATTGGGAATTGTAATTAAAGAGGTGGTGAAAGTATTCAGCAGAGAACAATCAATAGCCTAAACAAGCAACCAAATTCTGCTTCATTCTATTAATGGATTTATGAGAAACTTAAATTACTACAAGATTGAATATAATTTGTATTGAAACAATATAGAATTTTGTTTAGAATGAGTATTGTATCTTTTAGTTAAACTAAAAGTATCATAAATAATAATATAAGCGAAAACAGATTTTTCCTTTACAAATGTTTATCAAAACGTATCTTTAGATGATCAAAATTTAAATAATTTCTTGACATTTAAGTATTTTAAGCAATAGGCAAAACGTCAGAAACATTTATTACGTATGATAACTTTCAATTTAAAAATAGATAAAACATTCAAAAACAAGTACTATATTTACAAAAATTTAACTTGGAAATTTTTTTATCGTATATTTTAAGCCAGATATTTCATCATGTTATCGCATATTTAATGTGGTTTAAACTTGCAGTTTCAACCCCCATAAAATCTGCGATAGCACAAAGTGCGAGAGCACAATTAAAATTTTTAGGATAAATATAATATTCTGAAAACTGATTTGCATTCTAACTCTAAAACAACCTTTGCTGCTCAGTTTCAAAACCATCTATATTTAAATAATATATTTCACAATCTGTTTAATGATGCGAAAATTTGAAATGTATTCGGTAGTCGAATAGCAAATACCTCCTATGTTATTTATTTTTATACTTCTAATGTCTCAATGCAGTACCCATGTAAAATTATTCAAACTACGCACTTTGTACTATGTAAATCTGCCCAGTTACGTATTCTGCATAGTATAATTTTGAATTCAATGTAATTCCAGATCAAATGAAATGTTTGGTAATAGTATGAATAGTAACTACGCCAAGTTCTATTTTTAAACCTAATGGTAAGCATAGAATTTTAATACGAACAAATATAGGTAATGGAACATCCGGGAAATTCATTTGTTATTGTTTTTTCATTATTTTACTTTTATGAGAAGATAGAGTACTTAATTGGGGAACATGTAAAATATGGGGATTATCTACCAGTTGCATAAAACACCTACCATTTGTTTGCATTCGGAAAAATATCAATTTAAATTTACAAAAAATGTATGTATTTAAATCACCAATGTAGTGGAGAAAACTGTTCTTGTTTACCGAAGAAAGAAAAAAAATAATAGTTCATTTCTAAAATACATTTGGGGATAGAAGCTGAGTTTTATCTTCAACACAGCGTTTCCTTGTTAAATTTAATAACGTATACAAATTAATTCGTAAAATAAGTTATAAAAACAGACAAGTATGTATTTGGTTTTACAGTATGTGCTTTATTTTAAACCGTAAATATTGTTTATTATTTGGAAAAAGCTATATGTATTTAATTGAAAATGACTTAACTGTTTTAAGTTCGATTAAATAATCGTTTTAATGAATGAATTTCTCCATAAAAAAGCATACAAATGCAAATAATTGATAAATGGTGTTATCTGTTGTTTTACCGAGAAAACAAGAAAAGTAAAATTTTGGTGTTTTGCAAACACATTGCGCTATAAATTGGGAGTTTTGGTCCAATATTAAATGTATCTTTAAAATACACAATACACCTAAAAATTATTTATAATTTAAAAATGTCAACTGCTTTTAAATATCAATATTTATGCTAGAGGAATTCATAAACTTTTTATTTTTTAATTTTATTTAATTAATAATTATTTTGAATTAGTTAGGAAAGACAACTGTTGTTGAATGATATAATATAATTTTTACAGCTTTGGCACTAAAAATGTGCTACGCTACCGAGAATCTTTATGCAAAAAATATAAAAGCATCATTTTACGAAATTTTTCATGTACTTAACTTTAGCGCCTTTTGCTTGTATTCCTTTTCTTACAAGAAATCAGTGATAAATCATATGTTTATTGTGTGTTAATTTGTTATTTTGGGGCAGTTGATTTATCGTTAAGAAACAAGTTTATAAGACACTTTGCGACAAAATTTCATGAAAATGTTCCCCCAAATTATCTTTAAACTGTAGCAAATTAATTAAAAAAATACTAGATTTTTAAATACAAAGTTAGATAATAAATTGCAATAAAGTATTTTCGGAAGATTTAAAATGGTAGTATAGTTGCAGCATAAAAAATCTTTCTTCAATCTTCACTTTTTCTTTAAAGAACGATTAATTCTCGTAAACTTGCATCATTTCCTTTGCAATTTAAAGCGAAAGAAAATATCAAAAATTCTTCAGATACATAGAAAAAAAGCTAAGCTCTTTCAAGCGATCGCAACCTCTGCGCCACAAAACTTTTCTTGATTGATTAACTATTTTTTTGTCCTCGTTTTGTAATAACCAGAATTTATTGCCCATCCATGTTCGCTCAAACCAGCAGAAAGAGTTTTCATTTTCACAACTGCCATCTCCAAAAGAATATCAATAGTTTTTTTTATTCTGTTAAAAAGAAGAGACAGTTTAAAAAGTGGATTTTTTTACTGTTTTGTTTCTTGATAAAGAATTTGAAAAACATCTATTATTTTCGTACAAAGTAGATTTAAAATCTTTTTTATATAACAGATTACCAGGGGAAAAAACTATTAAAATCTTTGCCGACCCACTTTATAAAATTTTTACTGCTTCAACTTCTAAGCATATTTTTAAGATTCATTCATTTTATATATTATTGTTCACCTCGATGGTTTTGGAACATTTTTAATAAAAAATTGTACTATATTAAAATGAATTCTGTGCTCGCTTTAAACACCCATTGTTTGTAATATTAAGACAAAGGTTCATTTTTACAGAATTTACTTTTTTTTATTAAATATATATATTTGCCGCAAGTCATTTTCGCTAAACATTGTATCCGTTTTCAAGAAAATACGTTATAATGTTTTACCAATACAAGTAATAGCCTAAACAGCTGTCCTATACACTTCATCACAAACGAATGGCTGTATTTTTTCGGAAGCCATAATATGATCCCCGATCCCTGAGTAAGGCACAGATCGTAGATTATGGGTATCGTAGTTAGTGGTATCACCAAACACTTTGTCAATTTGACAAAAATGTAACTATGCAAACACAATTTACAAAAATTTTATTAAATAAACTATGATCACTTTACCGGCACCATAGAAACCAGTTGTGGCTTTCCCATTAGATTAACACAGAGTCACTTTGGTTTGGAGACATCAGTCAAACGGATTCAATTATGCCCAACTTCAATAACAAGGCCAGAGGAGCTCTCCCAAACAAGAGCGTAGACAGAAATTTTGACGTCACTGTTCCGAGTGCCGAATATCGAGAAACTAGTTAGGACGCATTCGGATCCCTAAAAATGTGGTCAGCTGTGAACGAGTGGCTGGGAACAGATTTCGAGACAGGTTGTATTCTTCTTCGGAACAACGCCACTTCGAACTATGACGTTATAATTTACGTCCCCGAGCTTGTTTGGGAAACCTTCTTCGGCCTTAGTAGTTGGGTAGGCCGTGGCTCAATCACCTTTAAAATGAAAGTTTGTAAATAAAGTATTTATTGTTTGTTTACAGTAAGAAAGAATGAACACCATAAACCTGTTACAATAATCAGATTTCCTCGACCTTTGAAAAACGCTTAGTACCTATTAGGAATTTTGTTTACAAACAAATTTTTTTTATCAAAATCAGAGAATTGATTGGTAGTTTATCAAACCAAAGTTACTGTACATGCCCTATGGAGACATCAAATCGCGGATGTTATATAGAACATTGTATCGGCCACTATTTCCGAGGGGTCATCAATCGGTTATAATGGATAATAACCTGGTTTTATAAGCTTAACGGTACAGTGCTCTTGATTACTATTTTTTTTTCTCTAAAGGGTAACAAGAAAACAACCATAAATGTTGCTAATAACCAATAAAATTCTGTAGCTGAAAAAGATGTGCATTTAATAAATTTTGGCAAAATTTCGGGGCAATATAATCTTTTGTATTTGTTGTTATGACTGTTATTGAAATATATCATAATTTTTCTGGGTACAAAGTGTTTATAATAAATAAATTTAGTGTTAGAAAATGAACTTATATAATTTTAGTTTTCAGTTTCTACTTTTGTTAAAAAAAATTTAGTGTTAGAAAATGAACATATATAATTTTAGTTTTCAGTTTCTACTTTTGTTAAAAAAAAATTTACATTTCATGGAGCTCAGTTAAACTGTAAGATACACTAATTTCAATGTATTTTAAGATTTCTACGTTTATTGATAAAATTTGAAAAACATAATATTTCAAACAAATAAATTGTGTAATGGTAATTGTGTAAAGTTAATTAATAATTTACTGACACGTGTAGATATGCAAAAAAATATAACATTTGCAAAGTATGCTACATATTTATTTTCTAAGAAAAAGGGACTCTAAATTTTGTGATGAAAATTTCTATAATTTTCTGCCACATAGCAAGAACCGACAAAAGACGAAACAAAGAACCGACATCTTTATCGGTTAAACTTGGGAAACCTTTTACATTAAAAAATTTCATGGTTATGATTCTATTCTTAGCTTGTGATATGGCTACATTTCGTAGCGTATGAATGATAAATATCTAAGGCTGACCAGCCACATAATAATTTAAATTCCTTTTTGAAAATGAATATTGACCGATACCCTTATTTCTTTTATTACTTGACATTATTTTCACTTGAAACATATATCAACACTGATCCACATAAAAATACCAACATATTTTATTTACATAATTCATTATACCTCTTTTCAACAAACCAAACATTGAACAATTCCAAGCACGCCTCCTGAAGAAGCGAAAACACGTATCTAATAGCAGAAAAGGCAGTCCGGTCCCTTCGCGAAGGAATAAGAAATGTTTAAAGCTGACCAAACACATAATATTTCAAATTCCTTTTCATATATAAATATTGATGTCCTTTTTTGTTTAACATATTTTTTATTTTCATTTCCAATCAATGTCAAATCCTCATCCCCACAAAAATAAAAACACATTTTATTTATCCAACTTATCCAACCTCTCTTCAACCAAACCAAACCCCGAACAATTCCAAGCACGTCCCCTGAATAAGCAAAAACATATCCATTAGTAGAAAGGGCAGCAGTCCGTATTTCCCCCTTCCCCATCATAAGATGTCCGGGACATTTGCCGGATCTGACATGCGTCCGGGAGTGCACTTATCCTGCCATCGTGACGTCCGACGCCCGGAATACCAATGGAACTCGCCAGGGATCCATAATCAGTTGTCACCGACAACTGATGCGGCTCCCGGAAATGATCAGAAGACAAGGTTTAGGGGGGAATCTCTGCCTAATGCTGCATATGACGGATTAGCTGGGTCTGGTTAGAAGGGATAATATGCTAGGGATTGCATATTAAGTACTTTATTTGATTAAATAACAATAATTATTATTTATTATTAGTGATTTAATTATCAAAGGAAGTTGTTTACAACTTATTCTTTAATACAAGGTTCAGAGAACAAAATCTGCAGCTTTTATCAAATGTTTCAATGCAATGATATAAAATTTAGTTTAGAATACCAATGCAATTGGCCAGAAATCCATAATCAAGAGTAATACTGACGCATTAAATACTTTTTTGGATTAAGTAATACAAATAGTTTTTTTTTCTTAGGTAATTTATTTTCTTAGGTATTTACTAAATGAACCTGCATCACTAAAGTTTAATCAGGAGATCAATTATCAGAAAACAGTTATGGTTAACAGTTAGTTTTGTTAAATCAACACTTACATTCAGGTGTTGAAGACATATGATCATGAAAATCTAAAAAATATATTCAGTTTCAAAATTTTCTCCTTTAATTGAAAATGAAATATTTATCTTTAGGAATGGTCCAGTTTTTTGTGTTAACACCAATAAATTTGGATAAGGCTATTCAATTATCAGAGGACAGTTAAAGTTTATAGTAACACTTTTAAAAAAATGAAATCTTGAATCCATGCGTTGTAGCAGATAATTGTGAAAGTTATATTCAGTTTTTGGTTTTCTTTCATTTAGCATTTTAATCTTCATACGCCATTACTGAAAATGACGGAATTTCAATGCAACCCACGAAGAATGTAAATTGGTTGTCCCGAACAGCCGCGACACCTCGGAAATGATTAGGCTACACGACTAAGGGACCGAACCGTTCCGGTCCAAAAGAAAATAAAAAGCTTCTGTCTCGCAAAGCGGCTTAACCAAGTGATACAAAGTCCCGATTATAAACAGAATGGGACGGCACAAGCTTCTATCGATAAATAAATTCGCTGATAATCCGAAAAAGTAAGGTGTTGTACGGGTGGCATTATGTTAAAGAAAATCTGATGGACACAATTAGCAAAAAACTCACATTTTATGTGTTTTAGGTTTTTTGTAAAGTTTCTACGAATTCATTTTGATAGAAATCTGACGATAAATTTTAATTCAAGATAATAGTTAACTGTTAGTTTGTTTAAATGATAATAATAACAATATATTTTATTTTTACAAGATACAATTACAAAAGAAGAAACAAAGACAAAACGCACATTGATGGCCGAGAGGAAGCAAAACCCGTACAGGCATAACAGAAGAACAATACAGTGGAATATTATATATAAGTAATGCAATAAGTATTTTCTTTTCTTGAAAAAAATATATATTATACTACTAGAGATTTTTCTTAATCATCCTTATTTGAAATCTTTTCTCTTTGCCTACATTGTCTCTCATCGAAGCATACTAAAATCGAACCTACGTTAAAAAGAAAATATTTTTTATGAACATTTAAATGTAAAAAGACGTCAAGTTTTCAAAGGTTTCCGCACCCGCACCTTCTTTCACTAAATTATCGAAAGAAGGAATTTCAAGGGAAATTCTCCAAATTACTTAACCCTTTTTGCATTAGGCTATTCATATGAAGCTTATTTAAATTGATGTCCTATGCTTCAAGAGGAGGGCGATAACGATCTTATAAATATTGATGGAGTTTGGAGTCAGGAACTAATGATGTCCAAATGTGTTTTTAAAAATCCCATCATAAGCTGTTTTTCATCGAAACCAGTTAAATATCGCTGCATCTTCATTTATCTTCAGTATAGATGCTTGCCATTTTATTCTTCAAAATATGTTTAATATTCTATACATTTAAAATGAGATATATTATATATTATGTGTCTAAAACATCTTACCAATATTTAAAATATACTTGATTGAAACCTAAAGGCTATGATGATACACCAATCATCCCTTAATACTTTTTAAGTACTATGGAATAAAAGTTTTAATCACATATATTCACGAAAAATGGAAAATGTTGTTGAATATATTAAAAGTGTTTGGAATTTCCCAGTAAGAATTGTGCATTTTATTGAAATAATTTTGTTTGAGTTTTTTAGGATCATTAAACACTTGCCACGCTTAAAAGCCTTGAAAAAAAAAAACTTCGACAGATATCCTCAACCAATCAACTCTTTCTTTGAGTAAGAGAAGAACTCTTAGTAGAAAAAAGTTTTTAACTCTTTATTAAGTTTCTATAACAATCTGTGAGACAATAAAAACATTTTTCTACTTTTGCCCCCAAATAGGAAAAGTAATATAAACTTTTGTAAAGGATGGCAATTTCTTTTATATCAAAGTATTTACCGAGGGAAACTCTATTTCTAGATAGATAAAAATCCTTTTGGAAAAATTTTCAGTGAGAAATAGCAAAGAAAACCAATAAATTCGTTGTGTTTGCTTTTCTATCCTACAATAGGACCAGTTTCGATTCTCTATCTCTAGACTGAAGTAATAGAATTGAGTGTTGTTAGGGGGATCCAGATGTAAGAAATTGGTTTTTAGTCTTAAAGTCAATAGCCTTCTTATTGTTTAAAGTTTTTTTGCGTTTTTGTTTAATCGAGTTTTATTAGATTTTTAAAAAATAGTAACTTAGGAGAGCATTAAAACTATAAATGTTATAAATTCCCGTGTATTTTAAAAACTTTTCACTTTCTTGTCAACGAAGGATCAAAGTCTCTGGTGTAGTTTTTTTAAATAAATTACTTTCAAGGCTAGCATAATATCTCTCTAATATTTTTTTTTTGTGATCGGAAATTATTTAAATATTAAATATATTAGTATGATTGTTGATTTTTGTCATTAAAAGAAAGTTTAATTTATAAAAAACAATTTTTCTCTGGTAATTAGCAACTTAAATTGATAGCAACAAACGATTAAAACAATTTTATTAATTTGTGGTTTAATTAAAAAAATCAAACATCAGCAAAAAGAATCCATACTTTTTCATTAAATCATATTCTACGCTGTCTCTGTAATATAAATAATATGTTTTAACTCAGAATTTAATAATTTATTTATTGCAAATAAGGAGTTATAATAAATTACCTTTTTAATGTATAAACAATAATTGTAATTGTTCAGAAGTAATACAATAGTAAAACTACTGATCCATATAAATGAATAATAATAGACTCTAGACAAGCGATGGAAATAATGATCTCAATTCATGAATTCGAAATTTTGAAATTCGAACAATTCATTTATTTATTGCCAGTTCTGTTTCCTTTGATACTTCCACTTACCAATTAATACTGTAGCAATCTTGAGGATCTTTCAAATGTATTCAGAACTAATTTTATAGTTAATTGAAGTATTGCTTTGTTTCGGAATAGAATTAAATTTCTAAGAACCAATTCAAAGTTTCCCATTGAGAATAGTAATTAAAGAGGTAGTGAAACTATTCAGCAGAGAACAATCAATAGACTCTGCAAGCAACATCGAGGCCGCTTTATTATTTTTATAGTAATTTAAGTTTCCTGTAGAACTAATAACATTATTCTTCATTTGTATTAAAATGCTGGAAATATCTGTTTCTAGAATGTTGCTTTAATGAATCTGAAGTTACATTAAAATTTTCCTAAAGTATAAATTTTTTAGCAAAATTGAAAAAAATGTCGACAGAACATGAAGTAAAACTTAACTTAAAATGATAAAAGTTTTTGTTCCTTAACAATCAACAAAACGGTCAAAACTCTTGTTTTATTCATGTCAACTTTTAGATTACAAAGAAAAATATTTTAAAATAAGTAGCAGAGATAGAAAAAAATAAACTTTGCAGCTTAACTTTCGTCGTATATTTTATGTATACCTTGTATTTTAACTCGTTATAGCATTTTTAATGTGAGTTAAACTTGCAGTTTTGATCCCAATCACTGTACGAAAACACGAAGTTAGCTTAAACATTTTTAGAATAAATATAGTAGTTTGCAAAAGAATTTGTATACTAACTCTAAAACTGCTTTTGCTCAGTTTTGAAACCATCTATATTTAAATCTTATATTTCACAATCTGTTTAATGATGCGAAAATTCGAAATGTATTCGTTATCCGCATAACAAATTCCTTCACTGTTATTTGATTTTGTGCATATTATGTTTGAATGCAGTGGTTACATGTTTACATGCAAAATTATTCTAACTACGTTTTTTGTATGTAAATCTATACATGAGTTACTTACTATGCCTTGTATTATTTCGAATTCAATATAATTCAATGTAACTAGTAGGTAATAATATTAATTTTATGTATTCTAAGCATTAACTTTTAACTGCAATGCTACGGTAATTTAAATAAAAAACGAATATAGGTAACAAAGCGTCCGGTGTATTCTTTTGACATCGGTTTTTTTTTGTAATTCTTTTATTTCTATAGGAAAATGTGTAATTCGGCCTTGTGCCTGAATAAGATATGGGGTTTATGTACCTAGAGTCATCACTTGTATAAACTACCTCCATTCCTTGCATTCGAATAAAACCCTATTTAAATTTAAAATCACCATTACAGGAAGGAATAATGTTTTTGTTCATCGAAGGAAGAAAAGGTATTAGTGCATTTTTAAAATACATTGGGGAATAGAAGCTGAGTTTTATCTACAAAATAGCTTTACCTTGTAAAATTTAGTAATGGATATATAAATTTATGTGTAAAATAGGTTAAAACCAAATACATATTTGGTTTTAAAGTATGAGCTTTATTATGTGCTTGTAAATATTGTTTATATATTGTATAAAGCTATTTATATTGTGATAAAGCAATTTATGGAGTCACAACTGAAATGGTTGAAGTTACCTAGAATTACTATTTTAGTGGAAACGAATTTTTATGGAAACAATATAAATAATTGGCATAAATAGTTTTTTCTGATGCTTCAAGTATTTTTTCAATAAGCTGAAGAATCGCGATTGGCATCAAGAAAGGTAAATTTGAAGGGTTCACTTACACATTTCGCTACAATTTATCGAATAAGGAAAGTCTCGATATGCTTGGGGTGTTGGAGTTTCGTTTCCATATCAAATAAACTAGTAAACTTCACAGTAAATCGCAAAACAGTTCAACATTAAATTTTGGTTACCTTTTAATATCGACCAATAAGTTATAGGATTACTTTTTAGCTATTCGCAATAAGATAACTATTAACTTTCGTAAAACTTTCAGAAAAATTGCAGTGGCTAAGAATGAAAACCGTTAGTGAATGGCCTAATAGAAAGTCTAATGTTTTTCTATTTAAATGTATTACGCAAGCGAGAATTTCTATGTATAAATAATAGCAGTTCCACATAAGTCTCCCGAAAATTTTTACACACACTAATTTAGTGCCTCTTTTTAATTTTTTTAAACTAGAAATCATTGATAAATAACAAGTTTATTCTGCGTTAAAGCATTTATTATTTTGTTGCCGTATATTTTACCCTAAAAAAAGATCGTAATCTATTTTGCTTCATAATTTTATTAGACTCTGCTTAATTCATCGTTAAGTTGTGGGAAATGAACTAAAATAATACACGTTTTTAAATATAATATTTGATAATAAATTGTAGGGAAGTTTCCTCTTAAAAGTTAAAATGGCAGTTTGAAGCATAAAAAATGAAAATCTTTCTTCATTCTGCACTTTTTCTTTAAAGAACGATTAATTTTTGTTCCTTTGCAATTTAGAGAGAAGGAAAGTATCAAAAATTCTTCAGATATAAAGAAAAAAGTAATCGAAACTCTTTTAAGCTGTAGCAAATTCTGCGCCACAAAACTTTTCTTGATTAACTATTTTTTGTCCTCGTTTTGTAATAACCAGATTTTATTGCCTATCCATGTTCAAACCAGCATAAAGAGTTTTCATTTTCACAACTATCTTCTGCAAAAGAATTTCAATAGTTTTATTTTGTTAAAAAACAGTTTAATATTTGTTTTTTAATTTTTGTTTCTTGATAAAGGCCTAAAAAAATATATCTAATATATTCTTACTAAGTAGATTCAAAACCTTCATTGTATAACAGATTTTCAACAAAAAAAAATCATTGAAAACAACTTCAATCATCTTTGTAAACTTTTTATTTTGTAAATATCTAGGCTTATTTTTTAGACGTATTCATTTTGTACTTTATTCTTCACCTCAATGACTTTCAAAGCATTTGATATAAAAAATTGTCTTATATTAAAAAGATTTTTTCCGCTTTAAAATATCCCTTTGTTCATAAAATAATGCAATTGTCTAATTTTTATAGAAAGTATTCAATTATAAAATATATTTTACCGAAATAAATTTTCACTAAATATTTATCTGTTTCCAATAAAGACGTTATAAAAATTTACCAATACGAAGGGGCCCGGATGGCCTAGTGGTTTGAATCGAAGACCATTACGCTAGCAGTCTACGCGCTGCAATAGGTGTGAGTTCGATTCCCGCTTTTATCATTTCACTAAAATTCATTAAGTTTTAATTGTTTATTTTATTTCAAATGTATTATAATGAGGCAAATTTTTTTAGATAGTTTTTAAATTCTGAGATACATGAAATATGGTCTAAAAGGGAACTATTCTAATTTAAGATATAAAGATGTTTTAGGAAAAATACAGTGCGGTTTTAAAAGAGTTTTTTAGGCCAGAAACAACAATTTTGGTAAGCGGACAGCATAACAGTGGTTCGTGTGTTTATAAATGAGCATTGGTTATACTTTAAAATATGAATCGAAGCTTCAATAACTAAGCTACAAGATTACAAACATAAGTTACATATCTCCATAAACATAAGTTTTATCCAAACTAAACTAACTTTTTTATACTTCAAAAGTCTACATCAACTATATCCATTTATTTTTATCGTTCACTAGAATCTTTGCAGTAATTTTGCTGCCAGAAAAGAAGTTGGCGTACTTTTCAGAAAAGCTGTTTAATACAAACTCTTAAAACTTTGGGATGAAGATAAATATTTTTTGAGGATTACAGTTTGGATCCAGGATTAGATTTTGTAGGCCCCTTTTAGGCTTTCCAAAGACAGTAAAAAATGCCTTGAATAGTTTTCTGTACAACTTTAGTTCTTTAAATGTGAAAAGTAAAACGAAAAACGAATTCAACTAGTTTTGGCAAGTTTGAACTGAAGAGATTTTTCAATCTTGTAAGGACCATTTTTTATCGTATTTCACATACATTCGCTTCACTACCTTTCAAAGGGCACTTGCTGTAGCAATATTTTTTTTTCTTCTGAAGTACTATTTTAACGTTTTTTTTTACAATACGTAAAGTTTTTCTTTCTCAATGAAAGATAATTATACGAAAATGTACAACATAAAAGATCATTTAAAGAAATCGTACTTTAAAGTTAAAAATAATAGTAGTAATATATCGTTAATAAATATATTATTAATATTGTTATTATAGTTAGTAAATATATTGACACACTTGAGATAAAGTGACTCTCTAGTTTCGAAGAATTTCTTCGCTTGAGAATTTAAAACATTTCTTTGAAAATTATCTTCATTATTTATGTTTTAATTATCTGCAAAATAAGAAGTACAGGTTGTAATAAATTACATGCAGAGCCACTCATGTCATGCGGCATCATACTCACTACATTGGTGTAAAGTGTGTCAAGCAAAGTCACTCGCATAATAATGTTATGTAAAGTGCAAGACGCTAAAATGTTGTTAAATATAATCCTATGATTATTAGTGAGTGGAATAAACGTGGCTCATGATCTCACTTTGTTTTAAAAAAATACTAATTTTTCAAAATCAAGTTTAATGTTTAGTGGTGCAAAGTTGGCATGATGCAAAACTTTATAGAAGAATAATTTATAAGACGACTACATTGCACGATTTTTTTCTCAAATCTCCCGTTGCAAACAAATATAATGTGTTCCATAATTAAAAATGTAAACAATGATTTTTTTCTTTTTGAGACACCATCAGGCAGTAACGTACACATTACCTCCACTTCTCTACTTTTATAAACACGTAGTTAAAAAGTGATATTGTGGATTAATGCCTTACTTTTGCTGATAATCAGTGAAGTTGCTTATTGGTTAGTAGCCACTCCACTCTTCTCTGTGGATAATCAAGATTTTATTGAAATCTGCTTGTTCGTTTTTAATTTTACAGTATTGGAATTTTACAGAATGTAACCGCTTTGCAAGTCAGAAAAGAGATTAGCTTAAACCGATCTCAGTCAGAGCCAAAGCGAATTCGAGCGTTTCAGTTAAATTTCAACCTGCTGAATAGAATAATACCGCTTCCGCACTTTAAATT
Source organism: Hylyphantes graminicola (assembly GCA_023701765.1). Classification (NCBI taxonomy): domain Eukaryota; kingdom Metazoa; phylum Arthropoda; class Arachnida; order Araneae; family Linyphiidae; genus Hylyphantes; species Hylyphantes graminicola. The sequence continues at coordinate 21,405,456 of CM043113.1, read as the reverse complement.
TGCAGATTATAAGTGAATTAATTTACCGATATAATCTTATGCAGCCTAATTTTGTGGATAATCTGGATTATGTTTCACTGTATTAAGCCACTTTGCAAGGCAGAAGCTTTTTATTCTCACTTGGGCAAGCAACGTTCGCCCCCCTAGTTGTGTCGTCTGATCATTTCCGAGGTGCAGCGGCTGTTAGTGACAACCAATTTACATTCCCGGTGGGTTGCATCGGAATTCCGTCATTTCCAGTAATAGCGCATAAATATTCCAATGTCAAATAAAGGAAAATTTTAAATTTGAATAAAACTTTTGGATTTTCATGACCATCTGTCTGCAACTCATGAATTCAAGTATTGATTCGGAAAAACTGTTACTATATACCCTGACCAAAAATAATAATTTTGAGTTACTTTGATTTAATAAATATTGTTTAGATTGTGGATTTGGCGAATTAAAGTCGTCATAACAGTAGTTTTTTGTTGTAGTGATCAATAAAAATACAAGTTGGTTGGTATACATATATTTTCAGGCTTGTGTACTTGGTCGGAGACCCGCTTATAAACCTTCGTCAAGTAAGACAGTCACAAAACACACACACACACACATGACAGATGCTGTTATCTAACACGCGCCACCTCCACAATTTAGCCATGTCCCTGAAGGGGAGGGAAATAGTCTCCAGAGACCTGTACCCGTGGGAAACTGCGTAATGACCGCCCACAGGACTTTCAGACCCAACAGATTTAACGAGCACGTACTTAGCATATACTCGGTGTGTCTTCAGCTACCAGGACTCCATCGCGGGACCTTTCGATCCGGAGATCGAGACACTGACCACAGGGCTCCACACGGCCCTAAATATAAGTTTTAAAATGAACGTTCGACAACTCATGTTTTTCTTTTGCTGATATTACTATTTTGTCCCACTAAGTAGTGAATTATTGTATGAAAATGTGTTTAATAGTTTTTCTATGAAACCATGAATTATTAGTATAGACCCGACAATTAGTATAAATTTATCAGTTAAGTCTAGTATTTGCAACCAGAATTTAAATTAGTAAGCAAGACAGTATCAAAAGCCATGTCCTCTGAAAATTGATCTAATGTTCCTACTTTATGGATGTTAATCCTAAGTCCGGACAATAAACTAAAGACGAATTATTATAAAATAAATATTGATAAAATAAAGTTTTTAATACGTTAGTATAAGCCCTGATTATGGATCCCTGATGAATGAAATTGATATTCTGGAGATGTTATCTAGTTTTAATACATTTAAACAATGATTTTTTTACAGAGTTTTTGTTTTCAGGACCATATATCAAAGATCAGTTATAAACAACCTTTTTTATTATTTAATCTCATTAAGTACTTAATATGTAGGCCCTAACATATTATCCCTTCCAACCAGTCCCAGCTAATCCGTCATATGCAGCATTAGGCAGAGATTCCCCCCTAAACCTTGTCTTCTGATCATTTCCGGGAGCAGCATCAGTTGTCGGTGACAACTGATTATGGATCCCTGGCGAGTTCCATTGGTATTCCGGGCGTCGGACGTCGCGATGGCAGGATAAGTGCACTCCCGGACGCATGTCAGATCCGGCAAATGTCCCGGACATCTTATGATGGGGGGGAGGGGGAAATACGGACTGCCGTTTCTACTAATGGATATGTTTTCGCTTATTCAGGGGACGTGCTTGGAATTGTTCGGGGATCGGTTTGTAGAAGAGAGGTTTGATGAGTTGGATAAATAAAATGATTGTTTTTTTTTATGTGGATGTGTGTTGATATGGGAAGGAAATGAAATTAAATTTACGCTGTTAAAGAAATAAGGGTGCTTATATTCAGTTTCAAAAACAGAAATTTAGATTATTATCTGTATGTTCAGCCTTTAACATTTCTTGTCCATATGCTAAGAATGTTAGCCATAAACTGTGCATTTAAAAGTGTGAAGAAGTTAAAGTAATAAAATATTTGACAATTCGTTTTCATGTAGCAGAAAATTAATTTTATTTGTATCAGTATTCGTTTTTGCTTTTTTTTTTTAGAAAACTAGGATGTTACATATTTGGTAAATGCAAATTAATGATTAAATTCTTACCGTATCTGTATTACTTTAAATATCTGCATTATTTCAAAATCTATGAGTTAAAAAATAAAACCATAATATTTTTGGATCTGTAGAAGTAGATTTATAGGAAAATATCGAACATAAAAAATACCTGAGCTTTATGAATTTTAAACCTTTTAAATAAACCTTAAAAGTATTGCGTGCAAATTCTTTAAATTTTATTTTCCATTGTTAAATTTTTTTATTGAAAATGCTTTTTATTCATAAAAATATTATATTTTTTGGTAACTTCCGAAACAACTTACAAGCGATTAAAACTTCTCGTCATTTTCTAAAATTTATTAAAGACACATATTTTTCGACATAATGACAAAATATATTTTTTAAACTGCAATATCATTCCTTTAGAACACTTCTTATTACTTACTTGCAACATTTGAGCTTGGTTTCTTGTTAATCCTCAGAGAAAAAAATATAGTAATCAGGAGCATTGTACCGTTAAGCCCATAAAACCAGGTTATTATCCATTATAACCGATTGATGACCCCTCGGAAATATCGGGCGATACGGTCGTTCTATATAACATCCACGATTTGATGTCTCCATTGGGCAAACATAGTAACATTAGTTTGATGACACTGTAACTGATTATATGATTTTTATAACAAAAATCTGTTTGTGCAAAATTCTATTTTACTGTATCAATATCATTACTTATATTTATTGGTCATTTTTTTTTTGTTCTTTATATCTTTGAGTGGGATAATATTCTCGTCAATGGATTGGCCCACTTGCCAAATTTAATCAAACACAAAAGCAATGTTATGACTAAATTCACCAACTGTTTTAGGTAAGGGAATGGTCTGGGTGAACTTCTCTCAACACGTCATCGTAAAATGGCAATCAGTGTAGAAACCCTTGAATGCATACTGTTGAAATATGGTAAAAAGTAACATAATACACTTATTCTATTAAAGTAGAGCTCCCTCTCGACAAATCTGTGTTTTTTTCCATCTATTACATTCTGTTTTGAAGTTTTAGTTACTAATAGCCCTCATAGATTACAGTTGTATAAGCATATTCAAAATTAAAGAGTGAAGTTATCATCTGTTGTGAAATTACGTCTTTGGCAGTATTCAATGTATAATAATATTAGTACTACATACAAATAAATTGTTTTGAAAAAAAATTATAGTTCAAGATAGTTATTTTAAAATATATTTAGTACTTTTCTAGTCAATCTTATAAAAATTTGAATTTTGTAGATGGTTTTTGCCATATGGCAAAAATTTTAAAAATTGAAATTATTAAAATTCTAATGCAGTTAACTTTTTCAGTGTTTTTCCCACAATTTGCGAGTAGTAAAGTACAAATATATTTTTCGGGATGAAAATAAAATCATGCATTACAGGGTTATAAAAGAGCTATATTGCTTGTTTACCCTACTAAGAACGCAATCGGCTGCTTTAGCTATACTTGGTTGCGGTAAAATTAACATAGTAGTTACTTACAAATTTGTCAAATCAACAAATTGTGTTGATACCACCAACCGGAATACCCTAAATCTACAAACCATACCTTACTCAAGGATCGTGGGGTATTATTACGGCTCCCGAAAAAATACAACTATTCATTTGTGATGAAGTGTTTAGGGCAGCTGTTTGGGCTATTACTTCGTATTGGTAAAACTTTATAACGTCTTTATTGGAAACAGATAAAATATTTAGTGAAATTGTGTTGCGGTAAAAATATATTTTATAAATAAGTACTTTCTATAAAATTTAAACCATTGCATTTTTTTTATAAACAAAGGGTGTTTTTGCAAAATCATTTTAATAGAATAAGATTTTTTAATGCTTGGAAAGCCATCGAGGTGAATAATATAATATAAAATGAATTCATCTAAAAATATGCTTAGAAATTGACGAAATGAAAAGTTCACAGAGCTGGTTGAAACTGTTTTCAATGACTATTTTTATTTGAAAATCGATGTAAAAAAGGTATTTTAAATCTACTTTGAAAGGGTAAAATATGTATTTTCTAATTCTTTATCAATAAACTAGTCATTAAAATAATTTTAAACCTACTCTTCTTTTTAAATGAATAATAAAGCTAATGATATAATTTTAAAGATGATAGTCGTGAAAATGAAATCTCTTTCTGTTGTTTACAACATTTATAGCCTGTAAATTCTTGTTATTACAAAACGAGGTAAAAAAAAGTAGACCATCAAAGAAAAGTTTTGCGGAGCAGAGGTTACGAACGCCTAAAAAAATGAGCTTTTTAATGTCTCTTTAAATTGCAAAAGAAATTATGCAAGTTTAACAAAAATTAATCGTTCTTTATGGAAAAGGTGTAGAAAGAAGAAATTTTGTTTTTTTGCTTTTTATTTTTCAACTACCACTTTAAATTGTCTGTTGATCTGATGATCGCAATTTGAAGAAACTCAGATGCGACTCCATAAAACGCTCTATGAAAATAATTACGATACTTTTAAAGTAAAAATTAAAATAAATTACTTTAAAACCAAATTTATATTTGTTTTTGGCTTTCTTTATGTATAAGCTTTTCTATATCACTAAATGTAACAAGGGAAAAGCTATTCTGTAGATAAAACTCGGCTTCTTTTCCCCAGTGTATTTTAAAAATGCACTGTTATCCTTTCTTCCATAAACAAAATACATGATTCTTTACTGCATTGGTGATTCTAAATTTAAATAGGATTTTATTCGAATGCAAGAAATGTAGGTTGTTTATGCGACTGATGTCTATTGGTAGATAATCCCCGTACTTTACTCAGACCTGTTCCCGAATTAAATATTTGTTTTGTCATAAAAGAGAAATAATGAAAAAAGCAATGTTAAAAGAATACCCCGGATGCTTCGTTGTCTTTATTCGTTTTTATTCAAATGAAATGTATTATATTAGATTTGAAAATAGAAGCTTTGCATGCAACTCATATTATTATCAAACTGTTCATTTGATTACATAAAATGGAAAATACTATGTAGAGTATGTAACTGGGGATATTTACATACACAATGCTAAGTTTGAATTATAATACACTTCTGCATTCAAACAAGGGACGTATAGAAGCATATAACGCTAAAGGAATTTGTTATGCAAATGCTAATGCGAATATATTTCGAATTTTCGTATCATTAAACAGAGTTTAAAATATTTGATTTAAATACAGATGTTTCAAAATTTACCAAAGGTTGTTATGGAGTTAGTATAAAATACCGTTACAAACTACTGTATTAGTTATATAAATGTTTGGACTTCATTAAATATGCAATACCAAAAATATTATGAAGTGTATGATATCTGTAAAATCTACAGTAAAAGTTAAACTACAAGTTTGAATGTTGTTAAACTAGTGCTTATTTGAGAATATTTTAAAAATTGCAAATTGAAATAAATAATACTACTAATATAGTTTTGACGCTTTGTCTTAACACTTTTTCTCTTTCGCTTTACTCGTTATTATTTCTAAATATTTTATCTTAACTTAATATTTTTAAAGCAACATTCCTTAAACTAATATTTATGGTGTTTTAATACAAAATAAAAATACCATTTATGGTGTTTTGATTCGTAAAAAACGTAATATTTATGGTGTTTTGACACTAAATAAACATAATATTTATGGTGTTTTGATACAAAATAAACATAATATTTATGGTGCTTTCATTCAAAATAAGCAAATATTTATGGTGTTTTGATTCTAAATAAACATAATATTAATGGTGTTTTGATACAAAATAAACATTTTATTTTTGTCTCCATAGAAAACTTAAATTACTAAAAGAGAATGAAGCTCGTTGAGCTTGCTTGTTTAGATTATTGATTGTTCTCATCTGAACAGTTTCACTACCTCTTTGATTACGATTCCCAATTGGAAACTTCGAATTAGTTCTTAGAAATTGAATTCTATTCCGAAACAAAGTAATATACTTTAATTCACTATAAAATTACCTCTGAATACATTTGCCAGATCCCCAAAACTGCTACATTATTAATTGGCAAAAAGATAGAGGTGTCACAGGGAACAGAACTGACAATAAATATAAATGACTTGTTCGAATTTTAGAATTTCAAATTCTGAGATTTCTATTTCAATGATTCAGGTCATTATTTGCATCGCTTATTTACAGTCTAAGGTTATTCCTTCATACGGTTTAGTTCTTTTACTGTTGCATTATTTCTGAACAATTGCGATTATTGCTTTTATATTAAATACAAGAAATTTATTGGAATCTACTACATTAACAAAGACCATACTTTTATTAAACTTTGAGTTATCATATACGACTAAGAATGCTATCGTAAGAAGTCCAACCTCTTCGGAGGCTCTAGCAACCACCTTCCGTGGTATAAACATGAACACGACTACAACAACAGTACCATTGAAGAAGATGATTTACTTAAGGTATCCGACTACGTTTGACACTTATTTTTTTAATTAAATTTTAATACTTATATTTTATGTATTTTTTGTGCACCAACACAACTAATAATAATAATAAGTCAAAATTTTTATTATAAATAAATATATTTTGTGTAATTCAAGATTTTGTAAGTAAATTTCGATGTTTTTTGCCTTTACTATAGACTTCATAACTAAAAAAAATATTTAAGATTTTTAAAAAATAATAATAAATTAATAAATCTTAATTTGATACCTAGGGAAAAGACTACAATCTTAGATATTTATTGCACCAATAAAAGTTATAAGTTGTCGAAGCTAAGTTAAATATTTTTATGTACTTTTTTTCTATCATTTATGATAGTAAGTGTTATAATTTTTATAATATTGCTTGAAATTACTAGTCTGTAGTCTATTCCCTAGATCATAGTACAATAAATATGCACACAAAAAAAGAAAACATTCGGTTAAATACTTTTTGAGAAATATGGCTTGTCGAGAAGAAAATGTTCAAAACTTACATTTTGCAGAAAATCAATTTGAAGTTTGAGGTTACATTCAAATAGCAGGAAGGCCTTCTTTTTGGTACATAAGACATTTTTTATCTTCAGTTTTCATATTTTTAATTTTTCTTGTAGATCGCAATTTTCTACTAGTGGTCTTTTCTAAAGGATTTGAATGCCGTTTTTGTATAATGGAGTATTAATGGAGTACCAATGGAGTTCTAAAATATTTGCCGCATAAACAAAATAAAGAGAGTTTTAGAATCTTAAGGAGTGGTGCTTTATTTTAAGATTATAAAAAAAATTCTGCTTTTTGCCGCAAAATACGATTTCAACGTAGTCGGATACCTTTAACAGTAAGGATACTTCTTGTTTATTGTTAATTTTTTAAGGAAACTAAAACTTACCAACAAGTTATCTAAACAATTTTCATTACCGAATTAAGTTACAAATTACCAAATTAAAGTGTTTTTATCTATTATACTTACTTCTTATGCAAAAAATCAAAACTATGATGTATTACTATATTTAATATTTAAATAATATCAGATTCCGTAAAATATTATAAAGTAATAGCATTTATTTTTGAAAATTTTCTAAATTCTGAATTAAATATGGAAATGCTTCAAAACTAATAAATCACACACGCGCTTAAGTATTTGCGAAAAGCTATTAAATTTGTTTGCTTTATTTGATTTTAAGTATGAATGTTAATGCTCATTTTTATTTAAAGTTTCTTTGAAAATATGTTTTATTGAGAAAAAATACTTAACGCATTGTAAAAAAAAACGTTAAAATAGTACTATAGAAGAAAAAAATATTGTTACAACAAGTGCTCTTTGAAAGGTAGTGAAACGAATAAAATACGATAAAAAATAGCCCTTACGCCGTGATTGAAAAATCTCTTCAGTTCAAACTTGCCAAAACTAGTTGAATTCGTTTCTTTTTACTTTTCACATTTAAAGAACTAAAGTTGTACGGAAAACTATTCAAGGCATTTTTTACTGTCTTTGGAAAGCCTAAAAGGGGCCTACTAAATCTAATCCTGGATCCAAACTGTAATCCCACAAAAATATTTATCTTCATCCCAAAGTTTTAAGAGTTTGTATTAAACAGCTTTTCTCCAAAGTACGCCAACTTCTTTTTTTGTTAGCAAAATTACTGCAAAGATTCTAGAGAACGATAAAAATAAATGGTTGTAGTTGATGTAGACTCGTGAAGGTAAAAAAAAAATGATCATTTAGTTTAGACATAACTTATGTTTATAATCTATAGTTTATTTATTGAAGCACAACTTCATGTTTTTAAGTATAAGTAATGTTTAGTTATAAATATACAGATAATTTTGCATTAGATAATATTTTATCGCTGTTTTGCTGTTAGCTAATCGAAATTGATGAATTTTGTCTAAAATACCCTTTTAATGTCTTTCTATAATGTTCTTGAAAGAACAACCTCACTTAACTCTTAAGAAAAAAAAATAGAAAGAAAAGCTCTACAGAATATTTTCGTTTTAGACTATATTTTAAATCTGCAAGAAATTGGTTGGAAAAAATTACTGTTTAATAATACAATTTAAATAAAGTAAATGAGTATAACTTGAGGAATTTTATTTTATAATAAAAGCGTCGTAAAAAACTTTCTCACTATATTAAATGTTCGTGTTTTAAAATATAGAATGAAATAAATCTTATAATAAAATACAAATAGTTTTGTAACAGCTACTGTCACTCAATACCACTTCCATAAAAAAAAATAGAAAGCGACTACAAAAAGCGCCAAACACAGCATTTTGTTCTAAATTTAGCTTTGAAACGTCAAACTCGCGTATTTTTATTTATTTTTCTTCTAATGTTCAGCAGTTTTTAATTACCATTTTTAAGATCATAATCAAGTCAATAATTTAATTTGTATTTCGAAGAATTAATATTTAATTTTGCTTACTATATAGAGACAAAACATTTTACGTTAACGTGAATACATCGATAGTAAAACTTTGTATATTCATTTAAATATTTCATTTAAAACAAAAGTAAAGTAAAATAGGATTTGCTTTTTGATCTAAGAGCTTAGATAAGTTTGGCTTAATGGCTTTTTTTTGCTTTTAATAGCTTAGTCGTAAAAATGTAAAAGGGTGTTATTTTTAGCATACTATATCATTTAAATAATATTCGATACAATATCAAAAGCCAAAAGTTTGGAAATTCAAATAGTTAGCAGCAGTAAGCATCAACTGCCATAAACTGTGGAAAACTCCAGTGCGCGCTTTTTCATGAAATAGAGCGTCCGTAGTAACTACTTCAAGCAACAGTTTGATTCTTTTTAATAGGAAATTATTTGTGATTCGAAAAAGCGCCGGAAAAGACTGTTAAAAAAATCATATATACAAAACAAACTTTCCATATCCATCATTAATATCTCAATCGCTCTCCTCGCAAGAACTTCAAAGAAGATAGAAAATAGACATGTACTCTGTATTGTGACACATTTTAACCCTTACAGTCCCAAAAATTTACTACGCTACAGAAACATCTGATATTCACAAAATAAGCTTATTTTAGGTCAAAAATAAGAGTTCTGTAAGAAGAAAAATCATTTAAATTTTTTTATATGGTTTTTGAAATAATGCCAAATTTTTAACTGTGGAAAACAACAAATTAAACATATACATATATGACCTTAAAACACTCCGAGTTATATATTTTAAGGTATCTAACCATATTATTAAAAAAAAATTAGTAATTATTTTAACCGAAATAGTTTAAATTGTGTTTTAAATATGTGGAACTGAAGTGAACTTTTCAGAAATCAGATTAAACGCTTGTTAGCTATTTTCTAAATAAAAAAAATAGTAGTTCTGACTTCTATTGAGATTAATGTAAAATATTGTCTAATAGAACAAAGTGTGAAGAATCGAATGATGTGTGTTTGGATGTCATAACGGGACATAAACATTTGGAAAAAAGTATTGAAAGTGATGATTCCAAATGGCATCACTGGGATTGAAAGGGTTAAAGCCCACCAACCACCTTCTTTAAACTGGCACTTTCAAGAATCCGATGGCTTTATAGCACTGAATAAGCCGGATAAACGAGAATTATTCTTTACCTTTTTGACGTTACTATACACAAACAACAAATAGCAAATATTTTATACGGTTGGAACTTTAAGATTGGTTTTAGTCTCTATCTTGGAGTTAAACAAGCAATGTTCTGATTTTCCTTTCTCTGTAAAAATCTATGAACAAGTCAAAGATAAACTTTCGTTCCCTATTTTTCTTTGGGACTTGATTGAATACTCGATGAGACCAGGCTATTTCAAATGTTGGTGAGCTAAAGTTTTAACCGATATTTAACTAATTTTCACTAAAACTGATTCAAAATAGCTGTTAGAAATGCAGGTCAAGTATTGAAAGAGAATTCAAAAAGGTAAACATATTTCAAAGAGTTCATCTTAAAGCTAGTCAGGTGCCAACAGACTTTGATGACGATACTTTTTTTTAAATACGAAACTTAATTTTTTATTTATTTATTTGACTGCTATAACGAAAAGAAAATTTTCTAATTATAAAGCAGAATCAAGACACTAAAATCGTATAAAATACAGATAGCAAACATTAAATTAGATTAAAATACAAGCATTAGAATTTATTAATAATAAAAGATTTGAAATTGAATAAAATGAAGAATTAAAATTGAATAAAACACACACAAAACAATGAATTTAAATTGAATTAAAAGGTCATTTAAAAAATATTGTTTATTATCGTAAGAATGTCAAAAATAAATCAATGTTCATCGGGAGTTTGTTAATTTTTTTAATGAATTGTATATATAACTGATTTTTAACATAGTTTTTAGAGAAAAAAAAAAAGCTTTAATGTTCGCTTTTATTTTATACGCAATAAGGAGATGGACCAAAATATATATATTTTTCAAATGTGCCCTTCATATGGTATATTATTGGCAAATATTACTCATAGTTTTCAGAAAAAGTCATACACATGAATAAAGTATTTCATTTATGACATTATTAAGAGAAGACCAAATATCGCAATTAACCAAAAAAATATCACTTATGGGACTCTCTGTTTTTATCAAAAAAGGAGAAACATCAAGTTTGAATACCAAATAAAATTTTTACAAGGTTACTCAACAACATCGGATACAATTTTTCCAAACCAAATCAATGTCTTGGCAATTCCAAACTAAGAAACCCTCTTTTCCTTTTTCACGTTTAATGTTTTTTTCTTGTTTTCGTTTCTTCTATTTGTGTATAAAAACTGCATTTGTATAGAAGCTCAAATCAACAACTCTTTGCTTTCTCAAGAAAACTGCTCAATACGCCGACGGTGTAAGTTAAGGTGTTTTCTACAAAAGAGTTTTCGCAGAATTCTTTTATCTGCTTTCTTTCAACGTTTGAGTGAAAATGCGTTTGAATTTGTACAAGGATACCTGCAGAAACATGTTTTAAAATTGTGTTTACTTGTTTTTCGTAAACTTGATAGTAAATTAATAACATAAAATTGGTTGTATTATGAGTATTTTATAAGTGCAGCGACATTCATAATAGTTAGTAAAATAAATATTTTAAAAAAGTGTCTTTTTTCAATTTTTTTTAATTTTAAAGTCAAACGGAAAACAAAATCTTAAACATGCATATTATAACCATATTGTGTGCGATACATCTAGCCATTTTTTTAAAAAAAATGTGCAAGCGTAAACAATATAAGATCTTGCTATGACTGTCATACACAATTATTTCTTTGTCACTAAGAGTTTAAATTTTGTCAAAAGACACGTTAAGAAAACTTTCTTACTGTACTGTACAGTTTTGGAGCAGCGTTACACTAAAAAACTGCTACAAAATTGCTTTATTGAAATAGTAATCGTCAAATATTTTCAGTATGAGAAAAAAATGTAATAGTAGAGCTACTACAGATGCCCACGCAACAACTTTAACTTTTTTTAAAATTTAATTATCATTTTATTGTAAAATTTATAAAACATACTGTAAAAAGTTTGTTCAACATCATTTGATAAAATTCGAAGCATTGTAAGCTACCTCTAAATTCACGTAGTAACGTTACACTAATTTCATAGTGTAACATTGCTCCATAAAGTTGATGGTATTACATTTCCATGAGTTTTACGAAGTAACCTCACCTCAAATTTTTACTGTTGCGTGCATTGGTACGGAATAGTAATACATAACACGAATAATAGAAATACATTCAATAAACGTTTCGGTAATCCAGAAAATAAACCAAAAAATTGTTTTTTTCGTGTAAAGTTACTAAAATAAATCTCATTCATTTTTGGAAAGAAAGCGACAGTGTGGTTGATATGTATTACGTGTAAACCTCGTACACCCAAGTTTGCGGTGTCCCGGCTGAGTAGTCAGATTTTCTTGATGGGAAAATCGTAGGCATGCATATCGTACGATTACGCGTAATGTATAAGATCCCTTGAATACTCATATGGATTGGGTTTGACTAGCAAAAAAGAATCCCGGCGTACTTTAACATCCACAGATAAATCAGATTTATAGTATTTTGAGCGTCAAAATGGTAGCTAGAGTCGTCTAGATGATGACTCTCAGTTCTAGGAATATGCCAATCGGTAAAGGATTATCCAAAAATAAAGCAGAATTAAATGACAAACAAACTCTTTAGAAACTAAAGGTATTGTGATTCAAAGACTGTGTTTTGTCCTCAAATCCAATAGGATAAGCAAAGGGTAAAGGCAACGATTTCCTATCCCAATAACAAGGAGTTCCAAACTATCTTCTGAAAACCACGGATTTTTCTTTCTGTTTTCAAGAATATATAAGTGCTATTTTTAAATTGATAGAAAATGCGATGGAAAAAACTATTTAAATTTTCAGAATAGGAGCCAAAAACTTCGTACAAAATGTATTGCATTTCATTTCGCAAACAATAATTATAGATTCGCAAGGTAGTGATTTAAATAAACGTTTTTCCACGAAATTCTCTAAAAATGATCCGATCCGGAACTTTAAACTTTTTTCGTATCAGGGGATACGAAAAAGTTTCTAGACCCGTATATGCTCAGATATTCTAGAAACCGTATATGTTCAGACATTCAGCTAAACTTCTTTCAGAAAGATGATCTTTCATATTATTATTCTGTTCCATTCGCCATTTCCGTAGTTGGTTTCCAACTTCTTGCACGGCAGAGATCTCGAAATCCACCACAGAGTATTTTGTTGTCTTGTGAAAGCGGTCTTGGCAGAATTCCCATCTATGAGTTCCATTCTTCATGTTGGACAAAAGGAAGAGTTTTTAGTTGTTTCCATTTATTTATTGACGTAGCAGTTTATTTAAGAAGACTCTACACCGTTTTTGAAAGAAAAGTTTCATGTTTAAAAATCATCGAAAGTGGTATACATTTTCATAGGCAAATTGTTTGGATGGTAGCGAACCTATTACATAATGCCCCTTTTGAGGCTATAACTTGGATGTTGTAAAGAACCAGATCTAGTTATAGATTATCTTTTAGTAATATGTTAACCAGCCATGACACATTACGTTGAATACATACAGTGAAAATGTACCTTAATAAAATAAATAACCTTAACAGTTCAAACTTTTAAAATATGTAAAATGTCAAGACCTAAATGAAAATATAACCCTCTGAAGGAGAAGTAATTTGGTCAACTATACCCTTGTTTCTAAGGTATGAGTTTAAATTTTTAACTTCTTAAATACATTTTTATATGCATTTTATTTTTAATTTTATAGAAAATTGTTTTAAAATGATCCTCAATACTTAAAGTTTTAAAATTTAATACGATTGCAAGAAATATATATTTTTAAATTTGGTATTTTTGTTGGATATAATGCCAGTTAGTTTGTGATTTTAGTCCTTATCTTTTAAGAGGATAATGCAATGCTAAAATCAAACAATTAAACAGTTGGTACATAACAAGCAGATCCGTAACTTTTTCACAGATAAAATACAACAGAAATGCAACTCTGTATAATTTAAATGTAAAATAATTAATATGTTTACATCGAAATGTTACGTTATGTAATTCATTTCTAGTCCATATCCTCATGGTAGGTTAAATAGAAGATTTGAACTCAGTCTACATAGTGTATGTAGAGAAACATCCAACGTCTATATAGAGAACCCAGTGCTTTCATAACAGTACAGACCAAGAAATTAACGATGAAACTATTTTGATAATTTTTGAAAAGCCACTGGGGCAGTTTTTTTTACCAAATTTCACAAAGTAACCCTTACAGACAACCCAAAACTTTTGATGTTGACTTCCTTTCACAGATAACGAAATAAAATAATTAAAAATTGGACTGACAGTACTGACAGAGCTAGTCCTTGTCCGATGTCTACTTGACATTTTTATAGGTAACGAAATAAAATAATAATAAAATGTGACTAACAGTACTGACAAAGCTAGTCCTTGTCGGATGTGTACCTGACAAGTGGAATCAAGAATTCATCAGCAACCAAAAAACAAGTGTTTTGATGCCAGTCAGAAGTCATTGTCGTTGTGTTTGTTATTTTAGAAAAGTCAAACACTGATAGATATTTTATAGTGTTTTGGCTTTTTCTAGATCAAATCTAGAACAAACACTTTCTTTAGCTTAAGGTCAAAAATCAGAAGGAAAGAAAATAAGAGTAAGTTGAAGAGTTTATTGCTCGCGTTTCCAAGGATACGGGAAAGTGATTTCGTGTAAACTATAAAAGTAAAGGATTATAGCTTAGAATAATATCATATAATGATAAAAGTATTGTAATAATATCACCTTAAAAACACAATATGTAGCTTTAGTTGGTCAGTCAAAAACTAACATGAGTACATGTCTCGTTGATATTAATTTTGCTTTAGTATCATTTAAAAGTTTAATTACATTTTCTTGGCTTGAAAAGTTTTAATACTAATTACAGCTGTAATAAACAATATTATGAAATGAACCATGTGGAATGATTTTGGATACATTCAAATACGATGACCTTTGTCATAAGAACAGTTTGCGGTTTTAAATTTGAACTGAACGCTTAAAATTATCATTTATATTTTAGTTAATTATTTTTAAACAAGATTTTAAAAGATTTAACGAAATTAAATCGAAAATCTAAATTTATTACAGCTCTATCTTTTTGTACTACATAATATAAATTGTAGGAAAAATCGCTAAGTGGGGCAGCACAAATTTTACGCATGTTTTAGTTTAAATTCTTAATAAGAACTTGAATGGGCCCAATTAATCGAATTTTTATCCCTGTAATGCATGATTGTTTTTTTTTATCCCAAAAAAATATATTTGTATCTTTAATACTCATTACGGGAAAAATACTGAAAAAAATAAAGGCATTGGAATTTATATAATTTCAATTTTTAACATTTCAGCCATATGGCAAAAACCAACTACAAAATTCCAATTTGATAAGAATGGTTTGAAAACTACTAAATATATTTTAAAATGACCCTCTAGAACTTTCATTATTTTTTCAAAACAATTTATTCGTATTCAGTACTAATGTTGTTATACTTTGAATACCGCCAAAGACTTAATTCCACAACAGTTAATAAGTTCACTCTTTCATTTTGACTACACTTTTACTACTGTCAATTATAAGGGTTATTAGTAACTAAAACTTCAAAATGGTATTAATAGATGATAAAACACAAATTTGTCCAGAGGGAGCTCTACTTTAATAGAATAAAGTGGATTATGTTGCTTGTTGCCATATGACAACAGTGTGCATTAGAGGGTTAAAAAAGGTCCTGTCTAAATGTAAGAAATTCAAGTACTAGAAACTCAAACAGATACATTTTTTTATTATGAAAGAAAAAAAGGTAATTTCGTATTGCTTTAATTAGATAACAATAATATTACTATAATAATACTATTTTGTGGGTCTGTTGTTAAAAACAAGATGACAGCATCTGTCCGTCATTTAGTTTTCTCTTTGTGGTCCACAGATCATTAAAATAAGAGTGACAGCATCTGTTTGTGATTTTGTTTTGTCCAAACAACTATATTTACCGCTCTTCTTATCTTTGCAATAAATCTCAAATAAATTGTTCATTAAAATGGGATTGAAGTACAAAGCTGGTTGAACCTTAAAAATAGTTTTTAAGGTAGAGTTTTCCGGTTTTAAAAATAAAATGAAATACACTTTTATAAAACCTTTACAAAAATGTAATTTGTGATATATTAAAAAAAAATATTAAGGGCATATTAGTTTTTCTTGATTAAAGATGAAAGCATAAAATAAAACAAGTTATTTTTCCACAAAAGTTCTTCCCTGAGAAAAGAATTAAAAATGGCTGAAGCAAATGCATTGTTTTCGGTAAAGTCATTCCACATAAACATTGCAATTTCTAAAATTTATAGAGAAATTCATAAAAATGCTAGAAAAATGCTGACTTCTTTGTAAAAGTGCTCTTTCGTGTTTTTTTAGGACTAAGAAAGAGTTCCATAAAATAAATTCCTATTCAGTTCGTCCCTGTTTAAATGCACATACATATTTTACTGTACATTTCATCCTCAATAATGTTTTAAAATAACATGCATGGTATAAAAGTTTTTAAAAGTAAAGCATTTTTTTTCTTATAATTCCCATTTATAAATTCTTAAGTTTTTTTAGATTTTACTTTATTAATTAATAATTTTTTGGAATACATAGTTAATCCAGTATTTATATAGAATTTTAATATTTATTTTTTTGCCCTACATTTTAAAAAATGTGTATAAAAAAATGCCGCCTGAAATTAATGTTTGGTAACATAAATGCCTGCAAGGGATTTTAAAATTAAACACCATTGAATGGCAAAAATAGATTTTTCAATCATGAAAACTCATTGTTTAGTAAAGCAGTTTACAAATTAAAGTTTGAAGTGACGGATAATGATGAGCGTAAAAAAAGTTTTTTAATTAAATTTTAATGAAGATAAATTGATGAAAAAAATCTCAAAGAAGATTAATTCTAGCATTAATTTTCTTCATCTTTCACTCTAAAAACTTTATCCTATAATTGCTTTATAATGAGCCTGATTGATGTAATTTATTCCTTAGATAATTTTTAGTTTTCTTCATAACAATACCAAACATCAAACAAAATTCAAGAAAAAATAAATCATTAAAAATGATAGCACCCCTGAAAGAATTTTTGTGGTTAGTCTAAGTATCCTTTTGCGTGGGTCGTATGAACACGAAACACTCTGCTTTTGATAAAATAAATTTACACTCTAAGAACGAATGAGGCACATTACACATATGAAATTTCTCTTTTCGTAATATAAAATACAATTTTTTTGGTAGTATTTTCAACAGATAATGAAAGGCTTATGTTTGAAAAGTAAGTTGAATTATCTTTATTGATTCCTACTTTTTGGACTGAATAAAAGTTACTGCTCGGCATAATAGTTACTTTTATCTTTTTATTTAAGGGTAGAAAATTATATCAATGTGCTTGAAGCAAAGTAAGCTTAATTTGAAATTAAACTAAATTTTTTTTTTGGCTTAACATGTTTTTTTTATAAATCTTTCTAACCTTTAAGTTACTTATTGAAACTTGAGATACACATTTGTAATTCTTTCATTAAAAAAAGACAAAAAATCAAAATATAACAACGTACAAAATAGTATAATATAGATTTAAATGTATTTTTTTTTTCGGTGAAAGTAAACTTGGTTAAAATCTTAAAAAATGATTCAAGTGGTTAGTTTTAAATATCAAGGTTGCATTTTAGATTTAAACGCGTTAATGAAGCAATAAGGTTATATTATAGGTTATAACCCTAATTTTATCATGGAAAAAAATTGTTTATCAATAAAACTCAAAAGAAAACCTCTAAAAGTCTTGATCAAAATCTATATAACTAATTTGAATCCTCATAAACTCGCATCATTTTTGCCACAAATAGCCTTCATTAACAGTTCTCTATTTCAAAACTTTCACAAGCTTGATATTTTTAAACTGAAACTCTTAGCAAACGAAAAAAACCTATCTTATCCACTTTTCCCAAAAAACTTTTTCCCCAACAAACCCCTTTTCTCTAAGTATCGCCAATTAGCGATTTCGAAAAGAAGTGAAGCTATTCTCCGTGACGATATTTCTGGATGCTTTCTCTCACCCTCCTATTAGTGAAGGGGTGGTCCATTCGAACGGGACACTCGATCTATTTTGCTGTGTATTGAGGAGTGGAAATATAGGTTATTAGGGGAGATTAGTTGTGGTCTGAAAATAGTTTTTTAAAGAATCGCTTGATTATCCAATATCCAGTCTGTTTTGCTCAGTAAAATGTTATGTGACTTAATTTTTTGCAAATTCCAGTTTTCAGCCTTTGATTACAGGTATCAGTCATTTATTTCTATAACAAAATGAAGTTGAATAAGGGTCAATACGATATTAGAGTACTTAAAAAATTTAATTTTAATTTTATTTTCAAACTCTTTATAAAGTTATTTTAGTAGTTAATTTTAAAGGCATTTTGCATTAAAAACAATGTTAAAATAATATGTTAACTACAGATAAGTGACACAGCCTCATTTGTTGCATTTATAGCACGAAAATATGTGTATTTTTAGAGTTTAAGGCGTGTCCCTAATTAACTATAAGCATAATTGTTTAAAAATCTTTCCTTGAAAAACATACTTTTTAGCATATATTTGTTTGAAAAGTATGTTTAGATTAAGAATATTCCCCAGTAGCATCGAATATTGGCCCAATATTGGTATGACGTTGGCCAATATTGGTTATCTTGGGCAAATATAGCAAGTTTTACAACATTCAGCCAATATTGGCCCGATATATGAAACCAATATTTCGAAAGTTAAAATTTGCCAAGATAGGACCAATATTGGGGATATATTGGTTGGCATATACCTAGGGGGCACTCGCGTTTGTCCTATTTTTCCTTGATGAGATTAAGAAGAAGAAGAACAGTCAAACGGCCCCTGCTCGGTGGCCGAGAGGTGTAAGCGACGAGCCTCACACCGAGAAGGTTCTTGGTTCTGTCCTTGTCCTAGCCATACTATAGACGTATTCGTGCTGGTAGAAAAATTCCTCTAATAAAATTCACCGGGGTGCCCGAGTACACTGCGATATACGTGCTCGTTAAATCTGTTTAGTCGAAAGTCCCGACGGCGTTAGCGTACGATGTCGCTCGAAGCATAGAATTCGAATTTGTAAAGTAGGATGTTCCTTTTTAAAATTGACCCTTAACCCCCAGGGGTCACACACCAAAAATAATGGGATACGTGTTCGCCGATTTTTCCATCTACCCAACCGTTTCGAAAAAAGTCGTCGCATAATATTGGTCCTATAATGGCAGTCAATATTGGTTGGTAATATTGGTTATATGTTGTTGGGGGATAATATTGGTCCTATAATGTCAGCCAATAATGGCCAATATTGGCAAAATGTTTCCTCCCAATGCTGGACCAATAAGGGTTAGCATATTGGCTCTACATTGTAACCAATATTGGGCCCATATTCGATGCTACTGGGGTTATGTGTAGGATTTTGCTCGCGTCTTAAGAGGTTATTTTTGACGGTATTTTCATGAACAAGTAAACACAACTTAATTTTTTTTTCCTTAATCTCTTTTCGTATACAATGAGAACGAACTTCATTCGGTACACTTCGTAATTGGATGAGACTCCGTTTCGTGCGCTCGCATTAGACGAATCGCAATCCTTTTAATGAAAGACCGAAGCCGTTTGGGATTCTGTGGGATCTTGACCTAGCACATAGTGGCGCCAAAAAAATTCCATTAGATAAATGGGGCTGTTTTCTTATATCCAAAATATCTCTCTTTGTATATTTTTCAGTAATAACTATGTTTATTCAAAATATATCTTTTGAGGAAACTTTTTCGCTGTTAAAAAATGGTGGTGAGATGCCATTGATTTTCAAAACTTTTGTCAAACTCGGGAGGGCTGGATTCAAACTCATACGTGAGGATTATACTATTTAATAATGTATTTACAGCAAAACTAAATGTTAAAAATATGTTCCTTTTTTTATAAAAAATTTGGTAGTAACAAACTTAAATATATATCTGAGGCCCTCTCAGAAATTCATTACATAACTTCCTGAATTATTATTGCACTAAACACAAGATATAATAGGTTTTCAGATTTAGTGGCATCTTGACCGAACACATATTGGCGCTGAAAAAAATCAATAGTTAAATGCGCTTGTTTTTTTATATAAAAATTCAAACCCATTCGAGATGGATGTTTTCTTCAACGAGTATACAGCGTTTGATGCTAAACTAAATATGAAAATGAAAATATTTTTACCATTTGGCCGTCACAAGCGCAAATATATATATATATACATCCTTCGCAGACAATTATTATCTAAATCACTTATTAATGAACTAACCACAAGAATAAAAGCCGTTTAGGATTCAGTGTCTACTTGACCAAACTCATAGTGATGCCAAGAAGAATCCATTCGATGATTATTAGTAATTTAAAGTTCTGCTTGTTTCTTAACAACAACTTGCTTATCCAAAATAAATTTTATGTGGTTAAAACAAATATTTCAGTGGTATTATTTGTTTTCAAAAATTTAGTTTATATAGAAGGCTCGAATCTAACTCAGTTGTACTCTCAAATGAGATATCGTACACATAATAGTGCCGGATCGACAAAAGTTAGTTTTTCAGAAAGATAGTTTCAAGTTCATCTTTTTTATCCCCATTTAATGAGAGAAAATATGCGAATCTATTTGAGGTATCCCAACAATTTTGCCAATCAATTGTACAGATAGATACTGAAATTTTAAAATTTAAATATCTTAGGATTTTTAAGAATAAAATATTTTTAGATTTTTAAGAATCAAATATTTTAAGATTTTTAAGAATCAAATATTTTGGGATTTTTAAGAATGAAATATTTTTGGATTTTTTACGAATGAATTGTTTTAGGTTTTTTTAAATGAAATTTTTTAGGATTTTTAAGAATTAATTTTTTTAGGATTTAAAAGAATGAAATATTTTTGGATTTTTATCGAATCAGCTCTCTCTAAAACGTTTAGAAACACAAAACCTTCATTTCTGATTTTTGAACTCGTCGCAATACTTTTATGACTTCATAAATTACTTTCGAAGATTTAGATGTTTTTTTTTTAATTTAAAATGTTTTAAAACTAAAAGTTCTTTGTTTTACTTTGTTAGTGTGTTTTTTCCCTTGATTTTCTTCCAACACCTGTAATTGGATTTTCAATCTGCTGTGTGTTGTGTAAATAAAATAAAATAAAAATATTCATATTCGGTGATAAGTAAACTTGCATTTCGTATATTATTTAATGATTTAAAGTTTAAATAAAACTTCCCCTAAAAAAAGATACAGATTTCCTATAAAACATATTATTCAAGAAGATGTAAACAATACATCCAAAAGTAAATGAGAAACTAAGCCTTCATAATCAATATTTTTCTTTTGAACGTCACACAAAGACAACAACTCTTTATAACGAACTGCTGGAAGTGATATCCAGTTCTGATGTCCATGTCTCGAACTTCTAAAGATAAAACGACAGACATTTTTATTCCATACCATCTTTCAATAGAAGAAGTGAAGGTGGATTTGAACAAAAAAAAAACTTTCGCTTCAGTGATTTTTCGGCTTAGAAGTTCTTTGAACATGGGTTCTATAAATCATATCTAGCGACATTTTTTCTTAAAAAAGTAATAGATAAAAAGTTATATCTTTCTTTGATTTTGCCTTTTTTTAGGTATGTGAAACGGTTTTCTTTTGGGGAAGTAGGACTAGGAAAGGAAAAAGATTTTTTTTTTGGTTTTTGTCAACTATTAAAGTAGTTTTGATCGCGTAGACGTGACAATTGCCAGTGAAGAACTATTTTATACAAATGACAATTTCTGTTTAATTATTAAGGATAAACTCGCAAAATAAACTGAAATTTCGAACTAATTCCTTAAAAAAATACTACGTTTGCCTTAAAAGAAATTTTTAACATGTTTTTTTAAATGGAACTAAACTGCTTGTCATTAATAATTTATAAAACTATTTGAATTGTTGAGAAATATTCACAAAAACGCGTAACACGTCTTGTGCTAAAACATTTTTGACACAAATTTAATCATTACAAATTATAATTGCCTCGATTCACCCAACATATTTCTTACCAGCTTTCTTTTCTGATCATCCCAAATGAGTGGGGATGAGTGAGGATCAGTGGGATCAGTCTCTGATTGTTGCTCCGTTCAAACGTGACATTGAATAACCAATCGAACATATCGAAAGAATTTTTCATTCCACTTTTATTTTGCCACTTAAGACCTAAATCATGCCCATTGAAACAACACAAATCACAACTTAAATTAAAAAAAAAAACTTAAGAAAACTACTTTTCATATCGTAAAGCTAGTCCCAAAAAACAACCACTTTTATATAAAATTTAGTTTTGCATGAGGAATCTTTATATAAAAATAACTTGTCAATTCATTTTTTCATTAACCACATTCTAATGAATAATAGTGTTTTAAAAGTTTTTTCCAAGAATTAACTGCTTTCTGCTACAATCTAGTCAAGTTTGATTTACTTTAATGTGTCTGGAGAACCTTGTATTTCGTTCGCATAAATCCTTAGAAGAATTCCTTTCAAATCGCTCTTAAAAAATATAAATTGTATTATGGTTGTTTAATAGTTTCTCTAATCACATAATACGATTCAAAAAATATGCGCATCATCAACAATAATTCCCAAGTCACTCGAAATTACATCTCTTTTAAAGTTCGAAAAAAAAATGCAATTTTCTAAGCAGTTGAAGTATTTAACTTCTTTTGATAAAGATTTATGTTAGGAATATTTCACTCTTAAATCATCCACGCTTTACTGCAAGTAATAACGCGTGCTAAAGTCCATTAAATATCTGGAAAAAAAAATTCAAAGTTATTCTTTTACTACCATTTATTCAAAGACAAACGCGAATCCAAAGCAAAACTGTACAAGAAGAAAATGACTTCACTAAAATATGATTTTAGAAGGTTTTTAAGTTAAGCTTGGAAAAGTTGTAATTGACTTAAAATGTAAAATAAATGATCGAATACGGAAAGCCGTGAATCTAAGCCAATCATGGTAAATTTCTAATTAATAGAATATTTCTTCTGACGTCATGCTCTTTAAACTGAGATTTCATTGGTTGTTTGGTTTTCTTTGACAAAGTGTCAAAACAGCTCATTGGTTTAAAAAATGTCATGCGATTCGAACTGTGATGCCATTGGCTGTTTTGTTTTTTGTGGCAACGTATTAAAACAAACCCATTCTGTAATTCAAAATAGCTTCATATATTTATTTTCAAAATTAAAATTGTAGCATTTTCAATCAACACTAAAACTGTTCATGAATAAAAATTGGGCATGATTTATCTCTTGAGTGGCAAAAGAGACAGAATAAAAAAAAAATAAGATATTCCATCCCAATAAAATCCCTTGCATTCCGCTATTATAGAAGCAAGTGCATTACTATCTTTAATAAAATGTACAAATGCACATTTCCTACTTAGTATTTTGAATTTAATTATTTATTGAAAGAGGGATGCTTTCAAAATATTTATAGCAGTAATAGTACTTTAGATAATCTTAAATAGTTTAAACTTTTCAAACCGAAACCATGGCAACTGTAACCATGGCGCAAACAGAATCAGTGTAATGAAATTCAGGATTGAAAACGGTGGTTTTAAGTCTTTTGAAAAACAGGTTTTAGTTAAAAAATACAGGTATTAGTTAGCTTTTAAATATGACCAAACATTATCCTTAGAACTAAAGTTGCCATCCTAGCTTTTAGTATATCTTTCAAATGACCAAATAGATTTGATATTTCAAGCAAAGATTAAAAACATATTTAAATTTGCTTAATTCTTTTAGTAAATTCACGAAGCAAAAATTTTATTAAATTGAAGAAAGGACTTTTTTTACCTATAAAATAGAAAAGTTATAAAAAGTTTTTTTCCCATCCTCAATTGCAATAAACATCATATTATCAAAATTAAGATTTATATTTCTTACAATTGTCAGTTACAATTTTGACAAGTCAAAGTAGCTCAAAATTTAGAGGTTTAGTAATCAAGAAATGCGTAGCGGAATGTGAATTCTCATAACGGAGAGAGAGATTATTTACATTTAAGAAAAGGAATGCATTTTAAAATTCTGGACTAATTGCCTTATGAATATTTCATAACAGAAGAGGCCTAAAATTAACTTTGAAATGTTTCTTCTTTTAGCGTTTATGTAAGGTACATTAATTTGCTTTTAAAGCATAAAAAATGCTGCCTTTAAATAATAATTAGGAACGGAAATTAAGGATCTGGAAAGTAGATAAATTAGCAAACGTTTCTTAATAATGAAGGTTTAATTATGAATTTTATTTGAAATTTTTAGTAGCGTCTGGAAGTAAAGGTAATTAAGTTTTTTAAAACTTAATTAAAGCCACGTAAATTATTTACGCATGAAATATTTTATATTTTTAATGTGTTTTGACAACAAAGGTATTCGCATTTATTTTTTTAATTCAAGTTTCAATTTCTTAAAATATATGTGCGTTTTGGGAAAATAAAAAATATATATTTCATGCGTAACAAAATTCAGAGGCATTTTTGGTTAAAATTCCCAGATTTAAAGAAATTTCTTTATTTTTCGGAGGTTGTGGTTATAAAGGTTAAGAAAATTTAGTTATACAAACAATAGCGGTGCAATGCAATTAATTTTAAAGGATTCATAAGCACCACATATTTTTTTTATTTAGTTTTGCTCTTGCAGTATGTGCATGTGCAATTTTCATACACAAGCAAAACCTATAAAGACCTTCCTTTGGCCAAAAAAATAATAAATGTACAGTTAGCGAAAGATTTTTACTTTTCATAATATTTTAACTATTTTCGTATTTTAACTATCTAAAATCCAAATTTATCTAAGACATCACCTACACTCTTAAAACAAAAGAGTGCAATCCACTCTTATAGGAGAAGTGCATTTTCGACACTGGAAAGGAGTGAAAACCCAACCTAATTTTAGTTATTCATAAATTCTTAACTGAATAAATATTGAGAGAGAGACCCATTTAAATACTACATTAATAAATTATTCCCTCAAGTCTAATATGTGGTCAGACTCGTCTATCATAGGAATCCGGTGAAATGACCTGTAAAAGTCGTATCTCATGTGGGTTCATCCTGTGAAGTATTGCGGGAAGCGGCCTTATAACCCTCCAAAGTATGGAGAAGTCTCTTTATTCGAATTAAACTTGGAATGATGTGTGTGGTTAGGCTTAGTAAGTAGTTAGTGTTTGGATACTGTTGTTTAACTGTGTGTTTTTAGGTTTATCGAAGAAAAAAAAATCTGTCAATTTCGATTTCTAATCTAAAGACAACGTTTAATTTTTTTTATTCGAATTAAACTTGGAATGATGTGTGTGCGGTTAGGTTTAGGAAGTAGTTACTGCCTAGATATTGTTCTTAACTGTGTGTTATTAGAATTATCGAAAAGAAATTTCCTGCCAATTTCGATTTCAATCTAAAGACAGCATTTTTTTTACAAAAACTACATTTATTAATATACCATCTCATCTAGAATTATCATTGGTTATGTTTTATAAAGACTAAATATATATATTTTTTACCAACGAAAACCTAAATATATCTAAAACAAAACCTATTTACCCACCCAACCTAACCTAATTGTAATTATTCATTGCTTCCTAACTGACCAAATATTGAGACAGAGACCCTTTCATAAGTAATACATTAATAAACTATTCCCTGCCGTCTAATATGTGGTCAGACTCGTCTATCATAGGAATCCGGTGAACTGACCTGTAAAAGTCGTATCTCATGTGGGTTCATCCTGTGAAGTATTGCGGGAAGCGGCCTTATAACCCTTCATAGTATGGAGGCTTCCAAGTCTCTTTATTCGAATTAAATTTGTGTGTGGAAAGGTTTAGGAAGTAGTAAATGTATGGATATTGCCGCTGAACTGTGTGTTCTTAGTGTAATCGAAAAGAAAATTCACGCCAATTTCGATTTCTATTCTAAAGACACCATTTATTATTTTTTTTTTACAAAAACTAAATTTATAATTATACCAGGTAATCTAGATTTATCATTGGTTATGTTTTATAAAATTAAATACATATTTTTTTCCACCAACGAAAATCTAAATGTATCTAAAACAAAACCTATTTACCAACTAAACCCAACCTAATTTTAAATATTCAGATTTTCCTAAATGACCAAATATTGAGAGACCCTTTCATAAGTACTACATTAATAAATTATTCCCTCAAGTCTAATATGAGGCCACACTCGTCTATCATAAGAATCCGGTGAAATGACCTGTTTAAGTCGTATCTCATGTGGGTTCATCCTGTGAGGTATTGCGGGAAGCGGCCTTATAACCCTCCAAAGTATGGAGGTTTCTAAGTCTCTTTATTCGAATTAAACTTGGAATGCTGTGTGTGGTTAAGTTTTGGAAGTAGTTATTGTGTGGATATTGTTGTTTAACTGTGTTTTCTTAGGATTATCGAAAGAAATTTCCTCCCTTACGTAAAGAAATATTGATTTGGTTTTAAGTAAATAACTAGCATGTTTTATAAATTACTCAAAACGGCATGATTGGCAAATGTTTTGTCAATAAATGCGGTTGGATATTCAAAAACTAATTTTTATTTGCAAAAATTCTCAGAAAAATGTACTTCAATTAAAAATTCTTTCTTCACATTCATATCGAAATCTTTTAATAAAACAAATAATGAAAATTTGAACTTTAATATTTTTGTAGTGTAAAAAACAATAGGTTGTAAAACAATAACAAAGTTTTAAAAGGTTATGCATCGGCTTTGTGTATATAATTTATGAATTCTACTTTCAAAAAAATTGAGTCATGTCTACAGTTGTACTACATTGAGCAGTTAGAACCATAATTTAGTTTCATCTAGTTTAACTTTAGAACAATTTTTTTTCTCTAATTTCTATGGGTAATTCTACGTCAGAAGAGACCACGACTGCAAAAAAAAAAATATTTTTTTCTATACTTGCAACTTTTATATTTGCTTTAGAAAGGTTTGAATTTTATTATTTTTGTATCAACAACTATTATTGTTTCATCTTTCGCAACACAGCAGCTTCAAAATATCCGCTTTGTTTTGAAAGCATGGTCTCGTGTTTTTTCATCATTTTGAACAAATGAATTTTAAGGTAAGAAACCCATTTTATCAGATTTTTTGGTAAAATTATTAAAATACACTATCAGAACTACCTTAAAAACACATTATTAATTGGTAGTTATAAGTGAACGATATTTAATTCGGAAGATAAAAATCTCCTTTCTGAGTGTAGTGTCAGTCACGAAAAGATAGAAAAGTTTCCATAACTTTTTGAAATAAGGCTTTACTTCAATTTTTTTCGATATTTTCTTACTATAGTAACCTCTGTGTAATTCCACACCTTTTTAATTTTAAAATAAAAAGCATTTTCTCCATTTATAACACATTTTAGCTTTGTAGTGTCAGTCACGATGTAGTGTGAGTCACAACTTCTTTTTGATCTAGATGTTTTAGAGTAGCTATAATCTTTGTGGATTTCTTATATTTTGATAATTTTGATTTAAGATGGCTGTATCAACAGCTAAAAGAAAAAAAAGAGCAAAGGGGAAGTTTTTAGGAGGGGATAAATAACAAAAATTTAAAGAAAATGAAAGCAAAAACCACTTTACGGACAACACTTCAATTAAAAGTATTTCACTTCCATTGCAATCCTCCAACCATTTGACAACCTTGGGTGGTAATTTTTTTCCAAAAGTCATGGTCATCTTTGCCTTCAGTCATGATAAAGGGCCATTTGATGGACTTCGTGATACAGTGAGGAGGGGATAAAAGAAGTCACACTTTCTATCAAATTTGACTCACATTTTGCTAAAGATTTTTTCACTTTGAATAAGAAATCTGCCCAAACATATCACTATTATACATTTCTGACAACTGTGTAAAGGGCAAAATAAGTAGATTAAATGATATATGCTCATCAAAGAAGATAAATACTTCCGATTCCCTGACACTCATTACACCGTTTTTTAAAAAATTCAACAAATACCTACTTAAAACAACTTCCAATGTTTCATTAAATCCCCCAAAATACTACAAGGCGGATAAAACAAATTTAAATGTTGTAAAAAGAAATTTACCTGTCAACAAAATTCTGAAAATGAACTTGGTGCTATAAAAAGAGCTTTATTTCCTTTTAAAGTTAAATTATCGTTAAAAATTTTGTTGGCAAATGTTAAGTAAAGATGCTTATTCAGTAAAACTGAAACATCTGCAATGGCCGGGAAGTCTTTTTGTGTGGCTTCAGGGTCAAGCTTTTTCAGAAAATGCTATTGAATAAAGAAGTAAGAAACTACCAGAAACCAACTTTAGGGGACCGCGAGTAACTTTTTGTAACTATATTTTTACCGTGTACGCAATTTTTAACTTACCATGTTCAGCACTATTTACATGCGTTTCGTTATTATTGCCAAAAATTCCATTTCCGTGATACAATTCACATGATGTAGTGTGTCACAAGTTGAATGTAATGTAAGTCACGCACAAAAGTGTTAATAAATTATTTCCTATGATATTTCAATACTTTTTTGCTATTAAATGATTCAGTTTTAAACCTTATACTTAAAATAAGCACTGGTAGAATGTTAATTTGGTTGATTTGCAGCATTTTGAAGAAGAAATTAGAGTTTAAGAAAATTACCAGAAACCTACTTTAAGGGACGTTGTGTATCTTTTTCTTACCATAATTTTACCATTTATGCAATTTTTAACTTTCCATGCTCAAAATTATTAACATATGTTGTGTTATTATTGCTTAAAATTCCATATCTGTGATACAATTCACAATGTAGTGTCAGTCACGAATTGAATGTAGTGTCAGTCACGCACAAAAATGCTAATAAATTATTTCCTATGATATTTCAAAACTTTTTTGCAGTTAATATATTTAGCCTGAAACCTTATGCTTAAAATAAGCAGTGGTAGAATGCTGAATTACTGCGCAATCAGAAGAAATTTGAATTTTCATGATAGCCAAAAATCTACGAACTTTCGTGTAGTGTCAGTCACATTAGGACATTTTTATTATTTTGTAGTTAAATAATAACTTAAAAAAAATTTTACTGATTGCTAAAAATACTATATGCTAAGGGGTATACTGACATACAATATTTTTTTATACATAAATATAAAATAATTATGAACTATGCAAGCGAAATTGGTTAAATCGTTCTGATGTAGTGTCAGTCACGCGTGGAAATGCCCCTATGTACTCACAATATTAAAAACTTTGATATTTCAGTAGGCATGCCTTTTAAACTTAAATATTTCTTAAGTTTCTAAATAAGGGCTCAACCATACACGTCAAATCTTAAAACCTAATTCAAATGACTTCAAACATCCATATCAAAGGCGAGAGTCTAACACACAAACTTCATTAAATTCAAAGGCTAACAATTTTATACGTGTGGATGCTTTTAAATGCAAAATTTACCAAAACGTTCACGAATAAAACAGGTGCAACTTGCAACTTTAAATTTCTTTAACATTTAAGTCCCAAATGTGAGAGAGTAGGTGTAATAAAGGGCGAAGAGCTTTATCATTACCCTTCGCTACAATTTCCGGAGAGGACTTCCTAACTGGCTTCGTTAATCTTTTCTGGTCGTATGTAAAGGTTGCTTAACGGCAGCCAGATATGCAGACGTTAGTATAGTTACAGTAATACTTAGAGCTGCTTGTGGGAATAAGTAACTTTATATTAACTTTGAAGCAGCGTTAAATGTGAATATTTGTATAATGTAATATCATACAAATGTTCACGTGGAATTAATGTGCGCATAGTTAATATTTGTATAATGTACAAGGTTTCAAAATGTAAACTTAGATAAAAGTTATATTGAGAATGCAACTGCGTGGAACGAAATGTTAAATGAAGTAGGAAAATTAACCTTTTGATGTAGATAAGATAAATCGAATATGAATTGGTGTAATATTGTATAAAAATTTGAAGGGACCCTAAATACGTTAATGTTTAATAAATTTTTAAAAAAAACTTCACTTTTTTTTGCAAAAATCACCTTTTTAAAATTTGAAATAGGGGCTGGGGAGCCCAGTCGGTTAGGTACTCGCCTAGCGTACGAAAGGTCCCAGATTCGGGTCCGGGCATCGCCAAAGTAACTGCCGACCTATAAACGGCCTGTGCAGCCAAAAATGTCCGACGAATAATACCCCGTGTAAGAGAGTGCACGTTAAATATCCTTCAAAAGTCCTAACGCTGCGTACGATTTCGCCCTTAACTGTTGCGTTGAGTGCCTATTCAGGTGTTGGCTCGTCACTTTACTGTAGTTCTAAAATACGACGCCCGTCGCCAATAGCCCTCGTGTAACTCCAGTGCGACGATAATTAAAACCTAACCTAAATTTTAAATATATAGTGAAAAAATTTACCTTTTGGAGTCGATAAGCAGAATAAAAATTGTAAAAAATGCAATTCGTCTTTAAATGCTGCAAAACCATTGGGATTTGTCTAAACGATTTTATTGTTATTAAGCTTTGTTAAAAACAACTTATTTCAAAATTATTGAAGACGGTTGGAATGTATAAAAAGTATAAACAAATATTTTGTTAATTTTCAAGTTTAATTGTAGAAACAAATATAATTGTTATTTCTTTCAATAAGGGTTCCTTTCTACGCTTTTATTGCATTTCCAAATATAGCTAGTTCATATTTCAATTCGAAATAATGCAAATATATTTACTTACAAACTTCTAGCATAACCGAAAGACTGTAATTCCAATAAACTTATTTACTCAACAATTATTGCTCTTAACAAAATTAGTTTTGTATGTCATTTATTCCAGTAAAGACTACACACTAGATATTTATTTTTTTCATTAGCATATAATTATGTTCTAGACATCAAAACTAAGACAAACATAACAAGGAACGCAATTTTCACTTCCATACTGAAAGTAATCATAATACTTTATTTTTCAAGGATCAATCCTAAATAATAACAGTGGCTGTTTCCCTTTGATAAATATGTTCGAATAAAGAATGATATAAGACGGAAAAGTATTTTTCATTTTGGAACCCTTAATTAAGATTTGGAAATTGCAATGTTAGTGAAATGCGAAGCATTTTGAAAAACGTTCATTATTCTAATCACCAAATGCAAAAAAGGTGTAGATTCGTAGGAGTGTTTCCCATCCGTCTTTTTACTTTGATAATTTGAGTATGAAGAGATGCGTGTATGGAAATCTTTCTTTGAACTTGAAATCCCGATGATTTATGAAAGTTTTTTTTTTTTTCATTTTCACAAGGGATTTATTTTTGCTCGTATAAGCTGCTTAAACGCGGCAGAGTTGTAAGAAGAGTTATTTTTGGACTTTATTCGGTAGAATTGTCCCCCGGGTTTCTTCAAACATAATGACTTTATTTGGATGGGGACTTTTATAATAATAAGATTTCTTAATTATTTATAAAATGTTTTTTCGTATAAAATTTTGTTTTTACGAGTGATTCAGAAATATTTTTTCAGTTTTGTGCAAGTACGTTATTTGAAAATCTTAGGAGGATTTTGGATCGTACAGATTAGTTCCATTTTATTATTTTTAAAAAGGAGGAAAAAACATACCCTCTCTTGACGCATGTTTTTTTTTTAAACTTATAAGTTATTCCGTTTTCTGTTGATAAACTTTTGACTTCATAAGAGATATATAGAACATAGGGTACCTTCAATACACTGTGTGCTGTACAGGGTAACGACAAGGAGCTTAGCAGGTGTGCCATGCTAAAATCGTTATCGCTCAGACAAACTCGCCAATAAAACAAAACTAGTTATTTTTTCTAGTTTTACACATATAAACATTATGTTGTTGCTTAGTTTGGAAGAAATAAGAATGTTTTCAACTTTCAAGTAAGCAATGACTTTGATTTGCGTTTTGTTTACGTTACCCCGCCAACTATTGTTCCGCCAACGCATGCCAAAGACTTGCCAAATACCGTCTGTTAGCTTCGACATTAAAAATGGCATTTTCTGGTAGTATAATAATAAAAAATACTATTTTTAGAAATGTAATAGTCCACATGATGTTTAATTTACAATACAAGATTAAAAAGTAAAGCTTTATAGACTTTTTCCGAGTTTAAACAACTTTTGTATTCCATAGCAATGACACACGCCGGAATTAAAACATGGATTACAGCTTTACCGTTAAGAATTTTAATCCAAAAAAGAATAAATATTGAAGAATATAGATCATTAAAAACAAAATCAATAACAAATAGTGGTTACGATCCTTTGATTATATCGTTTAGATGCGATTTATTAGAGCTTCGCTGAGTCACCGTGTAATGTCTACGGGGGAAAAATAACAGCGCCGTATTTCTGGAGCATGGCTATGCTCCAGCCAATCAGGTGAGAGCATCATGTCGCAACCCTCATACGCAGATATTCCAGTAACCCTAATAGAACATATAAAAGACAATTTAAGTTGCACGGAAAAACGACGAATATGAATTGACACACGGAGATTAATCCTTTTTTGCGGGAACGGTGTGATACGGTTGCATTTTACGCAACTGAATTCCAATAATCAATTGGACATGTTCAATCAACTCCAATTTTTTGGAGTGTTCTACAATTTCCAAAATGTTGCTAAGGATTTAATTATTTGCTTTAAGTCAAAAGTGAGAGAAAAATTATTTTTAGGGGAAAGAAAGGACTTTGAAAATAAATAACAACTGCAACACTTTCTACATGTTATCCATGTGGATAGATTTATGCATGAAGTACCATTAGATGCAATAACACCGGATGGTTTTAGTTTAAATAACTGTAAGAATCTAGTGTTTAAAATATAAAATTATTTTATTGCAACAAGAAGAGAATATGTATATTTTTTAAAACACTAATTTAAGATATTCTCATCCAAGTAAAATAAGTGGACAGGTTCCAGGTAGTGGGTAGCAATTGAAAAGATGAATGAAATTAAATTATTTCCCGAACCTTAAATGGTGAATCTATGCACGTTATAACAGCACATTAATCGTAGTACTAAAGGATAGAAATAGAAGAATGAAATCTGGAAGGAAATACGTCACCTGAAACAGGCCTACTGGAAAAAAAAATGTCATTTATAAAACAATTTTTGGGAAGCTTCAAACACGAAGCCTAAAACTTTCTATGCAATCTGCGAATTGCCAAACAAGATGTTCTCAAAAACTATTTTTTTAATTAGTTTTTCTTATTTTGCTTCGTAGGCATGGAATTTAGAAAAAGGTTTAAAAAGATTTTTAAAAACGTATCCTGCCTTATTAATTTAAATGTAGATGAACACAAATATAAAAACATATACGTAGTTTTATCGTTTTTCAATTACTTCGACACATTACTTACTTCATTAAGTAGTTGAGAAAGGTAAATGGAAGAAACTTTTGAAGAAATGAAAAAAATATTACTATTCTGCAATATATTCACTTCTCAATTGAAAAAACGGTTTTGAAAAGATATTGAAATGATATTTATTTTCCGGAAGAAACTATGTTTTCAAACTTTTTAACGACTAATTTTAATATTTTTTGCTATTATTTCTATAAAATTTTCCGTCTGAACCAATTTTACTCAGCGACATGCACTGCTAATAGAGGTTAAGTTAATGCATTAGTTTTACAACATATCTAAGTTAATTTCTTGTTTTTGTTATGCTGATTTTGTGAATAAGAACTCGAACTAAGTCGGAATCAATTAAGCAACATGTATTTGTTTAATTTTAACTTATTATTATATTGTTTGCGAACAATTGTGTTCATGTATTTTAATTTAGCTAAATAAATGATGCTTTCAAATATTAAAGGAAAAGTTAAACCTACCCGCATGTGCCACGAATTTGGGCTAAAGTAATGAGTATTATTTAATGTAATTGGAACTACGAAATGGATGAGTTTTTAAATCTTCTCAATCTTAAAATAGTTTAAAAATTATCTAAGGCTAAAGCTGAGTGAGTAAATATTTGCGATAAACAGTTTCGGAATGCTAACTGTTAATAAAATACATATTAACTTTGTAAGATAAATTTAAAATTCGAATAAAAAAGCGAAATGTCATTTTTTGTTAGCTATTATCAATAGCAATGTTTAAATTAAAAAAAATATTCATAATTTTGTATTTACTATAGTTAAATATTTTGGAGTTTACCATTCCCCAATTTTTTAGAATTCGATATTAGATGTCAACCATCAACTTCATATATTTAGCACATTGTATTATTCATTATTTTCAACAAGAATTCTATTCAAGTAAGCGCAGACACTAAAATAATAAGGAAAGTTATAATTAGTTGATTACTGCAGTAATCTTACTCCAGTAATGCTTAGCTTAACCAATGTACCAGTTAATACGAATCGGGAAATAGTCTTAAGAATCAATCGAATACAACTTAGCGCACTTCTTGGGTCATTGGAAATTCATTATTACGCTGTTTGTGCACATACTGCCCACAAACAGTGGAATCATGCAATTGAGTTATTTTATTCTTTGTATTTTACGGATGCCTAAGTAAATATTAGAAACTGGGTACGCTCTGAATGGGGAATGTAAAGATATAAAATGTGTAGTAATTTTCTAAAGCGAAGGGACGGTTCTAAAAATTGCTAGTGTCTTCTTAATCAAGAATAATTCTAAAATAGACTTAAAGTTTTTAATCAAAGAATACTCAAATTCAGAAAAGAAACTCTATTTTAAGCGGACATATTATTCAAGTTGCAGTACATTTGTGAGTAGAAAATAGTTATTTAAGTAATTAGTGGCGAAAAGAATACTTTATTAAGCTCTTGTCATTATTTCACTCGCTCGTACCTCGCTTGTGAAATAATGACAATACCTTAATAAAGTATTATTTGGCACGTGCTTGCTTACAATATTTTTTATAATAACGTGCGGAAGCGTGAAATTTGGGTTCTTACTTTTGTCTTATTTTTCTTTAATAATTTCTGTAGTACTTGTAGTTTCCATGGAAATATTACAAAATGCAAAAGTAACGAGCCAATTGAAATAAGTGAGTTTCATGACATCATTTAGTTTCCATGGAGATATTCATGATACTTTGTTTTTTCTACCAATCAGATACTCTTATTAACTTGACCGCACTAGTGCCGAAAATCGCATTTTCGCCACTGTCTGTGACGTAACCACGTAAAGTGTCACTTTCACAGCGATTTAAGAATAAATATGATACAAAAAGTGAACTTCTTTGCACGTTGTTATAAAAATATGTATGCATGGTTATGTGTTTGATTATTTATATGATTCGTTTATAAAATAGAAAAAGTGATACATAAGTACATTCTTCTACAGATGCACTAAGATTTGAAGCTGACGTGTAAGTGTTATTAAACATTAACTGCTCACCTAACCAGAATAAGATTCGAATAATAAACGCAAATGCTTAGAAATACTAAAGAAACTATCAGTAATTTGATTACAAGGCAAGTATGCCCAACCAAATACTCCGTTAATAAGAATTCGAATAGATTCTTAAGAATCAATCGAATCTCACTTAGCACACGTCTTCGGTCATTGGAAATTCATTATTGTTCTGTTTGTGCGCAATTGAGTTCTTTTCATCCGATAATCTTGGTTCTTTACGAATGTCTAAGTCAATATTGGAAAATGTGAACGCGGTGAATAGGGACTGACGTAATGAATAATGTCTGGTAATTGGCAGAATCGAAAGGATGGTTCGAGAAATTTCCATTGAATGGCTTCGTTATAAAAGGCTGATTAAATAAATAGGGACGTTCAGAGACAAAGTTTTCTCTTTATTTCATGTATTATTTACGTTGCATTTCGAATTAGGATGGGATATAGCCTAGGAGAATCTATATGTGAGAGTGTCTGATTCATTATGCATCTGGATTTGCAGAATTAACAGAAATGAGCTTTGTCAGTATATAAGCTAGATGTCTCATCGAATAAATTTTAAAAGATGTAGAGGTAGTTTTATTCTTTCTTCAAGATGTATTTAAAATAAATATCAAAATACATTTTTATCTGTTTCGAGCTTAGTATTACATAACAAATAGAAATAATTATTGCGCTTAAGGAGTGAAATTTTTTTTGACATGTTTTTTTATTTATTTTAGTTGATTTAACCCCATTTTTACTTGTACGAAAATAATTGAGGGTTTTCCCTCAATAAAACTCTTTTAGTTGAGATAAGCGGTTAGTTAAGACATTGTTTGTTTCCAACTATGACGTCATGTCAGCAACGGGAAATCGAAAGATTGAAGTTAAATTTTAAATCAAAGTAAAGAAAAAATTTCTTGTGGCCCGGGGAGGATAAATGACCAACTTCACACCGAGAATATTTTTTGCTTGAATCACAGCCATATTGTAAAGGTTTTTGAGCTGGCAAAGAAATTCCTTAAAAATGCGGAGATGCTTAAGGGTATTGGGCCAGACATGTTTGTTACATCTGTAAAGTGCGAACCTACCTAGAGTCCACAAAAACCTAGAGTCCACAAAATTATTTTGTAAAAAACTACTTGTGTTGAACCAACAAAATATTTGCAAACTTACTAAGCTTTGGCTGAATCAGCAAAATCATAATTTTGTGCCTACAAAATAATATGAAATGAATAATTCGGAACAGACAACACATTTTTCTAGGACTTAACCAACAATGGTTTTGTTCTTTCAAAAATATATATTTGTTTATGTGCACTTATTTTATTTGGAATCGTACCACTATTTCAAAATATAAGAAAAGTGTGAGCTAAAAATATCACGATTCACTAATGCTTAGATTGAGTGTCTACCGCAATCTGATTTATTCTTGAATACTGAGTTTATGTATAAACTGATTTAAATACTCCGTTGTTCTCAGTGAAATACGACGATACAAGTATAGTAAAGTTATTAAGAAATTAACAACATCAACAGTTAATTTCTGAAAAAATTTAAGCAATTGCATTTTAGTGATTAATTGAAATTCTCATTACATGATTCTTTTACAAAATTATTAAATATTTGAATGTTCTACCACGTAATATCTCTTTAAATGTTAGGATATGATAAACGTATCTCTCAAGGGGCTACGTTTTCCCCTTAATGAGAAATCCATAATTTTTTTCTAGCAGGGTAATTATTCTAAGCCTATTTCATTTTAAAATGAAATTAAATTATAAAAACATCAATATTTTTGTAATGTTTGGTATATTTATGGATCATTTTTGCTTCTAATTTGAAAAAAAAAATACATCAAACATAAGACAATAATAGTGAAATACTAGATCAATGGAAGTTAGGTCATTAAAAAAATGAGGATTTCGATACTAATAGAAACTTAAAGTTCCATACTTGTCAATTTTTTTTTGTACTAAAGAAATAAAATATATGAGGGTCATTCTTGAGAAAACGTACAAAAACATGTCCCCCCAAGATATCTTTTATATGTAGAAAAGTTATGCTTCCACTTGAATAAATTAAAATAAGGAATATTTTATCTACTTACTAGCGTTGAAACAATTAAAAAAATTATTTATTTTGTGTACAAATTTGTGTCCACAGACTATGACAAATCATGTCCGTGGGCAGTCTCACCGTCATGTCCGGGAACTATTTTTGTTAGTTTATACTAATTAAATACCAATTTTACATAACTAAAGTTGATTTTTAGTTCAACTGACACTACTAGAACATACAAAACATAAAATAGAATCATTAAAATGAATATAAATATATAAATTTTGTGAAAATAAAATGTCCCACAGATTTTTGTCATGTCCGTGTACAACATATTCTTTAGCTTGTATAACTATCTAGAAATGATAATAGTACTCTGTTTCAGTGTTATTAGTATTCAATAATACACTTTAAAAGTTGCATCACGTTGATAGTTTGAATACCACAATAGATAAAAAGTAATTCGAAGTTAAAAGTTAAAAATAGGCCATTGACAAGATCATAGCGTCATTTCTGTGGTCAAGATATGAGAAGGTAAGCTAATGATTTTTACCAATAATTTTGTATTTATAGAAAGAAATAAGGTATATATTGCCAGTTTGCAAGTTTCGTTTGTTAAAGCCTAAACCTTTTGCTCCTGGAAGCTTTTATTTACGATTTCGTCATGTCCGTGTATCATCATGTCCGTGTATTCGGTCCATGTATTACTATATTAATAATTAATATTAATTGTATGATCTGGACTGATGTTATTTTTCTAATTAAGTACGTAAGGGTAACTCAAACCCAAAGTTTCAAAAACTTTCAACGATATTTTTTTTTCGAGATTTTTCTCCTCAAATTGCACGTTTTTTCAAGAATGACCCATGAATGATAAAAGGTAATTTTTGTAATATTTAATTGAAAACGAATATTCCTTAAAATGAATTTGAATAAAATATGAGATTTTTTAAAAATAATTTTTAATACTAGTTTCGTAAAAATAAACTACATTTATAAAATATAAGCAATTTCGAAGTGCTTGTGATTAATAATTTAACTCTGGTATTAAACTTTTAAATAACATTTTAACATACTATTTATTTTTCAATTAATTATCTGTCACCTTATTGAAAATATAAACTTACCAATTTCTTTCCGCTCAGGACGCTCGACAAATTCAACTCCTGACAGTCATCCAACTCCCGGTGTTCGACTTTCAACTTCTGGATCTCCTCGACGACGAAATCGACCAACTTCTGCGACTCGTCGTCTTCCATATCCTGCCACTCCGTCGACGTCGAGGGGGGAGGCGTCACTGTCGTCGACGTCGTCGTTGAAGACGTCGTTGACGACGTCATTCGAGTCGTCGCTTTTCCCATCGTGGACGACAGCTTTTCTGTGTTAGTCATCGGAGGAGGCGTCGTCTTCAACTCTTCTGTCGACACTTTCGTCGTCTCCAGCTTTTCCGTCGGCAAATTCGTCGTCTCCAACTTTTCCGTCGACAAAACCGTCGTTTCCGTGGTCGGCAATTTCGTCGTCTCCAAATTATCAGTAGACGACGAATCTGTCGACGTAAGGGCAGCTGACAAATTCAGCAATAGCAATAGCCCTATCATGGCCACGAAAAGTTTCAACCCCATGTTTTGTATACCCACGTGGTAGAAGAAAACAGACTTTGTAGATGCGGGAGTCGAGAGAGATCGATACAATGGGATGCTGGCGAGTTGGTTTCTTCTTCGGATCTGCTTATTGGGAAAAGATGAGGAAGAGCACATCGGATGGTGGGGATCCGATAAGACTGAAGCGCCATCTGGGAGTTGTGATAGAATTGTTTGACATTTGAGTGTGGATCGGAGATGATAATTACGAAATAGATGGATTGCTTTGGGTTTGTAAACATCTACTATTTTGCGCAGCTTTATTTAGTCCGATATTTCTCTGGTATTTTAAAATAGATTTTTCCAATAAACTTTTATTGCTACACAAAATTATTTTGTTGTTTTGTGTGATAATTCATAGACAGATAGATTGCTTTGGGTTTGTTAGCATCTATTATTTAAAACAGTTTCATATAAGTAATGTTTTACTGGTATTTTAAACTGATTAATTGAAGGATTTTTTATTGCATCATAAATTTAATAAGCGTTAAGCATTTTTAGTTTTATAGTTAAAAGTTTGCTCACTATGTTTTTTGTGACAGGCCACGGTTTTACTTATTGGGTGCAGGAACGTAATGAAAACTATTTAACTAATAATGCTGTAAAGTCCCAATAATTAATATGTTACTCAAAATCTTAGTTTTAAATGGTTACAGTAGGAACTGAAGGTAGAGAAACTGTATATATTGCACTTCTAAATATTGCACAAGCCAACATAATTTTTTCTTTTTTTAAAATTTGTATATATATTATGTTCTTTCCACAACAGTTAAAATATCTTTAAACTCATATAAGAAATTCGTAATATGTCCTAAATGCTTTAAATTTGAAAGCAAGCAAATAACTAAGTCAAACTTTACTTATTCTTAACTTTAATCTGTAAATGAATATTTATACAAAGGTTCATATAATTGTATGAAAGAAGTTTAGCTACTTTAAGTAGATTGAACCAATGACAATTGTTGAAATTTTTGAAAATTATTTTACTGAAAGCAGAATACTTGAACCAAACAAAATAAATAATTGATTTAATAAATCCAAAAAAACCTCGTTTGCAGCTACCGAGCTCTTAAAAAGAAATAATACTTCAAATAATTCTTTAAAATAGCTCTTTCAGGTCTATAAATAATGAGTTTGAGAATTGCCAAATGAACTTTAAAAGTAGTTTAATTACATTCACTCATAACCATATATATTTAAGTATTACAAAAAACAGTTATAAATTAGTCATATTCTTTATAATGACAAATTATTGTACTAATTATATGCAACAAATATTTTATTTGATAATTACTAATAATTTTTTATATACTGAGAAATTTAACTACACGTACTTAAAAAAACCTACTTGAATTGTTAAAAATCAGGCATATTCTTTTAATGATGATTTAGTGAAACTAATTTTATACCTTAAAATAAAATTTCCCATAAGAGCTTATGAGTGCGAACCCTTATAACATTAATAGCATTAAAATTAGCATATATTTATTTTAAAGAAAGATAATGACTAAAAGATAATATTTTGAAATCTCCGACAAATAACAAATACAATCCATGAACACAGTTCGTTAAATATTTTTTTTACTCTAAGAAATGTATTTTTTTCTCCTTTATCCAAGTTACCTTAGCAGTAAACATTTTTGCCATTGAAGAAGAAGGACCCAAGTCACATGCTATTACATCGGACACTTGCCTCTTTTCTACTAGGGAATAAAAATAATCTTCTCAAACGCTATCTTTCTTTCACTGACAGGTTTTATTTAGACTTTTCATTTTCTTGATAACTTTTTTATTTCTTTTTCTCGCACTTCTAATTTAATTTCATCGTATTTCCTTGGCTAAACTTTTATTTCAATTTACTTTCGAAAATAACTAAAAACCTCCCCTGGGATTCTGTTCATATTTGATCGTTATCTCTTTAACGTTAAGTAAACTGAAATATATTTTATGATATTTATAAATAAAAATCCTAACTATGAAATAATTCGAAATATTTTTATCAACAAAAATTTTTACCGTATTATTGTATTTTTAAATAAATATTTCGAATAATAGTTAAAATATAGTTTGTTGTAAATAATTAATTGTACAATCTTCAAAAATGAAATGCATGACATCGTAAACAAATTACAGTGGGCGCATTATTAACATCCATTTTTTTTTTTAGTTTTTCGTTCCTGAACACTAAAACATAAAAATTTATTTAACTATAAAAAAACCCAAGAATTATTTGTTTCGTTATTTTGACGATTTTTAAACATAACAATTATAAATTAGATAAATGGTTAAAATAATATGCCACAGCAGTAATCTTTTGTTATTAAAATAAAGTAAACTTAAACACTAACTATGTATACTTTTTTTCAAAAAAAAAAAAAAAAAAAAAAAAAACATTGAGAGTGACAAATAATGGAGGCTTCAAAAAAAAAAAAAACACAGCTTGAATGCATAATAAATCAAACGTTTATTTATAGAGATTTCATAAATATGTTTAATAATAGTGTCATGCATAGCTAAGCATTTTTGAATGTCATTAAATATGTTTAATAATAGTGTCATGCATAGCTAAGCATTTTTGAATGTCATTAAACATGTAAATCTCAGCTTTTGACTATTTAAGTTTTTATTTCGGTGTTTTGAATTATATATAATTAATACATATATGAGATTAAGACCATTGTGATAAATCGATTGCGAAAATTGTGCGAATCGATTGCGAGAGCATTGCGAAAATTTGGAATTTTTCGTTTTAATTTTGTTTTTGCTTTTTAATTTCACTGCTTAATTGATATAATACTCTGCCATTTACACAATTTTTTGAGATCGCATATTTTTTTTTCATTTTTTAAATAAATAATACTGATTTAAAAAGACCAAGCAATTAACGTTTCATAAATAATATTTTGAGAGCTTTGTGTTTGCTAATAAACCTAGTTTATCAAATAGTGCTTGAAATAACTTTTAAAAAAAAGTAGTATTTTAAATATAGGAAAAGTTATGTCTTTAAATAGAAAATTACAAACATTATTGTCTCTAATACCAAACATACAGGGTGAGGCAAACAAAACCGGCCCCGAGCTAGAGATGGGAATACGTTAAAATGCTTGGCGAGAAAACTCTTGAAGCCGCCTGAACCTGAAACCTGTATGTGCATTGGTTGGATCGGATTAGCTTCACATTAGAGCTACTCATAGACTAGTGGCGAGTTCAGATCTTAGTTCGTATTGTATGAAGACGTCCCATAATGCAAATTTAGGGTCTTGCAATCAATTTAGAATGTTTTGTATTACCAAATACAAAAAGGTTCGATTCTCTAGGATAAATAACGACCGAAACAATCAAATAATCACTAAATCCTGATCAGCTCTACTAACCTTGTTTATATTCCATTTCAACTAGCTTTTAAGGGGTCATAGGAGTCTTAAAAATGTGCAAAGACGGTACTACAAAGCATAGTTTGATCTTTCATGTAATTTTTTAACTACTCAATATATAAGTATAATTTATATGTAATTCTATAAGATTTATTTAATATGAAACAAATTTTAAAATTTATGAAACTTTAGCCAAAAATAAAATGAATGATATTAAACATAAAGCTATTTTAACACATTGGGATTAGGCGTGCGCGGCAAATTTTGAGGTCAAAATTAAAAAAATGACCAAGAAAATGACTTTATATTGTACAAATATGTACGAACAAAGACTTATACCTAAATTCTCATCTCAATTTTAATTCGAAATTATTTTTAAAAAAATTTAAAATCAAAATTTAAATTTTTTTATTAATTTTTTTAGAAAAAAGTTCTTAAAATAATTTCTAATTAAAATTGAGCTGAGAATTTAGGTATAAGTCCTAGTTTGTACTTATTTGTACAATATAAAGTCATTTTCTTGCTTTGTAGTACCTTCAACTATGCTTTGTAGTACCTTCTTTGCACATTTTTAAGACTCCTATGACCAACTATACAACTGCCACACCTAACTACCTACAGTATATACCTGTGAAGGCAGTAGTTAGAACACAATATATGCACGGAATGCACGGGAAGCAAGGTGTAATTAATGGAACGAGGATTAAAGGCTGACTGGCAAACCTTCCTAGTTGTTTGATAGTCGGAAGCCTCTGCAGCGCGAATAACCAAATTATTCTTCCACAAATGGCAATTGGTGCATCTGTTGCCACAGTTTCCGCTCAACTCTCGCTTTGTGTTTGACTTTAGAGCAAATTTGGATGTAGACTGTGTGATGTAGATGAGAGGTATGCATACATTGCTCAACGCGATGTTGTAAATGTTAAATGTAATTATGATATTTATAATTTGATGTAGTAGGCTTCACAAACTTGTTAGCAAATCTTAGTGAACAACTAAACAGGTTTTTTTCAATTATTCTTGTACATTGTTTTTAAACTTCATTCTATTAATATCAATAAAAAGTTCAAAGAGAAAAATGATGAATGAAATTTCAAATTGCGTTAATAAACGCA
Source organism: Hylyphantes graminicola (assembly GCA_023701765.1). Classification (NCBI taxonomy): domain Eukaryota; kingdom Metazoa; phylum Arthropoda; class Arachnida; order Araneae; family Linyphiidae; genus Hylyphantes; species Hylyphantes graminicola. The sequence continues at coordinate 21,361,806 of CM043113.1, read as the reverse complement.
ATTTGAAATACTTCTGCTCTTTCTTAGTAAATATATAATGAACAATTAAATAATCACATTGTTCTACTGATGCCTGTTTTTCAATGCCTGCTGTCAGTGGATGTTTTTCAATTTTTTTCGGAATTCCTTTGAATTAAAAAAATGATAAGAAGGTTGTAGAAAGCAATTAATAATAGCCTCAAAAGATGATTCCCTCAAACATAAAGAAAAAAATCGATAATTATACTATTGGGAAAGGATAATCAAAACAGATTTTAAGACAACTCTATTTTAACAAAATCATTCTAAGTTAAAATTAAGTTGAATAAAGAAAACTTGAAAAACTTTTTTTAAACAAACAAAATTTAACTAATCAATAAATATCTAGATATATTTTATAGACTTACAAGTTTAAAAGAAAAAAATCATTACTTGTAGTTAGCTGAATTTCTATTTTCCATAAAAGAAAGCTTAACTGTTCAAACTAATTACCAAATATAAATTAAAAATTATGATAAAAAACGTAGAAGACAAGTAGAAAACGAAAGAGTTTATACTGACATTTGACATTAACGAATAAATTAGATTTGACAAATAGGATGACTATAAATAAATGTACAAGTATCAAGTTAATGTTAAAGATTAAAGACATATTTTTACAATTCAACCAGTTAGAAAAAGTACACTTTCCCATCACAAGTGAAACAGGTTAATCACATCATTAATTTCAACTTTTGTTTTACAAATTACCGAGGTCTTTTTTCGGCTACCTGAAAAAGTTTCAATAGATTTCAGAGAGTTTGAACTTAGCAACTTAATTTTTTATGAAACGTTAGTTTCGGCATCAGTTAACGCATATAACTAATTAAAGAACTGAATTAACTATTACTAAGTATTGCTTAGGTTTCATCTTTGAAGATATTTCTTTCAATGATATAGCTGCAAGTAAATTTTTTCAGCTAATTTCCTATCGGAACTTCTGGCACAATTCCAGTGTTTTTTGAGATGTGATAAAATCTCAATTTTAATTTTATTTTATCATACGTAATATCGCACTATAAAACTTTTAACGTAAAAATATGGAATATATTATATGTTGAAAAAAAATCTACTTCTTTGAATGAAAAATAAGAAGGTATGATGATTTTTTTAAGCAAAATACTTTTCTACGAAAATAAAAAAGTATGACAAAAATAACCACACAATAACATCATAAACCAAACCCATTTCCCAAAGGCTATTCCATAAACAAAAGGATATTGCATCTTATGGTTGTAGAATGTAGAACAAAAAAGTTAGAACAATATACTTTTTAAATTACTTTCTGTTTTGTAAAAGGATACGAGACACAGCCAAAATGTATTAAAGGTATTTCAGATTCAATCTAGGGCTTCGAAAAGATCCGGTGTACATTTGTAGAAATGTCGTTTCCATTTTCATTTCACATGCATTTTAGAATGGAGTAGACTCTCGAAAGTGTATTATGCTATACATTTTCAATGGCAACAGTTCTAAAAATAATGCACTCTAAGTATAGGGGTTTTGTAAATAAAGAAACAGATGTACTTGCTTCTTTTATGAATATTTAAAACTGGAGTAAGTCGAATAAAAAAATGCATTAACTGAAACTAGTTTATGTTTGTGCCATTAAATATTATACAATTAACCTATTATTAATACGTTAAAAACATTACAAAAATTAAAGCTAATTAATATTGTAAAATTCAGCTATATTTTCAAAATAGTTTAATAATAATAATTCAATAAAAATAGTTTTTTATGAAGCACAGACTTACTGGTTAACACTCAATTACAAGAATTGAGGTGCCAAACATTGCCGGGAATCAAGCCCAGACCCCCATCTATGCAGTACAGATATTTTAAAAATACCATCAATTAAAAAATTACTAAAATAAAAGTCAAAGCTAAAAAATCTATTCCTCATCCAAAGGCAGAGTTTTCATTTTAATAAATATAAAAGCAAATCTATCAGTGATTAAATTTCAGCATGAAATGTTATTTTATTGTTGTGTATACACAGATTATTAAAATATACCTAAAGGATATACATTCGGTGTTTCTTTTCTTTTACATTATTGCAGTGTGCAATGTTCCAATGTTATGTAAACTCAGCATTACTCTTTATTATCAACAAAAAACTATATTTTTCCCTCTTTATTTTCATTTACATTATTTTATCTATGCCATCTACTATAGGTCTTTCTATCTCTTTAATCGTGAATAAAATACGTTTTATATTTCCTCACATATTCCCTTAAATCATCAAAACATAGGATAGTTGAAAACTATTCCAGAATCTCAGAACCAATCTCTTCTATACCGAATAAATTTATATATGCTAATACAGAAATTTACAAATCAAATTACGGAATTTAGCTAACTATCTGAAATTCGAATCTGCAAACCGACAAACATTTAAACCTTTTAGTGAACAGGACAAAATGAATAATTCATCTATCTTATATGAATCGCTAATTGGGAAAAGGGGTCAAAACCGGCGGAGTATTTCCATTTACGCTTTTTCTTTTAATACTTTACCAAAGGAAAAGCTTGCACAAAAATCTCTCTGTGGAATTGACGCCTTCTTAACATTCATCGATTTTATCTCGTTTATGAATTCTTGAACCAAATTTGTGTGGAAATATTGCCGAACAAACGAGATATTTTAAGACAAATCCTTTGTCACGGGATTCTATAAGTCTCAAAAATATTTTCTTAATGTATCGGAATTATTCTGGGTAGTAGTATTCTGGTATTTACCTGGGTGTTTTGGGTATTTTCTGAATATCTGTTTATTTGTACTTAATGTCGAAACATGTAATCATCTTATTATTTCATTAAAAGTTTTAAGGTTTAAAGTTTCCTGCTTTAAGAAAAACATTTAAAATAAAACAAACCTTGTGAATAACTCTACACATCAAGAATATGTACGTAGTCAATGTAGATAAAAAAATCACAGTAAATTAAAACCTCTTTTATGACAATCGCAAAACAAAAAAAAACCCATCATGCGTGAAGAAAACCTATGATATGATAAGTTCTCTATATTTCGACTTTTGGAGGTATTTTAGCTCAGACGGATTGAATTATTAGATATTTATTCGTTTAATGTGATATTATTTTAAGAATTCTTTTTAATTTGTGTTTGGTACAATAAATTTTTCTCCAACTATTGATTGACATTTTAAAATGTCTATAAATTTTTTTTAGTATATTCCATCTTAAATGTCATGCTGTCAAATGTTAAATGTCTGCTTCGGAAAAAAAGAATCATTCATGAGAATTTGAAAGGAAAATACAAAACATAAATATAAACAAACTAAAATTATTTAAATAAGTTGCATCGCATAACGCATTCATCATTATCAAAATGCATACTATATCCAATAACTAACAACCGAAGTATTTATTTCCGCCATCCAAAGCAGATTTGATTCCATGAAACCATTACCAAAAGATGAATAGAAATTCCGCTACAAAAACAGTGAAAGGAATCGAATGACATGTTTTATTTTCCAACAAAGTATTCCGCTTGTGCTTAACAATGCCTGCCCCTCGTGAGTTTCAGCAAAATTTGATAAAAGATGTGTGGGACCAGACGAAAAAAGACAAACTTTGTCTAACAAGACTGTAACTGATCCTTTTGTAAAAAAATGTACTTTGTGTCCTTTTCGAAGCTTTTGTAAGACCAATATTATAATAAGGTTACTGTATACAAAATTTGCAGTTGCGCTAAAAAAAAAAAATCATTGCATGACATGGGCTTTTAAACAATAGTGTTGCAAACTATACTTAATCTTTTGATAACTACGCAATGGAATAAATTTTTACTAAGTCTTCTATCCTTATTATATTATATCTATTTATTTTTTAAATTCAGTTCTTTTAGCTGTTGGCAGCCCTCAGCAGTGTTGTCCATCTTATTTTTCTATATTTGGTTTGAGCTATGGATTTTTTTCTACAAACACATAAAATAATTTTAAAATTTAATTTTTTGTTAATTACAATTTTTTTAAAATATAAAATAGAATTTTCAACTATATATGCACCCGCATATAAACTGAGAAAAAAGACACTTTTAAATCTGAATTCATCTAGGTTTTCATTTTGAAAGGAAATATTTTATATAAAATGGGTCAACATAATATTTTCAAATCTGCAATACCAGACATACTCCGTTTCAAACCAAAATTAATTTTCATTCGTTAAATTTAAATTTCTTCATGGTAGTTGGTAGAATAGTTATCAAATTAGACTCAAGATAAAATATTTTCCGGAGGCTGGACGTTCGCATCATAAAAATCACTTGGGTTTTATCTTTCTGTTCACTTAGCACGTTGTTCCACTAATCTCTTCAATTCATTTGCTATTTCCAAACCTGGCCTTCTTGAAATTCATGTGATTGCAACAGTGTGACGATAATTTAAACAGAACCTAAGGGGTTTTTGATAGTTACCCATTTCTCAAACCAACTCTGACGAATAGTTAGATAGTGTTCTCTTCACTTGATGAGAAAAAGATTGCTCAATCTTTGCGACTCCTACTTTTTAAATTTGTTCAATGCCCACGAAAACTTGGGAAATTGAAAAAAATCTAGGCTTCGAAAGGAACAAAGAAAGGACAGATGGAAATATATGTGAAGCGACGATGCTTGTTTTCCAATTCTTCCGTACGGCTTTAAGCAAATATAATTTAAGTTATCAGAACTTTTATGCAGAGGAGTGGAAGTTGATATGTGATAAAGCAATTAATTATATAATTTTAAAACAATATTAAATTAAAGTGGAGGTTGTATGCCTAAGACATTAATCAACAACCTACCTACTTACCTAAAAGTATTAAGCCAAGTATCTTGTTTCAATAAAAACGTTAGTGAACAAAAGGTAATGCGGCGTAAATGATATTCAAGGTAAATTATATTGAAAAAGAATTACACCAAGCTACCCACAAGTAATACTTGCTTTTTTAGTTATATAAAATCTTATGCCAAAAAAATGCAATAGTAAAACACACATAATTAAAATATTTTCTTAACATTGTTTAAAGGTTGAATGAGCCCGTCTTATCACGGGTCTCCCATTGAAAGTTCATCTTTGTTAATCCAATGGGAAAAAAAATAGGCAAATTTCTCCAGCTGTATTGAATACTTTTACGAATGGTGTTTTTATATACGATAAAGTAGCTGACTTAAAGGTCTCTGTAATCCAACTTTTTGAAATTGTTTCGAATGTGTTTTTGTTTAATTTGAAAAATAATAATTTCACACAATACATATTCACACAATATACATTATACAAGCAATTGCAAGAATTGGGATAAAAAAAAACCTGTAAGTCAGTAAGTGTAACTGTATGACATTTGTCATATAAAAACATTTTGGGAAAATATTCGATACAACATGAGAAATGTGTTTTTGAAAATATTTTTTCCCATTGGATTGACCCAGAGACTTTGCTTTGGGGACCCGCGGTCGATCGCGCTCATTCGCCTAGAATCACGTATCACCATATCCCAACAAGCCAATGACAATAGACCCTAGAAAACAATGATACTCCAAAAAGAAAGGAACAAAACGATAGACACCAAATCAATGTTCTCAGAAAAGTGGTGCATCGAAAAAATTTGACTTGTGTTAGGTATACAAATATTCGTAATTTTAGGATTTTTAACGGTTGAAGAAAATCTGAAATTGTTGCATAAAACAGTTCGGATGCAGTTAGCAAATCCGTTATATTTCTGTATTGAACTGCAATGTAAAATCTCCACTAGATTTCCCTGAAAATTGGTTCTTTGTCGATATGCCAATTTTCCACGCAAATGCTATATTATTTCTTTGTCAGTCTCTTGGCTTAAGCTTCCATGATATATTCGAAATTAAGCCCTCCAGATCCCGTAGAGGTTTGTCTTGAAGTCAACAGAGTGAATATCGCATAACAGCCCTGAGTGGCGTTTGATTGCAAAGATCCCTTGGTAGAATTTTTATTGAAGCGTCCGAAGAGGTTTGGCAATTCCTTTTTGGCTGGTAAAACAAGAATGGTAAAGATAAAAATGACTATTTTGATAAATATTTTGTTTAATTTTTAAATATACTTTTAAATTGATCAGAATAGTGTACAAGAAATTGTCTTAAATTCGTTACATTCTATCAAAGTAAGTATTTTTGTGAGGATTAATAGAATGTAAAAACATTTTTTGTTCACAATTTAAAAATTATTTTTATGAGGTGGAATTGCAAATAGAAGTAAAGTGCATTTGATTAGTTCGTTATCTTAGCAACAATTATCTGTAATCGAAGTTCTAAATATTGATAGCTTTTGATATTATAGAATGGCAAAATATCTATTTTGTCCTTTAAAGCTCATTGCTTAAGGATTTTACTATTAATAAAAAAACACATTTATTTAACTCTACTTATTAGGTAATATTGCATATATCACCAAACTTATGTTAAAAGTCAGATGGTTGATATTTAAAAACACTCTTAACATTAATATTTCCCTTTTTTATATATTAAGAAATAATAAAAGCTTTACATTTCTAAAAAGTACATAGCATTATAAAATCCATTGCACCAAACCCCAAGGAAAAGCTTGCCAACATTATCCATTGAAGTAATCCAAGGAAAAAACACTGTATAAGGCGCAGAGTTGGTAAATACCGTTCTTGAAAACGAATACCCACAATCCTTCAACTCAAAGAATATGTGACCTAATACCAGTGTATATCCGAGAAAAATAGCATTTACTTTTCTGCCTACCCCCAAATCTAAATCCATCGCTCCTTTCAAAACACTGACTTCCGCTAAAAGACACGAAAAAATCCCCCTTTTCTGCTTTTCGAGATTTATCATACATTACCATATTCTTTTACCTTCCTGTTTTTTCTCCGGATTAGGGTCGGTTTTGTCCAAAAGAAACCAAGTGATTATGTCGTCAAAATATATATTTCTACTAAGATACAGTTTTATGCTCATGGATAATTTTTTAAAAAATTGAATGTCGCTGAAAAACAATTTCTTTAACTAGATAGCCTATAAAAAGCCAAGGTCTGCTGCGCCCTTCTGCTTAGATGGACGAGCATAAGCAGATGTTAAAATCCAATTTTCAGATAACACTTTCTTTGCACCCTTCTTATTTAGGATTCAAGATTGATTTTCGTCTGTTTTATTAACCCACTCAAAGGGTAAAATTCTTAATGAATTTTGTCCAATCCGTGATTGAAAACCTTGACCTGTGTTATGGAAGCTTGAAGCGATCGTACTCAGCCACTAGCTACTAAGGGATCACTAGAGCCACTAAAAAGGAAACAATATATTGAATTGTGGGTAGGTTCATATACTGGTATGGAACATATATATTCCAGCCTGTGTGCTTGTTCAGAGAACCGCTTATAAGCTTTCGTCAAGTGGGACAGACACAGAAAGAATATTAACATTCACAAAGAAAGGAATAACATATAGAAAAATAACAACATTTATTGACGGTCACAAACATCCATGCCTGCCCAGGATTCGAACCCGACCCCAGCAGTTCCAGAGGCTAGTGTCCTAACGATTGCGCCACCGGGGCGGCTTCATATACATATTCCAGCTTGTGTGCTTGATCAGAGACCTTCTTATATAAACCTTCGTCAATTAAGACAGACATATAAATAATTTTTACTGTCACAGAGAAAGGAAAGGGTGAAGGCGGAAATCAAGCCCGCACATGTTAGAGCGCGCAGACTGCTGGCGTTATGGTCCGAACCACTCGGCCATCCGGGCCCCTAATCGAATTGTTGTTCATAAGTTGTTTTCCGTTAAAATATGAAGATAAGAATCCTGTATTATGAAATGGGGAGTAAACGTTTGGCTCTTTCATGTACATTAACACCCGCTTGTTGACGTATAGCAGGACTTAGCTCGCTATGGGTAGTCGAGCTTATGTTATAGTACTGTTTCCTTTTTACTAGAACTATTAATTATGCATTATCAATATTAATTAATTTTTCCATTTTTAATTTGTTGAAAACTATTTTTCTATAAAAACGTTCAAATCACTTAAACAGCCTATTATTATTGTTATAAAATAATTCTTTTGCATTCATGCAACGTGGTAAAAAATAAAATTTCTTGGTTCTGAAGTAAATATATATATATATATATATATATATATATATATATATATAATATATTTAATCTTTGTGAACTATATTTTATATGATTCTATAATCCTTTAAAAAATACTTTAGATAGCATATTTTACGTAAAATTGAATATCAAGAAATGTATGTTTTCTTCTTAAAATTCTTTTAAAAAGTTTTTTTTTGTCTCAGCGTATAAAGTATTTGTTGCCAACATTCATGAAACTAAAAGCATAGGAAAGTGCTTGTCTCGAAAGAAAATTATGTTGAAAGGAATTGTTTGTTGGAAATATCTTTGAAAAATGTTGGAAAATTGTGCCATTAAACATATATTTTAACAAATTTCTATACTTTTCAAAATATATCTTTGAAATGAAAAGAAATATATTAATATAACATTGAAAAATTGCTTATATGTTAATATAAGCAATATAATTTAAGTTGATTGCTTCATATGTTTCTGGAAAATGAAGTCATTTCCTGTCAAATAAGGGATAAAAATATATTGAAATGCAAAGATTTTTTTTTAGGAAGTTAGTAACCCAAAATACTTGCATGGAAATTTCGAAACTAACGTTTTAAATTGATTTAATAATTTTAATATTATTAATAAAATTTAATTTTTTTTTGCATTTATAAGATTGTTTATCAAAGCATATTATTTGTAAAGAAAGAGTATTTGTTAAAGAAATAAATTAATTAAAGAAAAAGTATTTGTTAAAATGACTATTTTAATGGATATGGAGTTATATATTATCTTGTAAATGAAAAATAAAGCTATTTTTATTTTTATAAATTGCTTCAATCAAAAGTAAAAAAAATACTTATTACACTTTTAGCCAATACACTTTAACAAAACACTGAATTGTTTTTATATTTGAAATCAATGTATTTTTTTTAAAAAGCATATTAAGTGACTAAATTTTATAAACGTTATCAAGATGTTACTTTAATTAATCTATAATAAATTTAAATACGAACAGTTATACATTTAAGACACGATCAAATAATCTTAAGAACAAATACACATAATCCAACATGATATACACGGTACACAAGATGAACACTAAGAACGTTAATAATAAGTTATAAATAATTGAGATACCTATTGTTCTGATAGTGTTTAATAAGGTAAAAATATGCCTTTAAATAAATAAATTATTTAAATCTTTATATTTTTTTTGTCCTGGTCATATTCTAAACTCCACAGTTAATGTGTTTTATAGCAGAATTTTATTAAATTTTTTTCATATTTAAATTGTTTTTACAAATTGCACGAAAAAGTTCATTAAAACTTTTGTGAAAATTTTGATTTTGCAAATTACTTTAAAAATAAATCGTTTTCATTCGTAATACTTCTTTTAAATTGTTCTAATTTTATTATAATTTTAAAACGTTTATATTATATATTTTTCTAAGATCTAATTTTACATGTTTTGCTTTTTCCACTTAAATCTAAGTAGTATTTTATATTTTATTTGAAAAAATGTAAACATGAACATTTAAAATAAAACGAGAAACCCTTCAGCCAATTAAAATACCCCCTTCTAAACCAACCCTCATTCCATTAACAAAGGCATTTATCCGAAGCATCTAGTATACAAAATAATTTTTTTTATTCGTAATACTTTGTTTTAATTGTTAAAAATTTATTATAATTTTAAAACGTTCATATTTTATATTTTTCTAAGATCTAATTTTACATGTTTTGCTTTTTCCACTTAAATCTAAATAGTATTTTATATTTTATTTGAAAAAATGTAAACATGAACATTTAAAATAAAACGAGAAACCCTTCAGCCAATTAAAATACCCCCTTCTAAACCAACCCTCATTCCATTAACAAAGGCATTTATCCGAAGCATCTAGTATACAAAATAAATGTTTTTATTCGTAATACTTTTTTTTAATTGTTAAAAATTTATTATAATTTTAAAACGTTCATATTTTATATTTTTCTAAGATCTAATTTTACATGTTTTGCTTTTTTCCCACTTAAATCTAAATAGTATTTTATATTTTATTTGAAAAAATGTACCCATGAACATTTAAAATAAAACGAGAAACCCTTCAGCCAATTAAAATACCCCCTTCTAAACCAACCCTCATTCCATTAACAAAGGCATTTATCCGAAGCATCTAGTATACAAAATAAATTTTTTTATTCGTAATACTTTGTTTTAATTGTTAAAAATTTATTATAATTTTAAAACGTTCATATTTTATATTTTTCTAAGATCTAATTTTACATGTTTTGCTTTTTCCACTTAAATCTAAATAGTATTTTATATTTTATTTGAAAAAATGTAAACATGAACATTTAAAATAAAACGAGAAACCCTTCAGCCAATTAAAATACCCCCTTCTAAACCAGCCTTCATCCCATTAACAAAGGCATTTATCCGAAGCATCTAGTATACAATAAAAATTTTTTCTAACATTCTTTATAAAAGGAAAGGTAAAATGCGAGTTTAAAAATTAGTTTAGTTAGCAGTGGCTGTTCTGCTTTGAGCATAATTTTAAAAGTAAAACAAAACATTTTAAGTTTTTATAATGGGTTACAAATTCCGCGGGAAATAAATTAGTTCTTCCAGCGACGCCGGTGCAATTTCGTAAAAAATATGAAAAGGTGATTTAATAAGTGTAAGAGATAATTAAAAAATTAATTGCAGTTGGGTAATTTTAGAAAGTAACCCGTAAGTATTATTTTAACGCAATTTTTATCGAACATATTTTTAAAGGTAGCTGAAAATAACTAATTAGGTTAGTTTTATAAAAACTTAATTTTTCACAGGGGAAATATTAATTTGAAATGATAACTTTCTAGACATGTGTTAAAGTAAACATTATGATAGCCATGCAAATAATTTTAATACAGATATAGTGATTACTTATTATAATTTAAGATTAATATTAATTAATAAAATATAATATTAAAATAATAAATATAATATTAAATTAAATAAAATATTAGCGATATCTTAAAAAGTAACTTTATCACGATACATTTAAACTCAGATATTTTGAATCTTAAAACAATACTATGCGTGTATTCTACACATGAATTATTTCTTAAATTTCCCTATTGAATATATAATACAAATCAATCAAAAAAACTTAATACTTACACAATTATTTTCAAAATTTAATATATTTTTGTATGTTTTTTTTATCAATCCAGTGAATGAAGTCAGTTGAAACAAACTGTTTTAATTGTACTTCAACGTTAAATATAGTCAAATGAATTATTTTTCAAATATCATCATTTTTTAAAAAAAATATTTAAAAAATTGTGCTGATTGAAAATTCACTGAAAAAGAGCTGACGCGACTTTTTTGCAGTTATTTAAATATGACAGTATATTTAAAGGTTTTTGTTTATAAAACTTTTCTTTTTAATAATCAGCAGCGCAAAAGAATGTCTTTTTTATCCTCATCATTCAATTATGAAGACAATTCATTTAAAAAGGTGTAAATATTTTTTGGAAAAATTATGAACTTTACCACAGCTTGGAACTTATTTCTTTTACTACAATTTATGACTTAAAATGTTCGCATAACGCACAATATAATTTAATTTTATCTTTTCCCTTACATATATTCTATAGAACTGAAGGAATAGGTTTCAGAATTTTTTTTTTCATAATTACCATAATACTATTCAGAGTTCAACTCACGCTGTTAACTTCATAAATTAATGTTTGCTTATTAACTAAACAAAGCTTATTAAAACTGAATAAATAATTCTTTATTCACGTTTAAATTTCTATAAATAGATATATTTGAAAGTAAAATTCATTTAAATCAAATATTCGTTAAAAATTAAAGTGAATAATTTCCGAAATTTTGCATAAATTGTACTTAATTAACATTCCAAGTATTTTTATAAAATTTTGCGGTATTCATTAAAAGAGTTTGCATGGTTTTGTAAGGCTCATATTTTAACAACTGAATCTATTTAAGGTTTTATTAAAAGTTAAATATGGAGATGCATTCATTCTAGAAATTTAATATTAGCATTTCAATACATCTCTCAGTAAACACCACAAACTCGTTAACAATTAAAAACTATTTTTATCGCTTTAATGTATTCTTTACAAGTAGCTTTCCGTTTGGTAAATTGTTTGAATATTTTTTGCAAAATAATTGCGTGGGTTTCAGCAAGTTTAAATTACATACAACTTAACTTATTTTTTCCCTTTGAGATAAAATCTCCTCACACTTTCCAACTTGCCAGAAATTCTTTTGTACCGTTTAAACACTGTTCTATAAATATTATATCTTGTGTTAAAATTCTCCTATATATGCTAGCTTAAGGGCATTTCCACGCGTGACTGACACTACATCAGAACGATTTAACCCATTTCGTTTGCATATTTCATAATTATTTTTTATTTATGAAAAAAAAATATTGTATGTCTGTATACCCCTGAGCATATAGTATTTTTAGCAATCATTAAAATTTTTTTAAATTTAATATTTAACTAAATAATAATAAAAATGTCCTGATGTGACTGACACTACACGAAAGTTCGCAGATTTTTGGCTATCAGAAAAATTCTAATTTCTTCTGATTGCGCAAAAAATCAGCATTCTACCACTGCTTATTTTAAGTATAAGGTTTCAGGCTAAATATATTAATTGCAAAAAAGTATTAAAATACCATAGGAAATAATTTATTAACGATTTTGTGCGTGACTGACACTACATTCATTTCGTGACTGACACTACATTGTGAATTGTATCACAGATATGGAACTTTAATCAATAATAACACAGCATATGTAAATAATTTTGTAAAAAGGAGTGTTAAAAATTGCATAAATGGTAAAATTATGGTTAGAAAAAGTTACACAATGTCCTCTAAAGTAAGTTTCTGGTAATTTCTTGAACTCTAATTTTTTCTTCAAATTGCAGTAAATCAACATTCTACCAGTGCTTATTTTAATTATAAGGTTTAAAGCTAAATCACTTAATTGCAAAAAAGTATTGAGATATCATAGGAAATAATTTATTAACACTTTTGTGCGTGACTGACACTACATTCAACTTGTGACACACTACATCATGTGAATTGTATCACAGAAATGGAAATTTAGGTAATAATAATTAACATATGTAAATAGTTTTGAACATGGTAAGTTTAAAATTGCGTACATGGTAAAATGTAGGTAGAAAAAATAGCACAACGTCCCCTAAAGTTGGTTTTTGGTAGTTTCTTACTTCTTTGTTCAATAGCATTTTCTGAAAAACCTTCCTGCTCAGGCCACGCAAAAAGATTTCCCGACCATTGCAGATGTTTCAGTTTTATTGAATAAGCATATTTACTTAACATTTGCCCAAAATATATTTAACGATTATTTAACTACAAAAGGAAATAAAGCTCTTCTTCCGGCATCAAGTTCATTTTCAGAATTTTGTTGAGAGGTATTTCTTTTTACAACATTTAAATTTGTTAAATTAACCGTGTAGTATTTTGGGGGATTTAATAAAACATTGGCAGTTGTTTTAAGTAGGCATTTGTTTAATTTTTAAAAAAAACGAAGCAATTTTTGTGTGTCTAGGAATTGGAAGGTTTAACTTCCTTTAATGGGCATATATAATTTAATCTACCTATTTCCCCCTTTACACAGTTGTCAGAAATGTATAATAGTTATATGTTCGGGCAGATTTCTTATGCAAAGTGAAAAAATCTTAAGCAAAATGTGGGTCAAATTTCAAAGAAAGTGTTACTTCTTTTATCCCCCTCCTCACTGTATCACGAAGTCCATCAATTGGTCCTTTACCATGATTGCATTCAAAGATGACCATGACTTTTGGAAGAGAATTACCAGACAAGGTTGTCAAACGGTTGGAGGCTTGCAATAGAGGTGATTACTTTTAATTGAAGTGTAGTCCGTAAAGTGGTTTTTGCTTTCATTTTCTTTAAATTTTTAAAATTTATCCCGTCTTAAAAACATCCCCTTTGCCCTTTTTTTTTCTTTTAGCTGTTTATATAGCCATCTTAAATCAAAATTATCAAAATATAAGAAATCTACAAATATTTAGCTAATCTAAAACATCTAGATCAAAAAGAAGTTGTGACTGACACTACATCGTGACTGACACTACAAATCTAAAATGTGTTAGAAATAGAGAAAATGCTTTTTATTTTAAAATTAAAAAGGTTGGAATTACGCAGAGGTTACTAGAGTAAGAAAATATCGTGAAAAATTTGAAGTAAAGCCTTATTTTAAAAATATATGGGAACTTTTATATCTTTTCGTGACTGACACTACAGTCAAAACGAAGATTTTTGGCTTCCTAATTAAATATCTTTTAGTTATAAATGCCAATTAATAATGTGGTTTAAACATAGTTCTGATAGTGTATTTTAATAATTTTACCAAAAAATCTGACAAAATGTATTTCTTACCTGAAAATTCAAGGATTCAAAATGATGCAAAAACACGAGATCATGTTTTCAAAACAAAGCGACCATTTTGAAGTCGCTGTGTTGCCAAAGACTAAACAACAGTAGTTGATGATACAAAAAAAATAAAATTCAAACCTTTCTAAAGCAAATATAATTGATACAATTGTGGGAAAAAATATTTTTTTTTTGTTGCTTTTATTGGTCTCTTAAGTAAATATTTATTGTTTCCATTTTGCAGATTTGGTTTGAAATGAATGCAGTTTAAAATTTAACACCAAAACTTTGCTTATAAAACTCTTAAATATTTAATATCAATAATTGTTAGTTAGAAGTTTATCCAATCATCATACCAAATGCTTGCGCCCTTTAAAAAAAGTATTTTTCAACGTAATGTAAAGACTCATTTTCTTAACTAATTGTTACGCACAAATTAAAAGCTCCATAGAAATGTTGTTGCTTCCCTATTTAATTCGATGCTTTGAGGATAGGTTTCTTTGTTTAGCAAAGTGTAAGGACTGGCTTTCTGTTCATGGTTTTGCATAGATGCATCTATGGCAAAATGAACTTTCTATGTGTTTGGGTCAGTGTCTCTGCTACTGACGCCCGTTAAAATAGAACACCAATTATTTAAGTCAAAGTCTCTTTCCAGGAAAAGTTGGATAAATCTCACTTCTGGGAAAAATTTTCGTACTTATTATTTCTTGAATAAAAACAAAATGGTTATCTGAGAGTGGATGTAAACTTAGATAATAATCATTTATTTTTACTCTATCATAAATTTGTATTATAATGAAAGTCTGAAAAAATATGTCTTCCCCTAATACTTATTTTTCTCGAACCTCAGCCGTTTCTACTAACAATTTTGCGAAACCAACCAGGCAATAGAAGAGCTTTGAGCGTGCAGAGTTAATTAGAGACCAGGTATTTCATTACCAGGAATCCTTTCAGAAAATCAAACACAGATTGCAAACGTTCTCTGGAGAGTTTGGTATCGGAGCGCCTTCATCTTTTCTTTGTGTTTGTAGACGATAAAAAAAAGTTTTGGCTTTCCGTGAGTTGGATAATGAGGAACATTTTTCCTTTGAAAGTGCTATGAAAGACAATTTAGTTAACTCGTTTTAGGATATTTAGTTACAGGATTAAAATTCCCTATTTAACCTTAAAATATTATATTTTGCAAAAGTAATGTAGTTAAAAGAGTTTACGAATTTTCTTAGATTTGATTTTTCATTTTAAATGATACTCATAACATTTGGATTCACTATAAGAAAAATAATTTTTCTTATTTTTGTATAATGATCTCTTTTAGAAATTTCTTAACAATAAAGATAAAAAGTCAAACCTTAAATAGTTTTTAAAAAATACATAAATGAAATTATTCAAAGACTAAAGCTAAAACCAGACTTCAATGCATCCTCTAAAATATAACAATCCCAAATAATTAAATTTGTATTGAAACCCCCATTGTTAGAATATATTAAATAGGACTACCTCAAACATATTAAACAGCCACGGATAATACAATCGCGTTAAGCCCAGCCCACCAAAGAACACCTGAAAGCATCCGCAGACCCCTTACACAAAATGTTTAATTAATTTCGGTGAAATTACTGATGTGAATCCTGGAATATAACATACGTTCAATGGCGTCTGATGTAAAGTAAATGGTGTACATTGAGATAATCAAAGATGGTTTGTTACAATATGCTGTTACTCTTTTACTATGGTCTAATGATAACGTATTACAATCAACGTGATCTGCCTAATATGCAAATAGTAGACACTTAGCGTTTTGAATATTTAGAAATTTATATATTTAAATATTTAAACTTGATTTTGTTTCAGTAGCAGGGAAAATATTGAAAATTAATGGGATAATTGTTTTTTTATCTGTTAAACTTGAAAAAACTTCACCATTGAATGATAGCTGGTGTAAGAGACAAAGAATTAAAAAAAAAACACGTAAAAAATTATTCAGTGTACAAATAACTCTTACAAACAGAAATAACTCAGTGTACTGTTATTTTTATTTACTGTTGACAGACGTTTTAGAATGTCTAGAAAATTAATTCTTTGTGTAAGCTTGCTTAAATCTTTTTCAATGAATTGTATAAATCCTTGAAGTCTGAAAGTTTAATACAATATAGAATTTTGAAACAGTTTAAATATATTTATAATATTAAGTTAAGATGTATTGGTAGACGCATTTATTCTATTCAAAATATATACAAAAATAATGAATGAATTGTATTCAATGAATAACAACCGAAGATTTCGTTCAGCCGTCCAAAATAAATTTTATTTAATAAAACCATTTCCAAAAGATGAATAGAAACCCCTCTACAAAAACCAGTCAAAGGAATTGAATGACATGTTTTATTTTCTCTCAAAATAGAATATTCCGCTGTTGCTTAACAATGCCCCTCGTGAGTTTCTGCAACATTTGATAAAGGAGAGCAGACGAAAAAACAAACTAAAATCGGCTTGAAAAGACTGTAACTAAAGTTTTTTGTATTGAATGTAATCGCATTTTAAACATAGATGTTAGAGAGTCCCTTGTATGTGAGCAGTAACGCACAGAAGAAGCAGGCTAGAGCGTTGCATCATGGGATAACTCAGCACCAGTTTCGGTTACTATGTTATGCCCAGTAACTCCAAAAAACGCTAAAGTGCATCTTGGGATACCTCAGTTAAAGTATTGCACAGTAGCTAAAAAAAACCTGACAGCACTGATTCAAACCATTTGAACTAATAGATTCCTCTTCTCCTCCTTCCTAACTGTATGATTTAAAAGGCGTTTTTTACACTTTTTAAGACAGTGGGGTTAGACTAAAAATATATTGTGTTGTCAAGATAACAACATTTAATTATACAGCTCGTTGTAAGTATATTTGTTGCAAGTCATATTTCTTCATTAGAGAACTACAGACTGAAATGAATTAGTATTATAATTTTTGAAATATAGATTGTTTCACAGTTACCAAGTCCGATTTTAATGAGGTGGGGTTGGTTGAAATGTAGAATTTATTTTCCAAGCAATATGAATTGGAAATTATTTATTTGCTTATTACCTTTTTTTTCTAGAAGGAGAGTAATTTTTACTCGCCAAAAATTGCGTACACATTAACGCATATATTGAGACACTCACAATCTGACTTAAAACTGCAAATAATATCGCACGCCTCTGCCCTCTTCCCACAAATATATTTGTTGAGTTAATAGAGAATTTAATTAAAACTTATATTATTCTGGCAAACAACGATAGACAGACTTTTCGATGTAAGTAAATTATTACAATTCAATTCAACTGATTTTTCGATATCTTTTTTATTCTGTGAGATAGTATAATGTGAAGTATTCTGTGAATCGATGGTATTGTTTATGGATTAGTTAAGAAATATTTATTAATGTGAAACTCAAAGATGGTCGTTAGAAAGTTATACTTGATTAGTTTTATATTAGTTGTCTTTGAAGGAATGAAATCTTAAATTTGACTAAGGAACTCGTTGTCATTCTACTTAAAATTCATGTGATTGCTAGTTACACGTTTCTCAAAACAAATCCTATGAATAGTTAAGAAAGTGTTCTTTCCACTTAATGAGAAAAAGATTGCTCGATTATAGAGACTACTACTTTTAGATTTGTTGAATGTCCGTCACGAGAACTTGGTTGGTTGGTTGACATATATTTCAGGTTTGTTTGCTAGGTCGCAAGGACCCGCTTATAAACCATCGACAAGTAGGACAACACAAGACACACACAAACACATATGACAGATGTTGCCATCTGTCGCCACCTCCACAATTTAGACATGTCCCTGAAGGGGAGGGAAATTGTCTCCAGGAACCTGTACCCATGGTGAACTGCGCAATGACCGACCACAGGACTTTCGGACCCAACAGATTTTACGAGCACGTACTCCGCATATACTCTGTAAGTCTTCAGTGGCACCGGGTCTCGAACTCTCAACCTTCCGATCTCGAGTCCGAGATCCTGACCACTAGGCTCCTTACAGCCACGAGAACTTGGGATATTGGAAGAAAGGAGCAGCCTTCGAAAGGAAGAAAAATTTCAAACAAAAAAGTAATTTGGAGCGACTAGGGTTACAATTGTTTCTCGATTCAACAGTATATGGCTTTAAATAAGTAGATTGTAAATGTTTCTATTTTTTTAAAGAAAAGGAGTGACGTTATTGTGAAACATGGAAATAATTAATAGTAAAACCTCTAAATATAGGGAATAGTATGATTTTAAATTGAAAATCAACGTATGTAGTCCTTTATATGCCTTAGTCTTTGTAGCAATAATTTGCCAGGGAAAAGCGGCATATAGAGAAAGGGCAGAGAAAAACAGATAAGCCGAAAATTTTAAATTGTGTTTGTTTATATCAACAATAACTTAGAGTAAAGTTTTCTTTAGCAGTTTATATTTTAGAAATTTGCATGTCATTGCTCAAATTAAAATTTTGTATTGTTTATAGAAAGAATAGACTTTTAATACAATCTAAGATTTTTCTTTTAGTACTTTTATTGTTGAATTTGTATTTCATTGTCATCTTTTAATGTAAGTTTATTACTTTTTTCGATTTACATTTAAAAAGTTGTACTGTTGCTTCAAATAGTTTTAATGCTATCCTTTCAGTGATTTACTTATTAGTTCTTGATTATTTTAAATATATTCATGGCAAAAATATTTTTTAAAAAATATTAAAATAACATTAATCAACTAAATTTTAATTTAAAGGGCAATGTTTTTACATATCTTGAACAAATAAATTTGTAAAAGTTGATTGTATCAAAAAAAGTTAATTAATAAACGGTACATTAATAAGTTTATAAATTATTTTAAAAGAAGATCCCCAAACACTCTGTAGTTAATATGTTTTAAACAAAAATGTTGTTTCATTCATAAACCTTTCACAATAGTTGTCCTCATATATACAATGCAAAATTTATAAAATAATTGTGTGCCACCAATTAATTTAAAAATCGGAAATATAGTCTTCTAAAGAAATTTTATTATGGATATTAATGAGTTCCCTTAACTTGCAAAAACTTGTATGTACACTTTTAAACAAAGTGTTTTGATGAGGTTAAATTGCAAAAAATAGGGAAGTCTATTTGATTATTTACAATCTTTAATCAAGATTGTAAATATTTACCAGTTTCACTACAATGAAGGGACAAAACCTTCTGTAATTTGCAAGTTCATGCTCTACGGTTTTTACTATTAATGAAGATTCATATTTCCTTTATCCTAAATATAAGGGATCCAGCTAAACATATAGAAATTAGATGCGTGAAATTTAAAAACATATTGAACAAAAAAATAGAAAATATTAAAATAGATTTTAATCAAAAAGTCAAGAAAAGCTATAAAATCCAAGAAGGTACAGCTAATCATAAAAATCCATACGACAAATCCTAAAGATAAACATTAAAAGCACGCAATCTAAGGAAAAATCACATTGTATTATAAGACCCGGAGTAAGTAAATACTGTTTTCGACTATACGAATACACACAACCCTTCAATTCAAAGACTATATGTTCTAATACCAGTGTTCTCTATCCTAAAAAAACACATTTATCCTTGCCCGAAAATCTAAATCCATCTCCTTTCAAAACACTGACTTCCCTGAAAGGACACGGGAAAAATCCCTATTCCTGCTCCCCAGGAGTTTTCATACATTACCATTTTCTTTTATCTACCAGTCCTCCTTCCGGACTTGGGTTGAGTTTTCCCGAACGAAACCAAGCGACATTTTATTAAAGTAAATTTTTGCTATGGTACTATTTTGAGTTGGGCTTGATTTAGAGAAACAAAGACTAGGCACGCCAAAAGTTGAGGTCCCTTTTTGGTATGGTGTTCCATAATGTTGGTATCATTTGCCTATTAATTAATTTATCGCCTTCCTTATATTATCAACACGATCATTCATGAAATGCTATGTCCACACTGTGACACTAAAAATGACAAGACATTGCGCGCGCATGAAAATGCCTATACGAATTGGTCGAGCATGCGCGCGCAACTACCTCGAATGGACCAAATTTTGCATATACATTTCCATGCACGGGCAATTTCATGTCATTTTTATTGTCGCAGTGTGGACATAGCATAAGACAAATGCTAGTCAATATAAATACAAGTGGGGAATAAAAAAATTCAAATGTACTGATATTGTGGAGGTCCACAACTTTGCCATTGCTATCGTATCGTAACTCTAGTATTCCGATCCTTGATTAGGATATGTTTATTCAGGATATATTTATTCAGCTTGTCATCACTTTAGTGACTCAAAAATGGTACCCAAGCTTAAGAATAAAACAATATAATTTTTAGATCAGGTTGATTAACTAACCGATATAACCGCAGCAATTGATTCCGGTGTCGTAAGCTTGAATCTGTATACCAAGATTTCGCTCCCTATTGCGCCACTGAGTTTATTTAACACTACAAGTTTGTTCTTAAAAATGTTCTTTGTATCTTAATGTCACACACACCAGAGCCACTGAAAAAAAGTAACCAAATGGCTGTTGAGTTATACAGAATTGGTTGTTTTAAGTTTAAAACTAAATTCAGGAACACCTTTTTAATATAGTGTAATATTGAGGCACAGTTTGAAATTATATTTTACGCCGCAGTATTGTGCTTTTTTTACAGCAAATGCGTTTTTTCTTAGCATGCCACAGTTATGTGATTAACATACTCCAACAACGTTGAAGCAGAGAAGATGGGCGCATCCAATCACTGCCAATGAATCAAACATTTTGGTCATAATCATAAAAATTTAGATTCGCATGTAAATTCACAGCACAGGGTGATGACAGCATTTTTAATATCACCTTGTGATTATAAATTATACGTATTTTGTTTTACAATGCATATGATTTCTTGAAAAAAGACATCGACGTTTGGATCTTTTTTGAAAAAACAACATACACTTGATGACGTAGAAGATCAAGGTTTCCGGATGTTGAGGGAATCCAGAAATGCTTCCTCTTTTTCGAAACACTCCGGAACTCCGTTTTTTCCCTTTTTTCAGATTTCCTTGTTTGAAAGTGTCCCCGGGAGGTATTTTTCCTGGTTATGGACTTTATCCGAAGTCAAAAGAGGGATTTGCTAGAAAGTTTTCGTGGAATGAATAAAAAAACATTATGCAGGAGATTTGCACTACCGTACCAAAATAAGTTAAACCTTAGATTTTTTTAAAAATGTAACTTGTTGAAAATGTGGCTCATCTTTGTATTTTCATCAATCAAAATATAATTCTTATGAAATACTTATATATTAAAATTAACTGCTATTTGTATTTAGTGTTAAGATATTTTAAACCTATGTATGACGTAGTACATATTTCAAAGACATAAAAAGTTTTCGCACTTTATGTATCTTAATGTTATACTTCTTTTAAAGTTTTATTGTTAAACACTGAAAAGGATCATATTGAGGATAATTTTTTCGATTGCGAGGAGCCGTTTTTATTATGAGGAACCGCTAATCTATTATAAAAGTGTTCCTTAGAAAACTTATTCCGTGTCACCAATAGTACATTAAAATACTTTAAATATTGTTTATCCTAAGTTTTTGTGCATTTATATGTTTTTGCATAATTTGTTTTTAATAGATCCTAAAACATTTTTGTTTTTTAAATTACTAAAAAAATTAATTTAGAATTTGTTTGTAATAGCTTAAAGTGTTTACAATGTATTTTTAATATTTAATGATTTAAGTATGTTTTATTTTTAACTCTAATATATGGATTTCATTTTATAAAAAGATTTTTAGAATACTTTTTAATTTTAAAGCCTTATGCAAAACTTAATGTTTATTCTTTGATAAGTTGATAGCTCCTTTGTATGCTCTAAATATAATTATAGTACTATTCTAAATATAGTTAATTTGTTCTACTCTAAAAAGAATCTAAATCACTGTCAATATTTTTTCTGACCATACTTTACTTTTTTAAAAAAAATGTATAACTTAAGACGGTAGTTAGCGTAAAATGGATTTCACCAAAAAAATAATACATGTACATTTTTAGATATATACAAGTTTTCTTTCAAACATATTTTTAAGGGACGTTCTTTTTTTTAGAATGAAAAATATTGGTGTCCAGCGTTTATGTTGGAAAGGGTTTTTTTCTCAACAAAACATAGGTGGTTGAAAATTTCATTCTTTGAAAATATTGAAAATGTGCGCATAAAACATCTATTTCAGTGAAATCCTTTACTTTTTTTAAAAAAATATCTTTAGAACAAAGATAAATCATTTGTTGATATAATTTTAAACAATAAATTAAGTTTTAATTTCGTAAATGTTATGAAATCTAATGTATTGATAGTTTCTTAAAAATGAAATAGTTCCTTTAAAAAAATAAAGAAAATAGTTTTGGAATGGAAATTTTTTTTATAAAAAGTCTATATTTATCTTAAACATTTGCGTCGATAAGTCAGTGATTGCATTTTAAAAATGTAAAAATGAAATAATCTAATATGGTTCAAAGATTTTCAAGACTGTAATTAAAACTTATTTTCACAGATGTTTTAAATTGTTGAAATAATTATTTAATGCTTAATAGTTTATCATTTTAATGCAAGAAGATTATTTTTTGCTGTGATTTTCGCGGTTGGTAATATCTTTCTTTAATAACATTTCCCTTAAAACTATTACAAGCTTACAATTTCATTTTAATTCAAAATAAATGTTTTCAAAATAATGCGTAGTCAATTCATTTATCTATTTTATAGTATAACTAGCAAATTTATACCCGTACTTCGCACGGATTAAAAAAAATATCAATTCGATCCAAGTATGTGTTGTGTACCATAACCTGCTATAGGATCATAAACTTAAGTTATTCTTCCCGCTCGTTATCAAGTATAAAATCCCGATTCATTGCCTTAAAATTCTAAAATGAAAAATGCGATGTAAAATGCACTCATAAATGTCATCAATTTCTCATAAATACATAAAACCTTTTAACTCTTTTGGCGCGTTTTAAGAAATAATTTGGCGAGAAAATAGATATAGCTACAAACACATCTATTATACAGCTTTCATACAATGACCTTCGCACAACCAACCAGCTTATAAATTATTTAAAAAAAAAAAAAAAAAACGTTTTGCCCATTTGGCGAGTTTCAGTTAATATTTTGGAAAGATTGGCAACGTATTTGGCGAAAAAATATACATATTGTGCCTCATAGACACATTGTGCCAAGTTACGAGTCAAACAAATGTCTAGTTCATAAGTTTTTTTAGAGACATACATACACACACAAACAAAACGTCAGCTTTTATTATTGTAAATTATAAAGAAATAATGTGTGTGGGTCATCACCCAAACTATGAGGGCTTTTTAAGCTTGTTTCACTGAAAAAAACTGGCAGTTCAATTATAAGACATACAATCTGTAAGGTTGTAATCCTTTCCATATATTTTAGCTATATATTGTAGCATCCTTTTCCAAATGAATCTGAACTCAATCAGGTGTAAAACGAGTTTGGCTTGTCCTTCACAGAGAAGTCAACCAACCTGACCGAGTCGAATTGAATCAAAGCGACCACCAAATAATAGGATTGGTCTTGTCCTGATGTCTGGATTCCTTTTTTTTTTTTTTGAAGGAACCTTGCTTGCAAGTTCAGATGAAAAATAAATAAATATTTATTATTTCTCTTGTAAGTTATTTCATCCAAGTTGAAAAGGTACAGATAACTTCTCTATATAATATAAAATTATAATTGTCGTACGCTTGAAAGCCACGTGACTTACGCGGCTTCAGCCAATTAGAAACGTCAGAAACGCTGAAAGTAAGTGTGGCGGTGTGCTTGTTTTGTGCCGGGGCTGCTTCAGGTTGGGTCCCGTGGCTTTGGTAGAGATCGTTGCTTAGCGCTAGAGCTACGCGATGCCCTGGAGCAGTCCTACGGAAACTAGCCTGATTGTACAGATGAGCATTCCTGCATTGGCAGTATCCTCATATTAGTCTTGCATGTTTGTTTGCGGAGAAAACAAATAGGAATTCCGTAGCAATTCCTGGGGGTTGGCGAGCGGTAGCGAGCGGCTTTGTCCCCTAGTGAATCTATAAATTTTAAAATATTTTGATCGGTTGCATCTGAAGTTGTATAGTAAAATCTAAAATCAAATGCAGAATAGTTTTACATTACTTTAAGAATATTTTTTTAAACAAATTATGATGGCTATAAAGACGTAAACAATCAAATTTGATCTTATATTGCGTGTTTTATTAATTATTAAAGAGTAGTTGTTATGAAGGAGATTCATTTATTTTACTTTCGAAATCATTTAATCATCTCAATCGTTCCATAGTTACCTTAATTGTCATAAAACATACCTTTATTGAATGTCGACGCATGTATGAAAGGCTTTCTGTTGATTTATCTGCTTGTACTTATAATCAAAGTATTTTTTATCAAACTGAAAGCTTTGTGCAATAATAAGCTATAAGTAAAAAACAAAGTAATAACCGATTACTTATTGAGTCGGCAAAAAAAACGCAAATAGCAAACAACTATCCCTCTTATGTAACCTTCCTCTTACATCCGACTGGAAAGGTTCAAGAAGATTGTTCAGACAAACCGGCAAAAAAGAATAATAATAAGATTTCCAAGGGTCGGATTCAATGTGATGGTGCTGCCTTATTTGGTGTGGTCTGAAGATTCAGAAATGAGTAGGCGATGAGGACTGGCGACGGTTTACCAGATTTTTAAGGCCAATGGATTTCTTTCTTACTTTTGCAGTTGGACTTTTCTTTAGTCATGTAAATTTTGATTTGAAATAGCATCGTGCGATAAAAAGAGACGCATGAGCATTATCCCATTTGGGCCACGTAGTATTTTTATTTGATATAACATTTAATCTCTAACAAATACAACAAAATTAAAACACCCCAAACAAAACCGCGGATTTAGTTTGCATATCCATTTCAAATGTAATTATATCCAAGCAGTTTGCATACAATTGAATTTACCACTGGACACCATTATCAGAATGTATTAAGATGATCCACTTACCCATTCAACAAACACAGCGATATTCTGGGAAGTTTAACCCCACACACCAAAGAACACTTGAAAGCATCCCCAAAATGTGTAATTAATTTTGGCGTAATCGTTGAGGTGACACCTGGAATATAATATATATTCTATGGCGTCCCTATGGAGAGTAACTTGTGTAATATGAGTTAATCAGGCACGACTTCCGAGAGAATTGGATATAATGAACTTTCCAGAACGAAGATAAGATTCATAGCGAAAGGGTAATTTATCGCTTCTGTTTCGGGAATAATAACAATCTTTAATGAGTTAATTTCAAGCCCAGGCTCCTGGGTTTTCCGGGTTGAGAATTTGAATTTTCTAATGAACACGCTCGAAATATTCACGTTTTGGAATAAGATAGTTTGTTGCAGGAACTTGGGGATAAATTAGGAATATAGCGAATGGATTCTTTGATAATAAGGTTAGTTGCTTCGAGTATGTTGTTTGGAATAAAATATTGCTCGTAAACGTGAAACAAATACTATTAACTACAGTAGCATTGATACTTAATCCGATTCAGTTGATTTATATAGAGTATATTTTAAGGGTAAATTAGAGCTAACATTGGTGGAATAATTTTGAGTTGCCTAATAATTACTTCATTTTCCAAATAAAAGTTGCAGAAATGGAAAATCATTGTTGGTGGAATTCGGAGATAGTGAATGTATTAAGAAAAGTATATTCAAAAATAATTCATATAATTCTTTTTCATCTTCATTGCTGAGACAAGTCGCATATTTATGATCGCGTCTTGCCTTTTCCTAGATGTTGTGCAATCGTAGATGCTGTGCAATAACTTCCCTTTCACTATAAATCTTATGAAAGATCTGGATGTCTGCAAAGTTCCTTGTTATGAAGTTTTCATTTTTCTTAAAAACCACTTTTGATTAAACTATTGTTCACAAATAACCTTTAATTGAAGCCCGCACGTAATAAATGTTATATTCCAAGTGCCGTATCTCAATGATAGCGCCAAAATTAATCACACATTTTGTGTATGGGTTTGCAAACACTTTCAAGTGTTCTTTGGGGGGTTGGATTAAATGCGATGGTGTTAAATTCAGCAACAGCTCTCTCTCTGCGGATGCATTTGTGGCAAGTGTAATACATTCTGATAACTACATGAACAGTGGCTGTTTCAATTCAATGCAGACTACTATGGTATTACTAATGAAATAGTAAGCATGGTTGATTAACAAATTATTCACAAGTAAATCGCCTTAGAACGCCATGGAATACGTATTAAATTCCATGTGTCACCTCAATTCCACAGTTTGGGCTGGAGTTCGCCGATGCTTTCAAGTGTTATTTGAGGTTAGTTGTGTGAAACTCCACATAATACAGCTGCATGCACTGTTTGTGGGGATATTGTGGCTTCATATTCTGATAACAGAATTCAGCAGTAAGTTCGCTTGAATGCAGACTCATTTGATGTTATAGTGTTTGGGTGGACGTGCAACCCTTGTTGCATATTCGGTTAGGGTATTTATTATAAGTGCAACTTTGTATTTGTAGTTTAATATCAGACATTCCATACCTGCTTTCAAAAATACAGTAAACGGAGGCGGTCCAATAAGATGCTGAATTGTAAGACTTGATTTTTTTTTATGAAATGATAAATGGTTGGTTGTTTAGTAGGTAAACATATACTTTCAGGTGTGTGTGCTTGGTCAGAGACATGCTTATAAACCTTCGTCAAGTAACACAGACAGACCACACATAAGTGACAGATACTGCCATCTATCACCCTCTCCGCAATTTAGACATGTCCTTGAAGAGGAGGGAAATAGTCTCCAGTGACTTGTACCCGTGGGAGACTGCACCATGATCGCTCAAAGGACTTTCGGACCCACAGATTTAACGAGCACGTACTTCGCATATACTTCAGTGGTATCGGGATTCGATCGCGGGATCTTCCGATTCCGAGACGCTAACCAGTCGGCTACCCACTGCCCCAAATTATAAATATTGATGCATTTAATTTTCCTTCACAGAGAACATTATATAAAATTATTTTCTATAAATTTTATTTTCTGATTCCGAAAGAAAATAAATTTCAATTCTCTCGGAAGCTGTCTGAGTTACTTATTACATACAAGTTATTCTCCATTGGATGTTATAGATTCTCTCCACTCACTGCATTATATTATAAGTGTCGCCCCAATGATTACTGCGAAATTAATCACATATTTGGCTGGATGTTTACGGATGTTTGGTTCTTTGATGGGTTGTCGAATGAGTTGGGTGTCGAATGGGTTGGGTATCGAATGCTTTTGTGTAGAACTACTCTTAATCTCTCTGTTGCTGTGGTATGCAATATTGGTAGGCTTCTTAATAATATATTCTAATAACGGTGGTTTTAAATGAATGTAGACTGCTTCAAGATTGTAATAAGTGTGCAAACTTGGTCAAAAGTTTAATTTGGGATATTTTTTGTAACTGCAGTTTTGTTTCTACTGTAGGACGCTAGGCGTTTCTTATATTTGTACACTTAAAACCAGCATGCAAAGCATTTAAAAGTATATTACATCACACTTTTAAAAGCGCCCTAAAAATTGGTAGCCGAAAACATTACAAAATACGTTTTGTTCTCGAGTTCTATAGTTTGTTACAGCTAAATTTTTATGAAATTTTATACTATGCTTATTAAAACGTTAAGTAGTTAATCACGAAATCTTATTTAACCATATTCTTAAACTACTTTATTAGATTTATCCTTACAAAATGCTTTTCAGATAAAATAAGAAACCATGTAGAGACACATCTTTAAACTAATTAACATTACAATTTCATAGGACTATCAAGAGTTGTTTTTTTATATAGTTTCTACGCACACATAAAGAAAAGATTAAGTCTATCCGATGCCAAACTCTCCAGGGAGCGTAAGCTATCTGTGTTGATTGTTTCAAGAGCATACCCTTGGTAATGAAATACCTTGCATTTAATTAACGCAGTACACTCAAGCGCTTTTATTAAATTGTTGCTTTCTCGTTATTGTTCGCAAAGAAGGCTGAAGTTTGAGTAAAATTAGTATTAATAGTATAATCAGAATAAACGTTTAGGGTAGATTAAAACAAAATTATGATTGTCTAAGATTCTCCCCCTTAAATAACAATTGGATTTGTTCCATGGATAAGACTCTTAATATACATTCAGTAATCGTTTTACCGTTAGGTTGATATCTGTATCATCTATAAAGATTTTATTTTGATCCATTCCATTGATTTGGTTTCGCAAATCTTCTAGTTACAGTAATCCTCAAATATGATGGACCCTTTCCATTTACAGTGCTCCCATAACATTGTAGTGAAACTGTTTTCTTTATTCAAGATGAAATCTAATTTTTTTTAACAACCAACAAACACCAATTCTCCCATTTGCACCTTATATGCAAATTTGCTCTTGTAAATCTTATGGATTGGGTAACTCAACTTTCTTATACAAAATATGTATGTTTACTCGGTTACTCGCCGGTTACTCGCTTTGTTTATCTTTCGCGGCAACCTTGATTCTTGCCAGAGCCTACCTACACAAATTATGTATTACCTTTTAATACAACTAATAATTTCAGTTTCGTTAAACTAATCGAGCTATCGACAGTCATCTCTCCCATTTGAAGAGTTTATCTATTTCCAAAAGAAAAACCGGTTTCCTGTCGCCAATGTCTGCCAAGCAGACACAATTGAAGAGTACAGTAGAAGAACAGCTTTATTTCGTAGAAGGCTTCCCTTAATAGCCTCTTTGTGGATGATAGCGAGAAATCGCCTAATCTGGTGTAAATAAACCGGTAACTCGCTTTGTTTATCTTTCGCGGCAACCTTGATTCACGCCAGAGATCAGTGCATTTGAGTCACACGTTTGTACCGCGAATGAATAACCGAAAGAAAAACCGGTTTCCGGTTGCCAATGTTCGCCAAGCAGACACAATTACGGAAATACTTTAAAGAGAAATTAAGTGGTTCTTCCCCTGGTACTCTTCATTTGCCTGATATTTAGAAATTTAGTTTTTGAAATTACGTTAACAATGGATATTCTATGAATGGATAAATCATAATTATATGACGTCAAAATGTTTCTAATAAAATAATAACTACATTGTACATAGTTCAAAAGCAATTATAATAGCGAACTGTAAAATAATCCTTCTCGTTCACCATCACAGTGAGATGGTAAAACTGCTACCCTTACACTGAGGTGTGAATTAAAGAGCTTAGTATTGAACGTGCTAAGTGATATTTTTGAAAAACTTGAGATTTTTCTGTTGATGAACATGTTATTTAAACCTGGGTTCTTCCTCCCAGATAACGGGGTTCCTTTTTCTTCTTAAACATAGTTAAGTAGACTTTTACCTTTTGTAAGTGCAAACGTTCCCCGTGTGGGAACCGGGGAGTCCCAACGGTGACCATGTGGTAACCAAGGGGTAAGAATAGTCCCACTGCTGCCCATTGCAGGTCGTAAAAGGCGACTAAAATGGGACTGGTCCTCCAGGTTGGGGGTTGGGCGTGGGGCTAACAACCCCACCCCGGAAAAAACTAAACCGTTAAGAAACCCAAAGAGAGAATTACCCGGACTCCTTCTACTGGAAAACGACTCGGAAAAGGCCTAAGGACTCTGCGCTTTGGAACTTGGAATGTGCGAACACTGTACCACAGTAGGGGACTACAGTTTCTTATAGAAGAATTTGACAAGTATAACATGGACCTACTTGCCATTCAGGAAATGCGGTGGCTTGGAGAAGGAACCATTGAGAAAAGAAACCACACGATCTACTACAGCTGTGATAAAGAAAAACATGTTTTTGGAACTGGATTTCTATTGAACAAAACTCTAAAACATTTAGTGATTGATTTCGTTCCTAAGTCACCCCGACTCTGCAAAATCCGCCTGAGGGGAAAGTTTTTTAACTATAGCATTATCAATGGTCATGCACCTACGGAAGACAAAGAAGAGGAGGAAAAAGACATTTTTTATGAGGATCTTTCTATGCTATACAGATCTTGTCCCAATCATGACATTAAAATTGTTTTGGGAGATATGAATGCTAAATTGGGCAAAGAAGACGAGTTTAGACCAACAATTGGAAAACACAGCTTACATGACAGTACCAATGACAATGGACAGCGGCTAGTATTTTTTGCTGCCGAGCACAGCATGATCATATCAAGTACTGAGTTCAGCCACAAGAGAATACATAAGATGACCTGGCACTCACCCGACGGAGAAACTTTTAATCAAATTGATCATGTACTCATCGATTCTAGGCATGCTTCGGATATCCAGGACGTTAGAACCTACCGAGGCGCAAACTGTGACTCCGATCACTTTTTGGTCATCACTAAATTAATTGCAAAAATTTCAAACGCCCGAAAGATACAAGGAGAGAAACAAAAAAGGTTTGATTGTGAAAAATTGAAAAATGAAACAAATAAGCAACTATTCCAGTCCACACTGAAGGAAGAACTAACATCCAAAAACATTTCCGAACTGGAAAGTGTGGAAAATAAGTGGAGTTTGCTCAAGGACTCGATCATCCACTCAGCTGACAGCTCACTGGGAAATATAGAAAAAGAAAAACCAAAAGATTGGTTTGATGATGAATGCGCTCTTGCTACACAGGCAAAAAGAGCTGCCTATAAAAGTATGATCCAAAGGCGACATTCAAGAAGCTCTGTTGAAGAATATAAGATCTCTAGAAAACAGGAGAAGAAGATCCATCGGCTGAAAAAAAGACTCTTTCACGACGATCTATTTAAAGATGTTGAACATCTTAGAGGATCCAACGAAAGCCGTGCTTTCTACCGTGAAATTAACCTTGGCCGCAAAGAGTTTAAGCCCAGAAGTACTGCCTGTAGAGACAAAGACAACACCATTCTAAATGATAAAAAAGAGGTACTTCTTAGATGGAATGAACATTTTGATAATTTGTTGAATGACCAAGCACAGGATGGAACTCTAACCAACTTGAATACTTCTGCAGAAGATGAACATTTTCCATCGCCGTCTTTAGCAGAAGTTATAGAAGGAATCAAAAAGCTCAAAAACTGTAAAGCTCCAGGCCCTGATTCAATTCCTTCAGAACTTATTAAAAGTGCAGCAAGTCAAAACATTGAGGCAATCCATCACCTCATAGAATCAGTCTGGGACCAAGAAGTTTTACCTGAAGATTGGAAACTGAGCCTCATTTGCCCTATCCATAAAAAGGGAGACATTTTGGAATGTGCCAACTACAGAGGAATCAGCCTCCTTTGCGTTTTTTATAAGTTGTTTTCCAATATACTCTTTAGTAGGCTTGTAACCTACACAGAAAACATAGTGGGAGACTATCAATGTGGTTTTCGCAGAGGAAGATCTACAACGGAACAGATCTTTAACATTAGACAAATTTTGGAAAAAACTACTGAATATGGCATTGCAACATACCATCTCTTTGTTGACTTCAAGACTGCCTATGACTCAGTAAACAGAAAACTTTTAATTGAAGCTATGAGAGAGTTTCGAATACCCCAAAAGCTTATAAACTTAGTAGCTATTACTCTTACTGAAACAAAGCTTAGGGTTAAAATTCAGAACAATCTCTCCGAGCCTATTGTTGTTTCTAACGGACTCAGACAAGGTGATGCACTGGCCTGCTTACTTTTCAATCTTGCTCTCCAAAAAGTTGTGAAAGACTCCAACATCAATACCCGTGGAACTATCTTTAACAAGTCTGTTCAGATTTTTGCGTTCGCGGATGACATCGACATTGTTGCACGAACTCCTGAGTCACTAAAAGAAGCTTTCACATCTCTAGAGGCTGCAGCCTGCAAAATGCATCTAAAAGTCAACCAAAGTAAAACTAAGTATATGCCCTGTGGCAATCATGACAACCCCTATCTTGAAATTGGGGATTACAAATTTGAAACTGTAAGCAACTTCAGATATTTAGGATCAGAAGTAAACACTGTTAATGATTTAATGCCTGAGATCCGTGGTAGAGTCACAGCTGCTAACCGATGCTTTTTCGGTCTTAAAAAGTACCTGAAGTCTGACTTCATCAGCAGAAAAACGAAGATCCTAATCTACAAAAGCTTAATCAGACCCGTCCTCACCTACTCCGCGGAAACTTGGGCAATGACAGAAAAAGTTAAAGATACCATCTCTATTTTTGAAAGAAAAATCTTGAGAAGCATTTTTGGTGGCGTAAAATGTGACAACATCTGGAGAAGAAGAACTAACTCCGAACTTTACAAATCCTTTTCAGAGCCAGACATAGTGAACTACATTACAATTCAGAGAATAAAATGGGTAGGCCACTTGTGCAGGATGGATGAAAGCCGTACAACGCAAAAGATCTTCTCGGCCAGACCATTCGGCACCCGAAAAAGAGGGAGGCCTAAACTCAGATGGCTCGACTGTGTGGAAAAGGACTTGGAAACTTTAAATATTACGAACTGGAGGTCTCGGGCCACGGATAGAAGATCCTGGAATTTGATTCTGCGGAAGGCAAGGGCCCATCCTGGGCTGTCAAGCCATTGAAGAAGAAGAAGAAGAAGAAACGTTACGTATCTAAGTGCAAATTAAAAACTTTGAAGCTTATTTTCTCGTTTTCACCTTTTTGTCACTTAGCACGTTCCTCTACTAAGTTCTTCAATTTACATATGATGTAAAATTTATACGATGATATCGTCGAAACCGTTTTCTTTGCTGACAGTGACTGGATGTACGATTTTCTCAGTTTAAAAGCCATTGGAATAAGTTATATTCAAATTGTTTTCAAAATGGAAGGCCACTTTGTAAAGAATACATTAAAGGTTTAAGAATTTTCGCAAAAGAATTCTAACAGATTGTGTGAGATGTATTGATATGCTAATATTATATCTTTAAAATAAATGCGATTCAATACAGAATTTCATTAAAAGCTAGAATAACCTTTATTTAAAATATTAGCATCACAAATTATTATTATTTTTTAATTAAAACATTTAGGATGTAATAAAGTACACAAAAACTAAATTAACAATGTAATATTTATGGTATTTATAAAATTTTGTTCTTTAAATTTATCATAAAGATTGTATTTCTACGAATATTATACTCAATTAAGTTTACTTATTATGAGTTGCTTTATGTACTTAAACGATTTCATTGCATTTAAAAAACTTACATTTACTTCAGCTAATATATAATAATTTTGAACTGACAATAAACACACGTACATTTATTATTTAAACAATGTAAAACTTTTTAATAATGTATCAAAATTTTACACTACTCAGGTAAAATATTTGATTTAGAAGTTTAAAAAATCATTCTTGTATATGATTTGGGTCTAACTGTATTTTGTAATGTTAAAAATGAGTGGAGTTAAAAACGTCTGTTTATGATCTTGGTTTGGATGCTATTAACAAGACTTTTATTAATCCTTCTTTGATTTGTGTATTTACCTACTTAGTTTTAATTTATATTTATAAATTGTGTATTTACAAAAATGCTTTCTACATCTATCTATTCTTTTTTTATTAATACTTCATTGATTTATACATTTACAATTGTGTGTTCAATAACAGTACATTTATTAATTGCTTTTTTTCTTACCTCAACACGATAATTTGCAGAAAAGTATTATTTCAAATTAAGGAATTGGAAGGTAAAAAAAACTTATGTAATTTCCCACAAACTTAATTAGTTATTTTAAAAAACTATTTCCGATAAAAGTTCGGTTAAAATAATTCCTAAAAGAAACTTTTGAAAATTAACCAACTGCAATTAAGTTTGTAATTTTACCTTGCATTTTAAAAACAACTTTAATATGTTATTCGAAATTTCGTTTTTGAAAGAAACAATTTATTTTTCCTCAAAATTTGCAACCCATTATAAGAACTTAACGTTTCGTTTCACTTTTTAAATACAATTACTAAATGCTAAATGGGGTCTTTTTTATTGGAGAACTTCGCCCAACATCTTCTTTCTTTCAACATTGTAGTAAAAGGAAGAACGTATACGAAAACCTTACCGTGAAATTGATCCAGTTTTACATTAAGCTATCCAATTACGTCCACAGTGGTAGAGCAGCTTGCTAACTGATCCTAATTTAAGAATCCTCGTTTTCCCTTTTCGTTAATGAGTGAAGTTAGAAAAAAGCATATTTGTCTCTGGACGCTTAGTATTAAATGCAGCTGTAAATGTAATGAAAGCTGGTTTTGAAGGGTGCGTTTTAATTGGCTAAAAAAAATTTCACTTTATTTTAAATGTTAATGTATATAGTTATACTTTTCCAGGTTTTTTGTTGGAATAATAAACTATAGTTAAAATGTAGGTGGAAAGAGATAACCATATAATAAATGTTTGATCTTTAAAAAATGAACTTGACCTGTTTATTATATTAGATAATACTATGTAGAATAGAGAAACTTGAATAACGTGATAATATGTACGTGTAAAAATATTTTATTAAAATTACTTCATTTAATTGTTCACCATCAAGAAATAACTACAATTGGAAATAATGGTCTTACTTAGAAAGAAAAGTGGTAATTTTAAATGATCTTTTTAAGTCTTACTAATTAGCAAAAATAATATTACTAAACTAATTAAAATACATAAATTCATTAAAAATTTATTGAATGCTGTTTTTATTTACAATCCGAGAAGAATATGAAAGCCAACTCATGAATTGGCAATACATGGTCGAAAGTTCCAATATATCAACAATATATAAATTTAGCCAGAAAACTATCTTCCCCTTCCTTATTGAACAGTTAAAAAATTAACTGGGGGTTTACAGACTCACATTAATTATATTTCAAGGTCAATTTTTCTTTTTTTTCTTTTTTTTGTAATGTGTTACTCACGGGATGAGATCGGAAATAACAAATATATAAAGAAATTCCGTTTGTTACATGGGCAAAACTTGGAGAAGTGGGCTGAAACTTTAAGCACTGGCTATACCTTGTCGATCGAGAATGCGGTCCTCGAAGGCATTTTCTTCCACTAACCCCGCATGTGGTTTTCTTCGAAGGGGCGATATCTTGTTTTTTCCCCACCCTACTTGTGTTTTAACTGTTCGGATTGTTAACCTCAGAACAGAACCTCAAACGTGCTAGGTTAAGAAAACCAATACTCCCCTAGTTTCCTGGAAAACCAAGCGAAGGGATGGTGAAAGAAAGTTTATTCGCGGCTCGCATAGTAAATAGACAAGTATAGTCTTAGCAAGTATAAGGACTGACCCTCCAAGTCTATCGTATTTATTAAATCGCTAATATCATCCAACACCATTACACTTTATCTTAAAGAATTAATTCAACACATCCTGCAATCCCATGAAGCTTAAAATTCCAAGACACTTCTACGAATTCCCAATCCGTGGTCAAATGTCCCAGAATATCGCAAATTTCCAGATGTGGCCGTATAAAACTCTTAATGAGTCGGCCGAAGATAAACCGGAGGAATTACCGACGAAGAAGGTTTTACGATCGGCTTTTCCAGTTTTCTGCACTTCTTAGACATTCGTCCTTTATGGCTTGTGAGTTGAAGGCGATAAGGACATCGTAAAAGTTTTTCCGTTTTCCTTTTAAAAACCCGCTTTAAAGAAGTCAAATTGTCGCGGTGTGCATTTATGGTTTAACAAAAACAATGTCGTGATATCAAATAGTATGTGCATATATAAATATCAAATAATATATACATATATCAATCATTAGTATCGAATAGTGGTTAGTACAAAATAATTATAAAGGGAGCGTTGTGATTTGAATAACTGGGGCTGCGACTATCCCTGTCAGGTTGCATTAATTTTCCGAAATGAAATTGCAATATAATTAATAACATAATATGAAAACAATAAACTGCTCTAAATAAGGAATTCCAAATTTTTTCTAAGAAAGCAAGTTTATTAACCCAATTAAATGTGATAAAAATGAAAATTAAACAAACAAAGATAAATATATCTGGATTTAAGGAATGGATTGAGGTTGGATGAAGTAAATATATAAATAAAATAATTTAAATTAAAATTGTGGCATGTTAGATTAAGTTTTCAATTGGGATTGAATAACTATGCAAAATGAGACTCACGGATTGATGCTCGGACTTCTATGCTAGTGGATGTATCGAGACGGGAACATTGGTATGGGAGTGCTGGAGGTTGACATCGGAGAATGGCGGTAGGCTGGGATCAGAGGACTGTGAGAGGCCAGGCCGTCGGAGAAATACAGCAGGCTGGGGTCAGAGTGCTGGAAGCTGCCAGGCCATCGGAGAGTCTCGGGAGGTTGACATCTCAGCGCTGGGAGTTGACGTCTGAGAGCGCCGGGTGGCTGGGATCTCAGCGGCCAGGTGCAGGCGGTGCGCTGGATTTCAGCGGATTTCAGCGGCCAGGTGCAGGCGGTGCGCTGGGAGCTCAACTGCCAGGTCTGGAGGTTATTCCTTAGATGCTGGAACAACAGATTAGGGTGCAGGCGTTTCACCAAGAGTCCATTTTACCGTGTTTGGAAATAGCGTACTCAGGACTGGAGCTGATGGGCGATGTAAGAGATTTTTTGGATTCTAAAGCTTCATTTTTTTTATTATTCTCTTTCTTAGCTCCTTTTCTTGGCAAGATATATATATATATTAGTGCGGTTTTCTTCCACGTCCTGGCCCGCCTTTTTTGTGGGCGTTGTCTATTCGTACTATTGGTTCAAATCTCCCTCTGTTTTATTGCCT
Organism: Hylyphantes graminicola; assembly: GCA_023701765.1. Lineage (NCBI taxonomy): Eukaryota > Metazoa > Arthropoda > Arachnida > Araneae > Linyphiidae > Hylyphantes > Hylyphantes graminicola. Next base: position 21,324,533 of record CM043113.1, on the reverse strand, counting down.
CTGTCCAATAGAATCAGTGGGAAAGCCAGCTCGTTCCAGACATTTTTCGTAGAATTCCAAGTGAGACCACCTAGTGAGTTTGTCGCCAAGAGTTCTCTCGCTGTCACTCTGACTGCTAAGTCAATGAATTTATTGGCCTTTTTATGGCCCTACACACTGAAACTTCTTATCCGCGAGTCTCAAATCCCATTGTAAATTATTTCGCTACTGTGGGAAAGGAATGTTAAAAAAAGGAGCGATGCATTATTGTTACGATCAATTAATGCATCACGACACAAATAAATAGTTAGAGATTTGTTTTTAGTTTATTCTGGTTTAGAGATGTTTGAAATAATTGGATTTGTTGGGTTTTGTAAAGGGGAATTAGGAAATAAATATATTTTTTTTAGTTGAAAGGATTAAAGGGAGTGAATTCGAATCTGCTTCATTTTTTTTAAATATTAAGTAAAATTAAGTCAGATTAATGTTTGGGTCAAAAATATCAATTTTCTGTTTTTATTTTGTTTTTAATATGCATATCCATAGCTTTAATTTAAGACTAAGATTATCTATTTCGGTTTAGTAGTTTTCTTTTCATAAGCATTTATCAGAAACTCTGTATATCAGTTTTTACCTATATCTTACTTTTCGTTTGCGTTTTTTAAAATGTATGGTTTTTTAAGAGTTATTACAATTTTTCTCAGGAACTATAAAAGATATCAACATGTTCTGTTTGTTATTTCTTCCCCATCAGTTCTTCGATTTAAGCTGAGGAATTTTAAATATCTCTGCCCAAAAAAATAATCAACTTTAAATCAAATTTTTTGGGATATTTTCAATACATATTTTTAAAAATCCCTGCAAAAGTAAATTTTTATACAGTGATATATTCTTAGCTTAAATAAAAGTGTTATATGTAAGGAACAAACTGTAAAAATGTTTTCATTGATATCTCATATAGTTCCCGAGAAAAATGTTATTAAAGTAAGTAAAATTAACATGGGCAAGATAGAAAAATCCGTCTTTCCAAGGACATCTAATCAAATTGTCCTGAATTTCTCTTGCTGATTCACTTTGTATATGTGACTTGGTTATTCAGCAAGGGAGATGGAATTAGAAGGTTGCAAGTCTTGGCATAATGTTGGTAAATTATAATTCTTTAAACATATAGCCTTATATCATATAGTTCCTGAGATTTTTTTCTCTCCTTAAATAAGTAAAATTAACATTGGTGAGCTAGAACAATCCGTCTTTCCTAGTCAAGCCATCCTCTATTTCACTTTCTTATTCACTTCGTATAATATGTGCATTGGTTATTCAGACAGGTAGATGGAATTAGAAGGTTTCAAATCTTGACATAACGTTGTAATTAATAATTCTTTAAACAACCATTTACATTTTTACAATTTATTTCAATTTCCCGTACTTTTGACTCTTATTTATTTGTTTAAACCTATAAGTTATATGAAACTTTTACCTTACGCCATTCAAAATAAGAAACACTTTAACACAACGCCAAGCAGCAAATGTGTCTGCTAGGGAGTTTTTATGGTAAAATCATTCCCCAGATTTGCAACAGTGTACTTTTAAACAATGTTTTTTTAATAAGAAGATATAATACTATTTTAGAATATAACTTAATATCTATACACTCAATACTACTCAACTTAGTCAATTCAATGCATCTTAAAATACTGCATAATTAAGGACAAAAAAAACTTTTTCCAGTGACATGCATTCTAGATCCACCAGTAACTAAGAAACCTAGAAGAAAAGACCACCTTCCAACAAATCCATTCCCCTCGTTAGCACCAAACTTGAGATTTGAGTACCACAAAAAAGAACCCCCTTAGTTACCTTTGATTGCTTCATTAGCGGCCATCGTACTCGTCATTTCCTGCATTCTCTTGCTGATTTAGCTCGTAAATGCGAATGGGTTATTCAGCCCTGGAGAATGTCTCGACAGGGCGTAAATTTCCGTTGTTTAGAATGTAGAGGAGGTGACTTCAATAAGGGGCAATTAACCCCATGAAAGGAATCCGCCTAGGAAAGGAATTGGGTTCTATTTTATGAGAATGTAGGGAATGGTGATTAATGAACCTTGACTTGTTTTATATTGGGGATTAAAATTTTAATTGGTCTATTGTGATAAAATAGGCTCTCTGTCACCTTATTTTGACTTGATAATTTAAATTTATTAACTATAGAATTAACTACTGTATTCTTTTAACTATTTAGTCAAATAACTAAAAAAGTTTGTGGAGAAATATTTATTGCGATTTCCTTAATGTGAGTACTTATTAATCTACTGGTTAATAAAGTATTGATTTTTTAAAAAACGAAAACCAAATTTTCATAAAACTCGCTTATTTAACTCAATGATCTGTATATTATAATAATATTTGAACTATCACAAAACAAAGATTCATAAGTTATTTTGACATTGACTTTGTCAAAATCTTAGATATCCATTCGAAAGGTTAAAAAAATAGTTTGAACAAAAAAAAATTGAAAAAGTGACTAGATTGGATTGAGTTTTTAAATATTGTAGTTGTTAGTTACTTTCCTTGTTGTACATATTGCCAATTTAAGGAATTGTTTTATTTCATGGAACCATAGTTATAACATTTCTTATAAATTAGCATTTTGATTTTTATAATGAGAAATATTATTTATTATAGTAAGGAAATATTATTATTAACACGCTTAATAGCACTTAATATTCTTTAAATATATATTGAATAAAAGCGAATAAAATTGTGTTATTTGAGGAAAATTCAGTTGTTATTTATAAATTAATACACTATAATCTGATATCAAATAGAAATCAAGTTCTTGTACCACCACGGAATGATTCGGATTATTTTATCCCTTATATTATCCAAATTTTCTTTTGTAGCCAATTTTTGCACCGAATTCTTCTTTCGACTACACGGGGGGAAAATATTTCTTGTCTCTTAGCAACATCAATTTCTGTTACCTGGAACTTGTGTTTAATATTTTTTTCCTAGATATGGGTTTAAACAATTTTAAAATTTGATACATATGCTTTGAATTAGAACAAGGCATTCACATTTATCCATAAAATGAAAAATAAAAAAAAGTAAATTAATATTAAAAAAACAATTGCCTTCTTATTGGAAATTCAATGTAACTCTACAAAATGTTATTAAAATATTTTGATTTCATTACTGGATAAAGCAAGCATACAGAAATCTTATGTAACCACAAAGTAGTTAAATAGAGGCAATTAGAGTTATCATTTGCACTTATAAATAACAACCTAAGAACCAAATATTCATCTTTAATTAATGGGCTCTAGTCTAAACCTAAGTAAACGCATCTCTTCGTTTTAATAAATTCATATTTCATAAACCAATCAAATATTTTTCTTCAAACTTTCTTTTAACTCTTGCATAAATTTTTAAAAAAAAACAAGAAATTTTGCAATTATGCAGCATATTGTGTAATTATAAGAGATACACAATGTCTTAAACATTTAAACTTTCATATGCGCAAAAATGACATGGATTTTTTCGTACTAAAATTATACGTCTTTTTAATATTTTAATATTGTTTGTACTAATTGAATGTTGGGGGGCTGGGGAGCCCAGTCGGTTAAGCACTCGCCTAGCGTACGAAAGGTCCCAGGTTCGGGTCCGGGCATCGCCAAAGTAACTGCCGACCTATAAACGACCTGTGCAGCCAAAAATGTCCGACGAATAATACTCCGTGTAAGGGAGTGCACGTTAAATATCCTTCAAAGTTCTAACGCTGCGTACGATGTCGCCCTTAACGGTTGCGTTGGGTGCCTATTTAGGTGTGGCTCGTCACTTGACTGTGGTTCTAAAATACGACGCCCGTCGCCAATAGCCCTCGTGTAGCTCTAGTGCGACGATAATTCAAACCTAACCTAACCTTACTAATTGAATGTTGAAAACAACAGACCAATTCATTTTTTTATACACCAACATTTACTTGTTCACGACAGATATATATTCGACTAACTCCAAGACAAACATGCATATGATGGTCTTTTTTCTATTTCACCAAGGTATTAAATGTAAAAAGGCATCCAAAGTAATTTTTTGTATTTTCTGTAACTGGCAAAAATAGTTTGTCACTGTGATTTGGTAAACGAAAGATAATGTTATTTTAATTTATAATACAAGTGAAATACAAAGCAAACACTTTTTGTGCATTTTTCTCTTTGCAATATTAGTTTTTAAGTGTAATTTTTTTTCCGATTGCAGTCATTCATCAATAATTGCATACATTAATTTAAATTTACAATAGGTCATTATAGAACAATGAATATATTTTATAACTTCATTAAAAGTTTTAGTTTACTCAAGAATAAAAAATAAATCAATTCTTTATTTTCTAGCCAGTTACAGAAAAGCAGTATTTAATTATCTAGACTTTTATTGAAAAACAATATATATAAATGTCTAGGCATTTATGGGAAAAAAAATATTTATTTGTCTTGGCATTTATGGGAAAACTATATTTAATTGTCTAGCCATTTATAGAAAAACAATATTTAAGTAATAATGTAAATAAATATTTTACTGGCTATATAACAATGAATATATTTAATAACTAATTTAGTTCAATCAAGAATAAAAATAAATCAATTCTTTATTCTCTAGCCAGTTACAGAAAAGCAGCATTTAATTATCTAGACATTTATTGAAAAACAATATATATATAAATGTCTAGGCATTTATGGTGGAAAATATTTAATTGTCTTGGCATTTATAAAAAAACAATACTTAACTGTCCAGCCATTTATAGAAAAACAATATTTAAGTAATAATGCAAATAAATATTTTACTTATAATGAAATGATGCGCCTTAACCTAAAAGTAAACAGCTCTGTTATCGGTTGCAATATATTTTTAAATTCAAGACGCCTCCAGTCTTTTATAAATTACATTCCCGTAGGTAAATTCTTGGACAAAAGGACTATATTTTCAGTTTAAACTTTTTTCTTTTGTATAAGTAAAAAAAATCCTGTATTGAATTTTCCATGTCAATGGGTTTACGATAAATGACTTTCTATTTAACGTTTCGTTTTACTTTTTTTTCTTTCCCTTGCTAGTTTATGTGCTAAAGTTTTTTTAACGCAAGTGTTCTACTACTCATCGATTAAAACATCTTTTATGTATTTATTTATAAAGAGTTTTCATTGAAATGCACAACATCTGTTAAACACATTTTTTTCTTTACCAAAAAATTTGACGAGGTAATAAAAATAAATCTCATTTTGTCTTATCAGTTCGAGCGAAAATAAAAAAAAATATTTTGAGAGAAATAAATTTTTCAGCAATAATTGAATCATTTATAATGTATTTCATACATATTTTTTATTTATTTTGTAAGTAAATGTTTTTTTTAATGTTTCAGAATAGTTTTTAAATAAACTTTATAAGAAAGTAATTTTTCAAAGCTTGCTTTAAAAAATTAAATTTACAAATTTGTGAGTTAAATTGAGCAGCAAACATTGGCAAAGATTTTTTCAGGACATTTTAGTAATGTTCTAGTTTAAAATGCTGTTGGTAAATGTTTGAAAAGCTTGATGTTTCATAAATTAAAAACCTCGTCATATCAATTTACATTAAAAAGGTTTAAAAAAATATTAAGTCAAACCTTAATATGAAAAATTAAATGTTGAAAGCAATCTGTGTAGTATTTTATTGAAATTTATTTTGATTGTTCATTATTGTAAGGTTACCTTACGATCCCAATTAAACCACAAAAAAAGTAGATGAATAAAATTACATAATATCTCAACAAAATGACGAATCTTCTACACTAACTCAATGGCAGATATTTCAATTTTCCGCTCACAGTGTAATATTTCGCATTTTACTTATTGCGGCAAATTTTCGCAACCTTCAAAATTAGGACTTTGCATACGAGTAATGATCACGCTGTAAATAATAAAGCAGATTTATTATTTAGCGTGCTACTTAAAAGTTAAAATGATGTAAGAGTATAACAATGTAACAGTATGACAATGGTTAAGTTATAGCAACGTGACAGTATAACAAGGGTTTAGTTTTACAATGTAGTATAACAGTATATAATGTTACATTGTAGTATAACAGTATATTTACAATTTAGTATAACAGTATACAATGTTAATTTAACAGTAAAGCAATGTCAACATAACGGTATAACAATGTACAGTATAACAATATAAAATGTCAACATAACGGTATAACAATATACAGTATAACAATATAAAATGTCAAATTAACAGTAAAGCAATGCCAATTTAACAGTATAGCAGTTATAAAACGATGGTTTTTAATATTAAAAGTACATAGTCCATTGGAGAATTTTCCACGTCGCTTCTTCCTTTCAATAAGGAAAAATGAGCGCATGGAAATATTTTGAGGGACTTAAATAATGTTTGAATGTAGAAACTCACATACAAATTATATTTAGAGAAATGGGGTTTTGTTTTTCCAACATTTTAGCTTTAATCCAAAGTCATTCATATTTTCACTATCTTATACAAAGTTCCTAACATAACTCCGCACCTTGGTTAGAGTTAACGAGCTTGATTGTAGAGTTTGCGTTTCTCGAAAGTTGCACCAATAATCGAAGCCTTTATTAAGGTTTAGGTCTCTCACTATCGATATCAAAGTTCTGCTCCGAAAAATATCAAAAATAGTATTTAGAGGCTCTTAGGGTTACTTTCAAAAGATTATATGCGGGTACGCTATTTCGAAGTGTTTATTGTACTTAAATAGGTTTGTAGTCTATAATAATAAAAGAAAGAGTCTGTCTGTGTGTCTGTCTGTCTGTGTGTATGTCTGTGGATCGCAACAGACCTACTTAGACTGCTCTAAGAAATTCGAAATTTTTAATATAGATTCCTTTTAATACCTACGTGTGCACCTGAGGCTTAGATTTTTCATATTATATTGAAATTTTTAATTAATATAATTAGTTTTAAAAAAAAAACGTCATCCACGTGGGATTGCGGGACCATAACAGGGCTTGTATATAATAAAATATATTTTTTATAAATTTAGAGGAAAACTTGAAATTTTAACATAGTATTTTAAAGTATTTGTTGGTATTGATTTATGAAATGCATGAATTTTATTATTTAAAATTTTTGTTGGATGAACTTATAAATGTCTTGAAACTCTTTGTTTAAAACATTTTACCGAAGCTGAAAAAAAGAGGTTTGCAGAAGCTGAATAACAGCTGAAAAACTTCGTAAAACTCTTCTTCTTCTTCCGCATCTTAAATTTACGTATATGCTTAATAATGCACTCTATTAATAATTTACAACTAATTATTGCCTTTTAAACATCAAATAGCAATGAGTTTAAAAGTGCACACATTATATATAAAAAATCCCGAAAAATTTAACTCTAACTTGTACTTCGACACACACTTAGATTATGAAAGTTTCAGTAATTATTCCTTCAACCCTTAACTCTACTCTGAGGATGATCTTAAAAGTGCTACACAGGATTTAGAGTAGGCAATTAATAAAGTAATTGCGCCTAAAAACAAATTTTCCAGTAGTAAAGTGGCAGGTATGTACGTAAAATCATCATCGAACTTGCAGTGCATTAATCTAAAAGCAAATGATGCATTTTTAGTTTATGGTACATGAAGTTCATAAATGTAAGAGGAAAGTATGATCACAAAACTTTTATGCATATTTTTTGGTTTCGTTGAGCTTTCTTAAAAATAACAAGATATTCTTCAGTAATTAATTTTGTTTTGAGAATAATAATAATAAGTAATTGAGAGTCAAGGAAGTCAAACTTTGTCGTAATTGGACTGTCAATTACGGCACAATTTACTGGAAGCCAATTTAGTACTTATTTGAAGTATTCAAACAAATGATTTATAAAATTAGATGTTTTGTACGATAAGTTTTATTCAAAATGTTTGCTTTAATATAGTATTATGTATTATTAAATAGTAAATAATTTCATAAAGTGCGCTATATAATGTATTTTCAATATTTAATGATTTAAGTTTTACCCCCCCCCCCTTGCTGCAAATATAGATATAATTTCTTTAAAAGATTTTTTCAAAATGTGTAATGTGAAATCCGTGTGCATAACTTTTTTTTTGATTCATTGCGTTTATGCAAAACAAAGTACAAAAAAAAGTAAGTTGTACTTTTCTATACATAATATAAAACTTTGTCAAACTTTTTTCTGAACATACTTTTCTTCAAATGTATATCATAAGAGCAATAGTTACGATAACTATACCTTGAGACGGTATAGTTATCGTGAAAGAGATTTCGCAAAGGAATGAAATATGTGTACATTTTCCTCCAAATTCACGTTTTCTTTAAAAAAATTCTTTTACAAAAGACGATGATTTTTTTTTTTTAGCATGAAGAGTATTTGTGTCAAGCATTTATGTTTAAAATCTTTATAAAGTTTTTTTTTTCGTTATAAAACATATGGTCGGAACAATTCATTGTTGGAAATATCGCTAATAAAATAAATATTAATTTGTTCAACTAAAAATATATTTTCACCATTTTTTTGCGTTTTTTTAATATTTCTTTGAAACGAAAACGTATGCATTCATCGGTATAAATATTGACCAACGAAGAAGTTTTAAGACTGATAAGTGTCTTTTACTTCAATCACTTACGTTGTATCTTGAAAATAAAATAATTTACATTTATAAAAGGGATTAAAATAGGTTTTAATAAAAAGCTTCAGTAAAACTTTCCAGACAAAACTAACTGAAACTTTTTTGCAGTTAAATCTTTCCTTGTTGATTAATCTAATAATTACTTTTTTATTTCAATAAAAAGCAAGCAGTAAACAACTAACCTTCAGTTATAACCTCCCTTTTACATCCGAACTGACAGGTCTAAGAAGAATGATCAAACAAAACGACAAAAAGAAAAATAATAACATATCCAGGGGTCTCATTCAATGAGAAGGAGCTGCCTTAATTTGCACGGTCTAAAGTTTCAGAAATGAGTTGGCAATGAGGGCTGGCGATAGTTTACCAGATTCTTAGAGTACAAGGATTTCTTTCTGACTCTCACGCATGGACTTTTCTAAATTCCAGTACATTTTATTCTAAATTAAATCGTGAATTAAAAAGGAACTGATGTGCCCCATTTTGAGTTCATAAAGGATATTTTTCACTTTTCTGCGTAAGATATGAGATAAGGAGTGTCCCATATGGGACAAGTTTTTGCATTTTTATGTAACAAAATGGATTTTTGAAGATTTTTCATGGTTACATTGTATACCTTTTAGCCGGTGTAAAAGTGAACATGCGCATATTCAGTAGATATGAATGTGGTGTTTAAAGAAAAAAATATACGAATTTGTGCTGTACGTTTTATTTACTTTTAAAAGTATAAATTTGAATTATAATTATTTATAAAGAATGTGTTAAAATTGATTACAATATTGCAGACAGTTTGATAAAACATGTGTGTAAGATGTTATCCTTTTTCAGGAAAAAGTTTCAAGTTTAACTTCAATTCTTCAAGTAATATACATATAATTGTCATCTATTTCTTATAACATATTAGTGCACAGAACACTTTGGTAAAACACTTTTGGCTTTACGAAAGACAAAAATTGTATTAAAGGTTGTCAGATATCAATAATTCTTTTTAAAATGTAACACACCACCATCCATAAATAAAGCACTTTTCGCCGAATTGAATATGATAAAAAAGAACAATACAAATTATTTACAAATATCTTTGAATAGAGATTACAAATTAACTTTCTTAAATATCTTGAATATCATGGAATTCCACCAACACTATGATGTTCCATTTATGTTGCTTATATTTGGAATAGGGAGTCACTATTCGGTAAATCAAAATTATTCTTGCAATGCTAGCTCAAATTTAACCTTGCAATACACTCTACATAAACCAACTAAATCATATTAAGTATAGATGCTACCATAGTTAATAAGATTTATTTTACGTTTATGACCATTATGTTATTCCAAACAACCTACACGAAACAACTTAACCTTATTAGCAACAATTCCATTCACTACATTCCTAATTTATCCCCTCATTCCGCAACAAACTATCTTATTCCAAAACGTGAATCTTCCGCGTGTGTTCATTAGAAAATTCAAATTCTCAACCAGGAAAACCCAAGGGCATGGGCTTGAAATTAACTCATTAAAGATTGTTATTATTCCCGGAACAGGGGCGATAAACTACCCTTTCTCAATGAATCTTATCTCCGTTCTGGAAAGTTCATTATTTCCAATTCTCTCGGAAGTCTTGCCTGATTAACTCATTTTACGCGAGTGAATATATATTATATACCAGGTGTCACCTCAACGATTACGCAGAAACTAATTATACATTATGCAGATGCTTTCAAGTGTTCTTTGGTGTGTGGGGTTAAACTTCCCAGAATCTAGCTGTGTCTGTTGAATGGGTTAGGGGCTCGTTATAATACATTGTGACAATTTTGAACAGTGGTAAATTCAATTGAATGCAGACTGCTTGGATATCATTATATCTGGGATAGGATATGCAAACTGAGATCGAGATTCAGTTTGTGGCATTTTAAAAGGGTAATTTTGATTTAGTTAGTAGAAACTAAATGTTAAACAACATTCTTCAAGAAATAGTTTTAACTAACATTGTTTATAAAAAAAACATTATTGTTCATGAATCGTAGGTGTTTAGCAATAATTCCCAATTTTACACTGCATCTTACTCCGATATGAATTTCTAGAACGTTCATTATCTTCAATTTTCTTAAAAATCACACTTCATTAATCACTGTCCACAAATAACCTTGAATTGAACCCATTTACAATCAGTGCTTTTTTGGGTGCAGTCTTTATATTATTACGCCGAATGTAATCAAGCATTTTGTGTAGACGTTTGCGAACACTTTCAAGTGTTCTTTGGTGGTTTGATTTAAAGCGATAGTAATAAAGTTCTCTCTGCGGCTGCAACTGTGAGCAAGTATACAATATATTCTGATAACCATATATAACAGTGGTTGTTTCAATTTAATGTACACTACTATGCCCTTCCAAAATATATCGTAAACTATGGCTGATTAGCAAATTATTCGCGTTATTCTCTGTAGAACGCCATGGACTGCATATTATATCCCATGTTTCACTTCAGCGCAGAAATTACCCATTTTGTGCAGGAGTTTGCCGATGCTTTCAAGTGTTATATTTGAGGTTATTTGGGTGAAACTCCACATAATGCAGCTGTGAGACTGCTTGTGGTCTTAGTGTGGCTCCATACGTTAACTGAATTCAGTAGTTGATTCAATTGAACGCAGACTGCTTTAATGTAATCATGTTTGGGAAGGATGTTTACCCTTGTTTTATATTTGGTTAGGGTACTTATATTAGTGCAAATTTGGGTTTTTAGTGTAATACCAGACATTTCATACCTGCTTTCAAGCTTTTAAGATAAAAAAAAATACCATGTAACAAAATATATCTTCAAATAAGTTAACTATACAATTTTTTAACACTCTCAAATGAGAAACGTATTATCTAACACATGGGAAACCAAGAGATTTTTCTATCGTCTTCAACACGCACATCAAAGGAAAGATTACAGTGCTTCGATACCAAATTCTCCAAAGAACGTACACCGCCAATGCTTTATTTTCTGAAATAAAATGCCTTGCCTTTAAATTAACTCAGCACACTCCAGATCTTCTATTACATTGTTAGTTTCTCAAAATTGTTAGTAACAACGGTTGGAGTTTGTATAAAATGGTTATTAATATAAGAATCAGAATAGGGTACAGTTTAGATACATATATATATTCCGGCTATTGTGCTTGATCAGAAACCCGCTTATATAGAATCAGGATATACGTCTGTGAAAAAATAACTTAAAATAATAATTGCTTGAGATCCTCTTCCCCATGATAAACATTCTATTCAGTTAGGTGGATAAGACTTTACTTAAATAACGTCATCATTAAGTGATATGGCTTGACTAATGGTTTTTCACATCATACGTACGCAATTTTCTTAACATTTCATTAGTTCGTGGTTAGTAAAAGATTTACTTCTCTCAACATGTAAAATGATATATTTTTAGGATAGAGGGTAATTTAGTACGTTAGCTTAGCATTCACAACGTCTTATTATATCTTACATTTATTGTGTAAAAGTTTCTAGATACAATAATCATCAACTTTGATAAACCCCTTTTTCTTACAGTATTCACACTACATTGAGGATGCTTCACGGTTTGCTCAGGTAAGTTTTAGGGCTTGTGCTACTTAATTAACGTTCTTATCTAAAAGACACATTTTGCAGAGCCTTTAAAAATTAAATATTATCTTTTGATATAGCTTCTATTTACAGTTTTATAAAACTATTCGAGTGATTGATGTAAACAAAGAGACCTATCCTCAAACACAGACGCAACAACATGTCTATGATACCGTTAATTTGTGCATGGCTTAACAAAGTGACTACTTTTCTTCTGCAGAAAACTTCATTTTTTGAAAGAGAGAAAGCAGTGATAACAATTATCTGCTATTTAGTAAATTGAGTTTGGAAATTTGAATAACAAAGGAGGTTCTATGAAATGATAAATCCTAATTGTTTGAAACCTTTGTGTTAGGAAATTGATAACAATTACGAATATTTCTCCTGCTTAAAATCTTTAAATGAAAAAGTTGTTTTAAAAGATTAAGGAATGTATCGTATATATGATACACGTCTAAATTTATTTTTAGTTTGAAATTTCGTGGAATTAAATACGTATGTTTTTGAAGTCGCTTCGGTTGACAGTAAAAAAAAAATTAAATTAGGATTTATTTATGATTTACTTTATTTTGACTGAAATTTGTGAATGGTATTTTGTAATTATAGTCTGCATATAGTCTAAGTTTTTTTTTATCTGAACACATCTTTTTTTAACCTGCAGTCACGTATAATTTCAAATTAATGAGCTCAAACTTAAAAAAAACTAAGTAATTATCACACAAACTTAATTAATTGCTTTAAAAAATTATTTTCGATAAAAGTTCAGTTAAAATAATACCTAAGGAAGCTTTTGAAAACTATCCAGCTGCAATTAATTTTTTAATTATAGCTTGCATTTCAAAAACTTTTTTTATTATTTTCATTAAAATTTCGTTTTTAGAAGAACTAACTTAATTTTCCCTCAAAATTTGTAACAAATTATAAGAACTTAACGTTTCGTTTCACCTTTAAATTACAATCACTAAATTCAAAATGGATCAAGTTCATTGGAAAATTTCCTACTACCCTTACTTCCTTCAATAGTTCAGCAAAGAAGGAACATGTACGGAAAACTTTCCATAAAATTGATCCAGTTCTTTTAGACATCCAATATGTTCGCAATGCTTCCTAACTGATCTAATTTAAAAATTCTCGTTTTCCCTTTTCGTTAATGAGTTAAGTTAGAAAAAAGTATCCTTGTCGCTGGACGCTTAGTATTAAATGCTGTTGTAAATCTAATGGAAGCTGGTTTTGAGACTGTGTGTTTAAATTGGCAAAAGGGTTGTTCAATTTATTTTAAATGCTCATATATAAAATGATATTTTTTCAGGGTTTATTTTGTCCGAATGACACACTATTGTTAAGATCTAAGTGGAAAAGAGATAAACATATAATAAATAATAAACATATATAATAAATTTGCTATCTTTAAATAATGAAATTTGACGCATTTATTTCGTTGATACTTAACTATTTTTTTATATTATTCTTCTTATTATAATAAGTACAATTATATAAAAGAAGTATGTAAGTGTGAAAACAATCTATTGAACATACGTTACACATCGCAATTACTCTAATGATAAAAACAACATTTGGAAATCGTTGCAATATCAGGAAGCCTAGACCTTTAAATCTTACGATTTATAAAATATGGAATACCGAATAAGTAGTAAAAAAATACCTTTCTTTATTCAGAAATCATTCAACACGTTCATTGTATATATTTGAAGAGCTAAACTTCAAGCACAACACTTGAATTAAGAATTTATGGCCAAATATTCCACAATGTCACAAATTACAAAATGTTAGCAAAAAACTATTTGCTCGTATCTAATTAAAAAGGCTAAATGTAACCCGTGGAGATTACCGACGCATATTTAAGATATTTTAAGATCGATTTTTAAAAAAAAATTTGCATTTTTACTTTCGTCATTCACGTGATGAGAGTCGATACAAAAAGTGCATGGAAAAATGGCGTTCGTTAATAATTGCAAAGTGGGCAAAATTTCAAGGCACAGGCAAATATTAACAAGTATTAGACATAGCTTTCTTTATTTAATGAAACTTGAAAATTATCCAATATCCGTGCATCCTCTCTTTAAAAAAAACTTATTCAACATGTTCTGGAATTCCTTGAAGCTCGAAATTTCAAGACACATCCACGAATTCCCTATTCGTGGTCAAATGTCCCAGAATATCGCGAATGTCCAGATGTGGCCGTATAAAACTCTTAATGAGTCGGCCGAGGATAAACCGGAGGAATTACCGACGAGGAGGGTTTTACGATCGGCTTTTCCAGTTTTCTGCACTTCTTGGACATTCGTCCTTTATTGCTTGTGAGTTGAAGGCGATAGGGACGTCGTAAAAGTTTGTGTTTTCCTTTTAAAAGCAATCTTTAAAAAAGTCAAATAAATAGTTAGATAGTTGTTTTTGTGTGATTCTGTTTAAGAGATGTTTCAGATAATGGGATTTGTTGTTTTTAGAAGGGGACATAAGGAGGATTTTTGTAGTTAAACGGATCAAGGGCTTTGAATTCAAATCTGCTCCATTAAGTTTTTTTGTTGAAGAATGCAGAAAATGCATTGGATTGGTTTTTTGTTACATTGACCATGGTCTTAGATTAAAAATGAAAAAAAAATATTTTTAATTATTTTTATGTTTTTTTTATTCTATTGAGAGTGAACTAAATTTGGGTCAACGCCTACTGTTTAAGAGATGCCTACTGTTTCTACAAAAAGGTTTTGAAAAAAGAAGATACATTTGTTGAATGTATAATATGTTTTTAATAACGTTTTTTTTAAACTTAAACAATGCATTTTAAATTTTTGATTTAGCTTAAAATGTTTTTTTTTTAATTTTTAATTTTAAATTAATGTTAAACGTTGAAAGATTTAAATAACGTTTTGAAGAAAAATGAAAAACATTTTATTCAGTTTTGAATAAATTAGGGATGAACTTTCATCACATTCCCTTACTAGTTCATTGTATTACCATTTGGTAATTCTATTGAATAACTACTTGTTACAATATTGTATGCATCGAAAAATCTTAAACAATCACATATATGTTGTCAACTGAATATATCTTAAAAATACTGCATAATGTGGCCAGGAAGAACTTTTCCTAGTGACATTCATTCTAGTTTCACCGTAACTAAGAAACCCAGAAGAAAAGACCACCTTCTAACAAATCCATTCCCCTCGTTAGCACCAAACTTGAGATTTGAGTCCCACAAAAAAGAACCCCCTTAGTTACCTTTGATTGCTTCATTAGCGGCCATCGTACTCGTCATTTCCTGCATTCTCTTGCTGATTTAGCTCGTAAATGCGAATAGGTTATTCAGCCCTGGAGATTGTCTCGACAGGGCGTAAATTTCCGTTGTTTAGAATGTAGAGGAGGAGACTTCAATAAGAGGCAATTAACCCCATGAAAGGAATTGGGTTCTATTTTATGGGAATGTAGCGAATGGTGATTAATGAAGCTTGACTGGATTTATATTGGGGGTTGAATTTTTAATTGGTCTATTGTGATGGAATAGGCTCTATGTCACCTTATTTTGACATGATAATTTTAATTTATTAACTGTAGTTGTAACTACTGTATTATTTTAATTATTTAGTCAAATATAAGTTCCAGAACATTTCCCCCCCATTGCGATTTCGTTAATGTGAGGACTTATTAATCTACTGGTTATTAAAGAATAGGTTTTTCTTAAACTAAAACTTGTATTTTGATAAAACACGCTGATTTAACTCAATGACCTGCATATTACATTAATATTTGAACAGTCACAAAACAAAGATTCATAAGTTATTTTGGCATTGTATTTGAAAAGTCTTAGACATCCATTCAAAAGGATTAAAAAAAATATTTGTTTAAAATAAAAAAAAAACATATTTAAAAAAAAAGTGACTAGATTAGACTATTTTTTTTAATATTGTAGTTGTTAGTGAAATCCATGTGGTACATTTTGCTAATTTAGACGATTATATTTTTTATTACATGCTAACATAGTTATAACATTACTTATAAATTAGCATATCAATTTTTATACATGGGAAATGTTATAATTAACACACTTAATAGCACTTAATATTCTTTAAAATTTTAGTTTACACATAATAAAATAAATCAATTTTTTATTGTCTAGCCATTTATTGAAAAACAATGTTTAAATAATACTGTAAATAAATATTTTACATACGTTGCGCTTTAATCTAAAAGTAAGCAGCTCCATATCGGTTGCAATATATTTTAAAATTCAAGACGCCTTCAGTCGATTATAAATTTCATTCTCGTAGGTAAGTACTTGGACAAAATGACTATATTTTTAAACTTATTTCTTTTGTATACGTAAAAAACATCCTGTATTGAATTTTCCGTGTCAATAGGTTAACGATAAATGACTTTCTATTTAAACTTTTCGTTGTACTTTTTTTTCCTTTGCTAGTTTCTCTGTTCAAGTTTTTTTAACGCAAGTGTTATACTATTCATCGATTCAAACATCTTTTATATATAAATTTATATGAAGTTTTTATTGAAATTCACAGCATTATGTTAAACACATGTTTTCTTTTCCAAAAACTTTGACGAGGTGTTTAAAAATAAATCTCATTTTGTCTTATCAGTTCGAGCGAAAATTAAAAGTCTTTTGAAAGAAATGAAATTTTTCAGAAATAATTGAATCATTTATAATGTATTTTATAATTTTTTTATTTATTTTGGTGGTAAATGTTTTTTTACGATTTCAGAAAAGTTTTTTAATTTTTCTTTATAACAACTTTTATTTTAAGCATGCTTAAAAAAATTTAATTTACAAATTTGCGAGAAAAATAGAGTAGTAATCATTGGTAATTATTTTTAGGACATAAAGGTTTTAGTTTAAAATACTGCTGGTAAACGTTTGAAAAGTTTGATGTTTCATAAATTAAAAACCATGTCATATTAATTTACATTAAAAAGGCAAACAAAAAAATCTTGTCTGACCTTAATAGAAACAAACTAAATTTTGAAAGCAATATGTAGTATTTTATTGAAATTTATGTTTATTATTCATTATTTAAGGTTACCTTTCAATCGCTCTAAACAATAAAAAATAGATGAATAAAATTATATAATATCGCATCATCAAAAACGACGAATGATCTACACTAACTCAATGACAGATATTTTAATTTTTCGCTCACAGTGTAATATTTCGCATTTTACTTATTGCGGCAAATTTTCGCAACCTTCAAAATTAGGACTTTGCATACGAGTAATGATCACACTGTAAATAATAAAGCAGGTTTATTATTTAGCGTGCTACTTAAAAGTTAAAATGATGTAGGAGTATAACAATGTAACAGTATGACAATGGTTAAGTTATGGTAACGTTACAGTATAACAAGGGTTTATTTTTAACAATGTAACGGTATAACAGTATACAATGTCAATATAACAGTATAACAATGCAACAGTATGACAATGATTAAGTTTCAGTAATTATTCCTTCAGCCCTTAACTGTACTCTGATGATCTTAAAAGTATTACACACGATTTAGAGTGGGCAATTCATAAAGTAATTGCGCCATAAACAGAAATTTTCCAGTAGTAAAGGGGCAGGTTTGTACGTAAAATTGTCATCGAACTTGCAGTGCATTAATCTAGAAGCAAATGATGCATTTTTAGTTTATGGGAACATAAAGTTCATAAATATACGAGGAAATATGGTCACAAAGCTTATCTGCATATTTTTTGTTTGCGTTGAGCTTTCTTAAAAATAACAAGATATTTTTTAGTAATGAATTCTGTTTTAAGAATAATAAATAATTGAGAATCAAGGAAGTCGAACTTTGTCGTAATTGGACTGTCAATTAAGGCACAGCTTACTAGAAGCGATTTGGTACTTATTTGAAGTATTCAAACAAATGATTTATAAAATTAGATGTTTTGTACGATAAGTTTTATTCAAAATGTTTGCTTTAATATAGAGTAATATGTATTATTAAATAGTAAATAATTTCATAAAGTGCGCTTTATAATGTATTTTCAATATTAAATTATTTAAATTTTACCTTGCTGCAAATATAGATATCATTTCTTTAAAAATTCTTCAAAATGTGTAATGTGAAATTAATGTGCATAACTTTTTTATTGATTCATTGCGTTTATGCAACAAAAAATACAAAAAAAAATAATAATTTATACTATTCTATACATAATATAAATCATTGTCATACTTTTATCTGAACATTATTTTCTTCAATTGCATACACTAAGACCAATATTTACTATAACTATACCTTAAGACGATGTAGTTATCGTGAAAGAGATTTCGCAAAGGAATGAAATATGTGTACATTTTCATCCATCTAATTTTTTCTTTTAAAAAATTCTTTTACAAAATTCGATTTTTTGTTTTATTTTAGCATGAAAAGTATTTGTGTCCAACATTTATGTTTCAAAGCTTTATAAAGTTTTTTTTTCGTTATAAAACATATGGTCGGACCAATTCTTCTTGAAAATATCGCTGGAAAAAATAAATATTAAATTGTTCACCTAAAAATATATTTTTTACCAATATTTTGCTTTTTTAAATATTTCTTTGGAACGAAAACGTATGCATTCAATTTTATATATTTGACTAAAAAAATGTTTTAAGACGGATGTTAAGTGTTCTTTATTATAATCACTTAAAAGTTTCTTGATAATGAAATAATTTCCTTTAAAATACATAATACTTTTTTATTCAAGGGATTTAAAAATACGTTTTAATAGAAAGCTTATTTATAAAAATACATAAAATAATATTTTATAAAAAAAGTTATTAATGCAAAACAGTTGCATGGAAAAGTAAACAATAATGTTTTAAAATTTCTAATATTGTTAAAAGATTTTCAAAAATATAATCAAATTGGATTTTCAACCAAGTTATTTAAAATCTGAAAATAAATATTTAAAGGTTCATCGTTTATCATGTAGATGTGGCATCATTTCTTTTATTTATATCAATCCTTCAAATTAAATTTTCAAAAATCAAATGCGTTTGGGGAAATTTAATCGTTCTCAAATAAAATTTTCCGTAAATTTACTGTAAACTGAACATTTCATTTTACTTCGATATAAATGTTTTTAAAATAATGTGTAGTGAATTCATATCGATATTTGTATATTAATGTCATGGTGAAATATGGTGCGTGGTGTCAATTTTAAAGTTTTTTTTTTCCAATTATGAAACTGACAGTGTATTTGAAAGACAGACAATCTGTGAGGTTGTAATCCATTTGATACATCATTTTCAGAGCCACAACCACTTAATAAGATTGATCTTTCCCTTGTGCCTGAATTCTATTTTTCATATGAACCATGCTTGCAAGTTGATATGAAAGATAAAATAATTGTTTGTTCAATGTTTCAAGTTACTTAATATGAATTGAAGAGGTATAGCTGACTTTAAATGAATGAATGTTTTAAGTTACTTAATATGAACTGAAGAGGTATAGCTGACTTTAAATGAATAAAGCAATAAGCTTTAAGATTTTTTGGAGGTATTATCTTTTTATTTGAAAAAAAAAGCAAGCAGCAAACAACTGACCTTAGTTATAACGTCTCTTTTACATCCGAACTGACAAATCTAGAAGGATGTTCAGACCAAGCGACAAAAAAGAGAATAATAAAAAGATATCCAGGGGGGGGGGGGCATGCACTGTTAAAAATTTCAGTTCAACTTTGAACCATATATTGGTGAAAAATCAAGAACTTCTTGTTGATACACCATAAAATGGTTCAACCAAATATCACATTCTGGGAACAGTCCTGCTTTCACGAAAAATTGGTTCAACTTCTACTAACTACAACCGATAATTTACTTGTCTATACTCAAACGCAGGCAATATTACTAGTATTGCTTCAGCTTAAGAATTGTTGTCCGTCCGTGGCCGAGTGGTTATGGCATCACCCTAGAGATTTAACCTTCTCAGGATTGCGGGGGTTCGAATAACATCTACTACCAATTATTCTATAAATCTGATCTCTGTACTGGATATAATAGAAAAAATCCTCAATTGGGAGACCCTTTTTTTGGTTCAACCTTTTACTATAGTTACGCGTTGGAAAAATCCCGTATATTGTTCAACCTCTCACCATAGTTACGCAATTTGAAAATACCGTTTTATGGTTCAACAGTCTACCAAATCATGGTTGCAGCAAATTTGAACCGCAATTTGGTTTAACCTTGAACTATTATTTTTAACAGTGTGATTCAATGGGAAGGTGCTACCTTAATTTGCGCGGTCTAAAGTTTCAGAAATGAGTTGGCGATGAGGGCTGGCGATAGTCTACCAGATTCTCAGAGTACAATGATTTCTTTCTGGTTCCCACGGATGGACTTTTCTAAAGTACGGTGGATTTTATTCTAAATTAAATCGTGAATAAAAAAGGGACTGATGTTCCATTGAGTTCATAAAGGATATTTTTCACTTTTCTGCGTAAGATGTGAGATAAGGAGTGTCCCATATGGGACAAATTTCTGGATTTTTTTATAACAAAATTGATTTTTGGAAATTGTTCATGGTTATATTGTATACCTTTTAACCTATGTTACAGTGAATATGCGCATATTCAGTACATATTAATATGGTGTTTAAAACTATGTATAAACGTATTTGTGCTGAATGTTTTACTAACTTTTAAAATTATAAATTCGAATCACGATTACTTATACCGAATGTATTAATAACAATATTGATAACAATATTACAGACAGTTTGAGCAAAACATGTGAGGGAGATTTTACTCTTTTTCAGGAAAAAGTTTAAAATTTTTACTTCAATTCTTCAAGTAATATACATAAAATTATCATCCAATTTATTGTAACATCCTACTACAAGGAACAATTTGGTAAAACACGTTTGGCTTAACGAAAGACAAAAAAATTGTTAAATATCGTCAGATATCAATGAATCTTTTAAAATATATAACACACCACCATCCATAAATATAGCACTTCTCTCCGAATGGAATATGATAAAAAAGAACAATAAGAATTATTTACAAATATCTTTGAATATATATATATATTACTAATGAACTTTCTAACATGTCTTGAATATCATGGAATTCCACCAGCATATTGATTTTCCATTTCTGTAGCTTTTACTTGGAATAGGGAGTAATTATTAGGTAACTCAAAATTATTCTAGTAATGCTTGCTCTAATAAACCTTGTAATATACTCTACATATACCAACTAAATCATATTAAGTATAGATGCAACCATAGTTAATAAGATTTATTTTACGTTTATGACCATTATTTTACTCCAAACAACCTACACGAAACAACTTAACCTTATTACCAACAATTCCATTGGCTACATTCCTAATTTATCCCCTCATTCCGCAACAAACTATCTTATTCCAAAACGTGAATCTTCCGCGAGTGTTCATCTGAAAATTCAAATTCTCAACCCGGAAAACCCAAGGGCCTGGGCTTGAAATTAACTCATTAAAGATTGTTATTATTCCCGGAACAGGGGCGATAAACTACCTTTTCTCTATGAATCTTATCTCCGTTCTGGAAAGTTCATTATTTCCAATTCTCTCGGAAGCCATGCCTGATTAACTCATTTTACGCAAGTTACTCTCCATAGGACGCCATAGAATATATATTATATACCACGTGCCACCTCAACGATTACGCCGAAATTAATTATACATTATGCGGGTGCTTTCAAGTGTTCTTTGGTGTGTGGGGTTAAACTTCCCAGAATCTAGCTGTGTCTGTTGAATGGATTCGGGGCTCGTTTTAATACATTCTGACAATTTTGTCCAGTGGTAAATTCAATTCTTGGATATCATTATATCTGCGATAGGATATGCAAATTGAGTTCGAGGTTTGGTTTGGGGCATTTTAAAAGAGTAATTTTGATTTAGTTAGTTGAGATTAAATGTTAAACAGCTTTCTTCAATAAACAGTTTAAACTAACATTGTTTATTTAAAAAAAACTTTTTTTATGAATCGTAGGTAATTAGTAATAATTCACACTTTTACACTGCATCTAACACCTATCTGAATTTCTAAATTATTCATTATCTTCAATTTTCTTGAAAATCACCCTTCATTAAACCATTGTCCCCAAATAAGCTTGAATTGAAATCCAATTATAATCAGTGCTTTTTCAGTTGTAGTCTCTGTATTATTACGCAAAATGTAATCAAGCATTTTGTGTAGAGGTTTGCGAACACTTTCAAGTGTTCTTTGTTGATGATGAAACACGATAGTATTAAATCACTCAAAAGTTATCTCTGTGGCTGCAACTGTGGGCAAGTATATAATATATTCTGATAACCATATATAACAGTGGTTGTTTCAATTAAATGTGCACTACTATGCCCTTCCAAATTATATCGTAAGCTATGGCTGATTTGCAAATTATTCAAAGTGTTCTCTATAGAACGTCATAGACTGCACATTATATTCCATGTATCACTTTAATGCCGAAATTACACATTTTGTGCAGGAGTTTGTCGATGCTTTCAAGTGTTATTTGAGGTTTTTTGGGTGGAACTCCACATAGTGCAGCTGTAAGACTGTTTGTGGTGTTAGTGTGGCTCCATATGTTCACTGAATTCGGTAGTAGATTCAATTGAACGCAGACTGCTTTAATGTAATCATGTTTGGGAAGGATGTTCAACCCTTGTTTTATATTTGGTTACACTCTAAAAAATGAATGCTCAAAAACGACGAAATTGTCCTTAATTTTGACGATTCCGTTTACTGGCAAATGCTCCGAGTTTTCGTTTCCGCAAAGTGAAGAAATTTGAATCGTCATTTTATGAGGATTTGAATGTCGTCCCATCTAAAGAAATATTTCGTCATTTTTGAGCAAGTGAGTACACTGTAAAAAATTTGGCGGGAAATTACTAACGATTACTTAGTAACTTTACAGGTATCACACCATTTACTAAAAAATCACATGTAACCAATCTCTGATAGTAGGTTTACTAAAGAAACTGCTGTAGTAATACTAAGTAAATTGATGTAACGCCTTACAGCGCATGCGTAGTTTCCCTTGTTGCACTGTTTCTCGAAATTAGTTCGATCGGTCATCGGATTTAGCAAAAAGTAACCGGTGATCGCGACCGTAAACTGAAAGTGCACGAGACTGCATCGGCAATCGGTTTAGCGAAATTTTATTGATAAAAGACTGATTCGATATCGGTCAAAGGGTGGAAATTCAATCAATGTACGTTTCATCTAAAAATTATAAAATTTGATATCGCAATGATAAGAAACCGAAAAACGAGGCTTTTTTTATTTTAGTACATGCAAATTGCGTTAAATTATTTCTAAAACTTCATATCCGAAAGCTTTATATCCGATCAAGATTTAAGGTCATTATTTACACGCAAGGAATCTGCATGTCCCGATGATCGAGTGGATAAACGTGCTATTTCTGGTTGCAAGACGAGCGAGCGGATCTCGAGGTTGCGAGATCTGCCCTGGTACGGAAATTGGAGATAATACCTGATTAACAGAGAAATTAGTGGCGCCCTCTTGTTTAAAACTTTTGAAACTGCTAGTTACTAACGTTTTCCTAGTATAGATACTATATAACTAGATGTATTGATTACTAGAATATATCTTGTAACGTTTACTGAATTTTTTATAGTATGCTTGCAATTTAAATGATTGTATTGGATACTAAGCTTTAATTAGTAATATATACACATATTTCTTATGCAATATTACTAAAAAAACTTATGGAAGCTGCGTTTCCTAGAGAATTCTTAGTAACCTTACAGGGTTTTTTTTAGAGTGTACAACAATGAGATTCAGTTTCCTCAAAATCAAGATACAGAATCGTCAAATCACGATCGTAAAAGTGAGGATTCGCGTTTATTCAAAAGTCATGTGATATAGTTTGACGAAACAATCCTCAAAATTAACGAAATGAGGCTTGAGGATTCATGTTTCCTCAAAAGTGAAAGTGTTATTTCTAAGATTGTATGGTACTTATATAAGTGCAAATTTGTGTTTTTAGTGTAACCAGACATTTCATACCTGTTTTTAAGATTTTGAGATAAAAAGCATACCATGTAACAAGATATCCTCAAATAAGTTAACTATACAATTTCTTAACACCCTCCAATGAAAAACGTAGGCCATTATCTAACACACGGAAAACCAAGAGATTTTTCCATCGTCTTCAACACGCACAAAGAAAAGATTACGGTGCTCCGATATCGAATTCTCCAAGGAACGTACACCGCCAATGCTTTATTTTCTAAAATGAAAGGCCTTGCCTATAAATTAACTCAGCAAACTCAAGCTTTTCTTTTACATTGTTGGTTTCTCAAAATTGTTAGTAACAACGGTTGGAGTTTGTATCAAATAGCTATTAATACAAAAATCAGAATAGGGTGCAGGGCAGATACATATGTATTCCGATATAAAACGAATCAATTTTATGGAAAGTTTTCCATACACTTTTCTTCTTTGGTTAAAATATTGAAGGAAATAAGGGTAGTGGGAAATTTTTCAATGAACTTGATCCTTTTTAGCATTAAGTGGTTGTACTTTAAAGATGAAACGAATCGTTAAATTCTTATAATGGGTTGCAAATTTAGGGGGAAAATAAACTAGTTTTTTCGAAAAACGAAATTTGAATGAAAATATTCAAAAAAGGTTTTTGAAATGCAAGCTATAATTAAAAACATAATTGCAGTTGGATAATTTTCAAAAGTTTCCGATGGTATTATTTTAAGTGAAATTGTAATATATAACTGTTATAATTATTTATATGATTATTATAATTATTTATATAATTGTTATAATTGTTTCTATAGTTGTTATAATTATTTATATAATTGTTATATAATTTTTATTGTAATATAATTGTTTAAGATCCTCTTCTCCATGATAACCATTCGATTCAGTTAGGTGGATAAGACTATACGTAAATAATGTCGTCATTTCTTTGATGCAGCACATTTCTTTGATGCAGTTAGTTTGCGCATGGAAATTTCTAAACAAGGCGAGTCCATTTCTTCTGCGAAAACTTCATTTTTTGAAAGAGAGAAAGCAGTGATGACAATTATCTGCTGATAAGTAAATTGAGTCTGAAAATTTGAATAAAAAAGGAGGTTGTATGAAAGGATAAATCCTGATAGTTTGAAATCTTAGTGTTAGGAAATTGATAACAATTACGAATATTTTCACTTCTTAAAATCTTTAAATGGAAAAGCTGATTTGTAAGATTAATTAATGTATCGAACCTATGGTAAACGTCTAAATTTATATTTTACTTTGAAAATGCGTGGAATTAAATACGTATGTTTTTTAAAGTCGTTTCGGTTGACAGTAGCACAAACTTATTTTTATTACATTTATGTTTTTATTTATATTATTAATTGTTTATGTTATTTACTTATTACACATTTATATTTTTATTTATTCAATTATAAATTTACTTTATTTTAACTAAAATTTGTAAATGGTATTCTGCAATTGTAGTCTGCATATAGTCTTCGTTTTTTTTTTATCTGAACACATCTTTTTTTAACCTGCAGACATGTATAATTTCAAATTAATGAGTTCAAACTTAACGAACTGAGTAATTATCCCACAAACTTAATTAATTGCTTAAAAAAGTTATTTTCGATAAAAGTTCAGTTAAAATAATATATGAGGAAGCTTTTGAAAACTATCCAACTGCAATTAAATTTTTAATTATAGCTTGCATTTCAATAACGTTTTTTATTATTTTCATTAAAATTTCGTTTTTGGAAGAACTAACTTAATTTTTCCTCACATTTTGTAACCCATTATAAAAACTTAACGTTTCGTTTCACTTTTAAAATACAATCACTAAATTCAAAATGGGTCAAGTTCATTGGAAAATTTCCAACTACGCTTACTTCCTTCAATAGTTTAGCAAAAGAAGGAACATGTACGGAAAACTTTCCATAAAATCGATCCAGTTCTACTTTTAGAGATCCAATTATGTTCACAGTGCTTGCTAACTGATCTAATTTAAAAATTCTCGTTTTCCCTTTTCGTTAATGAGTTAAGTTAGAAAAAAGTATCTTTGTCGCTGGACGCTTAGTATTAAATGCTGTTGTAAATCTGATGGAAGCTGGTTTTGAAGGGTGTGTTTTAATTGGCAAAAGGGTTGTTCACTTTATTTTAAATGCTCATGGATAAAATGATATTTTTTCGGGTTTATTTTGTCCGAATGACACACTATTGTTAAGATCTAAGTGGAAAAGAGATAAACATATAATAAATGATAAACATATATAATAAATTTGTTATCTTTAAATAATGAAATTTGACGCATTTATTTCGTTGATACTTAACTATTTTTTATATTATTCTTCTCATTATAATAAGTACAATTATATAAAAGAAGTAGTAAGTGTGAAAACAATCTATTGAACATACGTTACACATCGCAATTACTCTAATGATAAAACAACATTTGGAAATCATTGCAATATCAGGAAGCCTAGACCTTTAAATCTTACGATTTATAAAATATGGAATACCTAATAAGTAGTAAAAAAATACCTTTCTTTATTCAGAAATCATTCAACACGTTCATTGTATATATTTGAAGAGCTAAACTTCAAGCACAACACTTGAATTAAGAATTTATGGCCAAATATTCCACAATGTCACAAATTACAAAATGTTAGCAAAAAAGTATTTGCTCGTATCTAATTAAAAAGGCAGGCTAAATAAAAGCCGCGAAAATTACCGACGCATATTTAAGATGTTTTAAGATCGATTGTTTAAAGTTTATTTTTTGCATTTTGACTTTCGTCATTCACGTGATGAGAGTCCATGCATGAAAAAATGATCCCATGAAAAAATGGCGTTCGTTAATGAATGCAAAGTAGGCAAAACTTTTAGGCACAGACAAATTTTAACAAGTATTAGACATAGCCTTCTTTATTTAATGAAACTTGAAAATTATCCAATATCCGTGCATCCTCTCTGTTAAAAAAAACTTATTCAACATGTTCTGGAATTCCTTGAAGCTCGAAATTCCAAGATACATCCACGAATTCCCAATTCGTGGTCAAATGTGCCAGAATATCGCGAATGTCCAGATGGGGCCATATAAAACTCTTAATGAGTCGGCCGAGGATAAACCGGAGGAATTACCGACGAAGAGGGTTTTACGATCGGCTTTTCCAGTTTTCTACACTTCTTCGACATTCGTCCTTTATGGCTTGTGAGTTGAAGGCGATAGGGACGTCGTAAAAGTTTGTGTTTTCCTTTTAAAAGCAAGCTTTGAAGAAGTCAAATAAATAGTTGGATAGTTGTTTTTTGTGTGATTCTGTTTAAGAGATGTTTCAAATAATGGGATTTGTTGTTTTTATAAGGGGACATAAGGAGGATTTTTGTAGTTAAAAGGATCAAGGGCTTTGAATTCGAATCTGCACCATTAAGATTTTTTGTTAAAGAATCCGGAAAATGCATTGGATTGATTTTTTGTAACATTGACCATGGTTTTAGATTAAAACTGAAAAAAAAAATATAATTAATTTTTTTTTAATTGTATTGAGAGTGAACTAAATTTGGGTCAACGCCTACTGTTTCTACAAAAAGGTTATGAAAAAAGAAGATGCATTTGTTGAATGTATAATATGTTTTTAATAACGTTGTTTTTTAACTTAAAAAAATGCATTTTAAAATTTTGATTTAGCTTAAAAAAATTTTTTTAAATTTTTAATTTAAAATTACTGTTAAATGTTGAGAAAAACATTTTATTCAGTTTTGAATAAATTAGGGATAAACTTTCACCACATTCTTTTACTAGTTCATTGTATTACCATTTGGTAATTCTATTGAATGACTACTTGATACAATATTGTATGCATCGAAAAATCTTTAACAATCACATATTTGTTGTCAACTGAATGTATCTCAAAAATACTGCATAATGTGGCTAGGAAGAACTTTTCCTAGTGACATTCATTCTAGATCCACCCGTAACTAAGAAACCCAGAAGAAAAGACCACCTTCTACAAATCCATTCCCCTCGTTAGCACCAAACTTGAGATTTGAGCTCCAGAAAAAAGACCCCCTTAGTTACCTTTGATTGCTTCATTAGCGGCCATCGTACTCGTCATTTCCTGCATTCTCTTGCTGATTTAGCTCGTAAATGCGAATAGGTTATTCAGCCCTGGTGATTGTCTCTACAGGGCGTAAATTTCCGTTGTTTAGAATGTAGAGGAGGGGACTTCAATAAGGGGCAATTAACTCCATGAAAGGAATTGGGTTCTATTTTATGGGAATGTAGCGAATGGTGATTAATGAAGCTTGACTTATTTTATATTGGAAATTAAATTTTTAATTGGTCTATTGTGATATAATAGGCTTCTTGCCACCTTATTTTGACATGATAGTTTTAATTTATTGATAGGTGGAATTAACTACAGAATTCTTTTAATTGTTCATTCAACTATCATGTGCAGGATTAGTGAGAATATGTTTATAGTAATTGTGTATACAAGGAAATAATAAATTCTTATAACTGGGGAATGAGGTAATATAGGTTTAAAAAAAACTAAATTTCACATTTTTATAAATAGGGGAGGGTGGGGGCTATTGGGAAAATTTTTTTTTCAACCTCTGCATTTCAGCAAAAATAAAAGATTTTTGTTTTCTTTTTTTACAAGCTCGTAAACTGAACATTCATTTACTTAAAAAGTCAGTCGACAAATGTTAAAACATTACCCTATTTTGGTTGCTGAGCATTTCAAACAAACATGTAAATGTCCCATTAACCCCCATATGTGGGGGCTAATGGGACAGGGTGCAGGGCTAATGGGACATGCTAAATGGTGCCTTAATAAAATATTAAAAAAAGGGAAAATGAATGAGAAAATGCCCAGGAAATAAAATTCTAAAGCAAATACCATTTACATAATGTATACATAACGAAATTTTATTTTTTTAAACAATTCTTTCCCATTGAAAGATGAAATATCAAAGTTAAAACTCAAAATCGAAGATGCTACCATAATTTTTGTTGAATCACTGGAAATGATTGTTTTATAACTAAATCTTTAGTTTTGTAACTAAATCTTCTAAAATTTATCCCAAACTTGTCCTCTTTTTCACGGTACAAGGACTTAAAAGACCGTCTTTATCTTCAAATAGCTTACCATCGTTCGCCTTTTTCATATAATTTTAACGAAAATTTTCAGTTCATCGCCTTCTTTTTCAGAAATCAATAAAATAAATAAAAAATAGCTTGCGTCTTAGCAAAATTTACCAACAATAATTTATTTATCTTCATCAAGCACTGTTCAGATGTAATTAACGAAATTGCAGGTGGAAATATGTCACCAATAAAGCTACTTGAACTTTCACTTATTATACGATGAAAAAAGTTCAAAAGTTTAAAATTAAAGTTTAAAAAAGTTTTGGGCAACTTGACTGAATAAGATTTTAGAGATTCATATAGATTCTTCGAGAGAAGCATACAAAGCAAGGTCCCATTAGACCCCACTGTTTCTGTCCCATTAGACCCCACTGTGTTGTTTTTTTATAAATGACCCAACACAAAAGCACTTATACTTCACCACGATATTTGACTTATACTATCTTAATCTAGGATATTTCATCTATCTAAAACTGTAGTTTCATTCAAAGAAAGTTTTTATTCAATTCTTCAAAAGTGAAAAACAAGGTACACTTTTAATTAACTTTCAATTCTTAAAAACGACAGTTCTTCTCTCCACTTCAGCACATGCGTTTAATGGCTGATCTTTGATTTTTAAAATGTGAAATCTAACTGTTACTATACTGCAGTGTAGAAAAATTTGTAAAAAAGTATATTTTCCCCAGCTTTAGGGCGCTAGTCCCATTAGCCCTGCGTCCCAATAGCCCCCACTCTCCCCTATATCTTTATAAACTCACTGTTATGTTTAAATTCGTAATATTTGAACAGTCACGAAACAAGCAACACAATTTACATTGTAAAGTACTTCATATCTAAAATTTATAAAAAACTCAATGCTTTTTAAATATTTATTTTAAATCTAAGTAAATAAAATAAAACAAATTGCATAATAAATACATTATATTCATTTTTTAGGGAATTTAGTTCCAGTTCAATCTTATACAAATTATTACAAGGCTAAAACAATCTTGAAATCGAAACATAGAAATTCTCAATGAAGCCTAGTTGTGCTTCTACTTTCAATACAAGGTACAATTTTGGATTCGATGAAAAGAATAACAAAACATTCACACTTAGATATAAATGGATGTAAAAATTTAAATACAACTTGTTTAATTACTTAAGCTATGTAGATACTTTGAAGTTTCAACTATGCAAATATCTAATTAAAAGAACTTATTTTAAATGTTTTCTTAACGTTTCAAACAAGGATACTGTTTAAGGTCTACTTTTTTTAAAGTTAACCAATTTTCCATTCATTCCACAAAAACACTTCCGAAAATCTCCTTTTTGACTTAAGATAAAATTCATATCCAAGGAAAATTTCCCCAGAGAACAGTCACAAACAGGAAAATCTGAAAAAAAAAGTAAATTTTTGGGAAGTCTCGAATAAAGGGAAGCAATCCCAGATTCCCTTAACATCCGGGAACCGTGATCCTCTACACGTCATCAACTCCGGAAAGAATACTGGAGAATAAAAGAAAATGGTAATGCACGAAAACTCCAGGGAACAAGAATAAAAATTGTGCTGCCTTTCATTAAAAGTCACTCTTTTAAATGAAGAAAGATTTAGGTTTAGGGTACAAGTAAATCTTATGTTTTTTGAAAAAGAATACTAGCTTGAAAGGTTATTCATGAAATTGTTGTTAATGGAGTTATTATAAGGGTGATTATATTTGAAGTTCGTGTTTAAAATAGTTTTTAGTTTTAAACGATCGAACATAATTATTCAAATTTTGTAAAAATACACACGATATTTAAATCATCTTTAGTTATTTATTTATTATGTTTGCATATTTCGCAACAAAATATATATGTTTCAAATGTTATTTCTTTATAAACAGGGAATTATGAAATCCCAAATGATGTAGTGAACAAGGAGTTAACTTCTTGTTGCTGTCGTTACAGTCATTGCAAAACAAAGTGTGTTATCGGACTTTTGAAAGTTTGTGTCGGGAAGTGTTCAAACCTTTTATAATCATGAGACTTTTGTTTTGTTGTTGAGAATAAAATATACTAAAAGAATAGATGTTTGTTATGCTGAAGTCGTTTATTAGCCATCAATGTTTTATCCGTTAGTAAAATGACCCATAATCCAAAAATATGTGTTGCATAAAATGGAATACATAAACTAACTCCCCGGCACTACAGGTCCATGCTGGACCATGGCCTCTCTTACAATCGAACTCCTAAGCAACCTGTCTCTGGTTTTCGCTTTGCAGTTCTCTTTAGATCTATTTCCACATCATCTATCCTTCTTTTCCTATGTCTTCCTCTTCTTCTCTCTCTCCCTGAAATTGCCCCTTGAAAATTTTCTTTGTGCCTCTGCTATCGTCCGTTATCTCAGTATGTCCCAACCATTGAATTCTAATCGTCTTTATAATGTTAATAAAGTCTTTCTCTCCAAATAGTTTAGCCACTTCAAAATTGTATCGCCTTCTCCAAACTTCACCTTCTTTGGTTGATCCAAAATATGGCTCTTAAAATTTTTCTCTCCCAAATTATTAACATCTTCTCTAGCTTTTGATTAAAAGTCCTGATCTCCAAACCATATAAAACTGTTGGTCTTATTATAGTTTTATATATACGTAGTTCGTTTTCCATGTAATTACTTTAGATTTAATTAACTTTTTTAATGAAAAGAAACTGCGATTCCCTGCATTCAGCCTTTGTTTAATATCTGGCATAATATCATTATTTTGGGTGATGATTGAACCAAAGTATTTAAATATATTGACTCTTTCAAATTTTATTTCATCATTTACAAAATGGAGTACCTATCACCTATAATCGGCTTCATGCCATCAACTACAGAACCAGCTAACAAATTTGCTGAATGTATCTTTTGTAACGGAAAATTTTCCGAAAATCAAGATCAATGGAATTTGGATTTAACGCATTAGCTGTTCTTTATGAGCACATTTTCACTGCACATTCCGACATTGTATCAAAGAAGATTATATTTGTGATTTTCGTAAATCGACAAATTTAACCATTTGAGCTTAAATTTTAAAATATTGCTTTTTAGTTAAAATTAACTCTGTATTGTGAAATATAATTAAAGTTTCAGTTCTTGTAAACAACTATTCCATATTACCTGACTATCATAAACCTCCACTTGTAAATTTTTAAAGTGCATTTTCATTTTCATAAAAAAAGTACTGCTTTGTTTCACCATTGATACTTTATGACCATTCGTTATTATATGTTCTGAAAATGATTGTGATGATTTTTATTTCAAACCAAAAAAAGTTATGGAAAATATAAATGGTATTTCAAAATACTCTCATCTCTTCTAATTGTCTGTAACTAGCAATAACTGTCACTTAAAAATGCATCCACGTAAAATGCATGCACTGTACATTAGAACACAAATCGCCAAATACTGCAGTTAGTTGTAATTCAAGTTTAATTTTTTCATCATTCGCTTAACTTATTTCTTTTCAAATAATTGAAATCAAAGAATCACAGATTAAGTTCAAAGAAATTAAATCAAAGAATCGCAGATTGAGTTCAAAGAATTCACCTTTTGTGTAGTTCCTATTAGTTATAATGAATGAATACTGAAATAATAGTTCAAGTCATTCTTGTACACGAGGCAATTTTCCTGTTCGCGACAGACATGCAATCTATTTTCTATCAAACAAACATCTAAGGCATCTGAAGCGCCTATTTTCGATTATACCACAGAATTTTATGCACAAATACAGCCATGAAAATAATGTAGTGTCTATCATTTGTATTGTTGAGAAGTTACGATATTTGTTTCCATTATTCTGTTATGGTTGGCTGGCTGAAGAATGAATGAACGTAATAAAATTTAATGCAAAAATAATTGTATTGAGGGTTGGCAATGTTTTCTTTGAAAGTTCGCCAATATTGCATGCCGGTGAAAGACTTATCATTTTATTCTTTAATACACTATGCTTTGCAATTTCACTAGCATTTTTCGTAATAAACAAGGATAGTTTATAGTCACTATGCATAATAAATATATTTTGATTATTTTAATTATATATTAATAAATAAAATTCTTTTATATTACAAGTAAAAGATAAGCCAAATACAAAATTAATTATAATTATGCAGGGTTGTCTCTGTAATATTATTTAACAAGATATTTTTTCTTAAGGAAGTCTTGTCATATTGCTATCACTCATCAAAAAAATTCTCGTAAAATAAATTCATTTCTAGTCCTACAAACAATGCATCTATAAAACGCCATCATTACTTAGTTTCAAGCCACTAAAAACCCAAAAATAAAGTAGTCTTCAATTGTTAAGTATTAAAATAAAATTATTTTAATAAATACTTTATTTACAATGAAACGATGCACCACACACTAAAGGTAAACAGCTTTGTTATCTATTGCAAAATATCTTTAAATTCAAGACGCCTTGAGTCGTTTATAAATTTTATTCTCGTTGGTAAATACTTTTACAAAAGGCCTATATCTTTAGTTTAAACTGACTTCTTCTGTATGCTTAAAAAACATCCTGCGGGCTGGGGAGCCCAGTCGGTTAAGCACTCGCTTAGCATGCGGAAGGTCCCAGGTTCGGGTCCGGGCATCGCCAAAATAGCTGCCGACCTATAAACGGCCCGTGCAGCCAAAAATGTCCGACGAATAATACCCCGTGTAAGGGAGTGCACGTTAAATATCCTTCAAAGTCCTAACGCTGCGTACGATGTCGCCCTTAACGGTTGCGTTGGGTGCCTATTCAGGTGTGGCTCGTCACCTGACTGTGGTTCTAAAATACGACGCCCGTCGCCAATAGCCCTCGTGTAGCTCTAGTGCGACGATAATTCAAACCAAAAAAAAAAAAAAAACATCCTGCATTGAATTTTCCATGTGAATAGGTTTACGATAAATCACTCTCTATTTAAACTTTTTCG
Organism: Hylyphantes graminicola; assembly: GCA_023701765.1. NCBI lineage: Eukaryota > Metazoa > Arthropoda > Arachnida > Araneae > Linyphiidae > Hylyphantes > Hylyphantes graminicola. The sequence continues at coordinate 21,290,237 of CM043113.1, read as the reverse complement.
TTTCACCTTTTTTTCTTTTCCTCGTTAAATTTTTTGTTCACTTTTTTATTTGACGCAAGTGTTCTACTATTCATCTGATCTCCGGACATCTTTTATTTATAGATTTATTTACAAAAAAGTTTTAAGTGAAATGCACAACATCTGTTAAACACATTTTTTTCTTTACTCAAAACTTTGACGCGGTGTTTAAAAATAAATCTGATTTTGTCTTATCAGTTAAAGCAAAAAAAAAATATATATATGGGCATTTCCACGCGTGACTGACACTACATCAGAACGTTTTAACCAATTTCGTTTGCATATTTCATAATTATTTTTTTATTTGTGAAAAAAAAATATTGTATGTCAGTATACCCCTGAGCATATAGTATTTTTAGCAATCATTAAAATATTTTTAAATTTAATATTTAACTAAAAAATAATAAAAATGTCCTGATGTGACTGACACTACACGAAAGTTCGTAGATTTTTGGCTATCAGAAAAATTCTAATTTCTTCTGATTGCGCAGTAAATCAGCATTCTACCACTGCTTATTTTAAGTATAAGGTTTCAGGCTAAATATATTAATTGCAAAAAAGTATTAAAATACCATAGGAAATAAGTTATTAACGATTTTATGCGTGACTGACACTACATTCATTTCGTGACTGACACTACATTGTGAATTGTATCACAGATATGGAATTTTAAGCAATAATAACACAGCATATGTAAATAATTTTGTAAAAAGGAGTGTTGAAAATTGCATAAATGGTAAAATTATGGTTAGAAAAAGTTACACAATGTCCTCTAAAGTAGGTTTCTGGTAATTTCTTGAACTCTAATTTTTTCTTCAAAATGCAGTAAATCATCATTTTGCCAGTGCTTATTTTAATTATAAGGTTTAAAGCTAAATCATTTAATTGCAAAAATGTATTGAAATATCATAGGAAATAATTTATTAACACTTTTGTGCGTGACTTACACTACATTCAACTTGTGGCACACTTTATCATGTGAATTGTATCACAGAAATGGAAAATTTAGGCAATAATAACATAACATATGTAAATAGTTTTGAATATAGTAAGTTGAAAATTGCGTACATGGTAAAAATATAGTTAGACAAAGTTACACAACGTCCCCTAAAGTTGATTTCTGGTAGTTTCTTACTTCTTTCTTCAATAGCATTTTCTGAAAAAACTTCCTTCTCAGGCCACGCAAAAAGACCCCCGACCATTGCAGATGTTTCAGTTTTATTGAATAAGCAACTTTACTTAACATTTGCTCACAAAATATTTAACGATAATTTAACTACAAAAGGAAATAAAGCTCTTTTTCCATCATCACGTTCATTTTCAAAATTTTGTTGAGAGGTATTTCTTTTTACAACATTTAAATTTGTTTAATTAACCGTGTAGTATTTTTGGGGAATTTAATGAAACATTGGCAGTTGTTTTAAGTAGGCATTTGTTTAATTTTAAAAAACGAAGCAATTTTTGTGTGTCTAGGAATTGGAAGGTTTAACTTCCTTTAATGGGCATATATAATTTAATCTACCTATTTTGCCTTTTACACAGTTGTCAGAAATGTATAATAGTTATATGTTTGGGCAGATTTCTTGTGCAAAGTGAAAAAATCTTTAGCAAAATGTGGGTCAAATTTCTTAGAAAGTGTGACTTCCTTTATCCCCGTCCTCACTGTATCACGAAGTCCATCGATTGGTCCTTCACCATGTTTGAATTCAAAGATGACCATGACTTTTGGAAGAGAATTACCAGACAAGGTTGTCAAACTGTTGGAGGATTGCAATAGAGGTGTGTTACCTTTAATTGAAGTGTTGTCCGTAAAGTGGTTTTTGCTTTCATTTTCTTTAAATTTTAAAAATTTATCCCGTCTTAAAAACACCCCCTTTGCTCTTTTTTTTCTTTTAGCTGTTGATATAGCCATCTTAAATCAAAAATATCAAAATATAAGAAATCTACAAGTATTTAGCTAATCTAAAACATCTAGATCAAAAAGAAGTTGTGACTAGCATTACATCGTGACTGACACTACAAATCTAAAATGTGTTATAAATGGAGAAAATGCTTTTTATTTTAAAATTAAAACGGTTGGAATTACACAGAGGTTACTATAGTAAGAAAATATCGTAAAAATGTTGAAGTAAAGCCTTATTTTAAAAAGTTATGGGAACTTTTATATCTTTTCGTGACTGACACTACAGTCAAAAATGAGATTTTTATCTTCCTAATTAAATATCTTTTAGTTATAAATGCCAATTAATAATGTGGTCTTAACATAGTTCTGATAGTGTATTTTAATAATTTTACCAAAAAATCTGGTAAATTGTATTTCTTATCTGAAAATTCAAGGATTCAAAATGATGCAAAAACACGAGATCATGTTTTCGAAACAAAGCGGCCATTTTGAAGCCGCTGTGTTGCCAAAGACGAAACAACAATAGTTGATGATACAAAAAAAATAAAATTCAAACCTTTCTAAAGCAAATATAAAAGATACAATTGTGGGAAAAAATATTTTTTTTTTGCAGTCGTGGTCTCTTCTGACGTGGAATTACCCATATATATATATATATATATATATATATATATATATATATATATATATATATATATATATATATATATATATATATATATATATATATATATATATATATATATATATATATATATATATATATATATATATATATATATATATATATATATATATATAAATGATTTTTTTAGCAATAATTGAATCATTTATGATTTATTTTTATAATTTTTTTTTGATTCTATAAGTCAAGTTGTTTTTAAGAATCCATAATGGTTTTTAGATTAATACATTAAAAATAGGTATTAACATTTAGTAAACATAGACAAAAATTTGTTTCACGACTTTCTGTTATTGTTCTGCTTAAAAAATACTAGTTAGTAAATATTTGAAAAGCTATTTTTTTAATTAATACATTCGTCATATCAATCTATATTTAAGTGGAAAGAAAATAAATAGCATGACCACAAGATTTTTTTTGTAAAATTACCTTACAATACCAATTATACCATAAGTTGTATTTTGTCTTAACAGTTAGGGTGAAAATTAAAAGTCTTTTGAAAGAAATAAAGCTTTTCAACAATAATTGAACCACTTATAATGTATTTTATAGACTTTTTATTAATTCTGTAAGTCAAGTTGTTTTGTTCAGAATTCAAGAAACGTTTTAAAATTAAACTTTAAAACAAAGTATACTTTGTTTGAAGAACGCTTAAAAAAAGAATTTGTTTAAATTGGTTAGTTAAATTGAGTAGTAAACATCGGCGAATAATTACGTCATTACCTTATTGTTGACAGTCTTCTGAAACATAATATCATAAATGTTTGGAAAGGGGGGGTGGGAGCAATTTTTTTAAACTGTGAATTCGATGTATTTCAGTGGTAAACTATATTACAGTGGTAAAGTAGATTGCATAAACCAATGATTTTTATTAAATACCTAAAAATCACAAATAATTCATCAAGTTAGATCATTTAAATCATATTATACTGCAACTTACTTAGAAAAGCGACGAATGTCTTATGCTAAATAAGTGATCGATCCTTTAGTTTTTAGTGCATAGAGTAATATTTAGCATTTTTCTTAGCATAGCAAATTTTCTCAACTTTCAAATCTGGGATCTAGTCACTACACTGTAAAAAATAAAGCAGATTTATTTTTAACTTACTACTTCACAGTTAAAACAATACTTAGGCTATAGCAATGTAACCATATAACAGCATAACAATGTCGATATAACAGTATACCAATTGCAATGTAACACTATAACAATGTAGCCTTATAACAGCAAAACGATGCCAAAGTAACAATAGAAAAATGTAGCCGTATAACAACATAACAATGCCAATGTAACAATAGATATATGTAGCCGTATAACAGCATAACAATGTCAATGTAACAATATAACAAAGCCGATGTTACAGTATAACAATGTCAATGTAAAACATCCCAATGTAATAATTTAACAATATAACAATGAAACAGTTACACACCAATGGTTCGATAAATGTAAAAAAGATCATGTTAATTGGAGAATTTTCCACTTAGCTATTTTCCTTTCTATATTTTACAGAAAAATGCGTGTATGGAAATATTTCTGCCTACTTAACTTTGGATCTAAAAATTCACATATATATATAAATTTATTTCACCCATAACTTTTAAAAAAACTTACACCTTTGTTAAACTGCTAGTTTTCAATCGACAGTCATAAATATTGTCACGATCCTATCCAAAGTTCGTGAGGTAACTCCACAACTTGGTTGGTGTTGACGAGCTTGATTGGAGAGTTTGCGTGTCTCGAAAATTACACCAATAATCGAAACCGTTACCAAAGTTTAGGTCACTCGCTATTGATATCAAATTCCCGTTCCGAAAACATCTAAAATCGAATTAGAAAGTTCTTGGGTTACTGAAAATACTTATATGCGGATTGGATTTCAAAGTGGCCATTGCTCTAAAAAAGGTTTAAAATAAAAAATAATACATAGGTTTATGAACCTGTGTGGGTTGAAAAGCTGATGATAACAGATTATTTGATGAACACTTATAAGTGTTATCGTGGCTCATTTTATTTGTTCCTCATCTAGTTTTATAAGCATTCATGAAAGTAATCATAAAGCTTATTAATTTAAATTCTTGTTGTATGAACTTAGAAATTTCTCATTTTTGGTTCCCGTGCTCCGTAATATCTCCTATATACACACTTATAATTTCTTGATGTAAGTTGAGAATAATTCGGGTTTCAGAATTCATATTATTTATTTAGCATCTGCTTATTTGTTTTTAATTAAAATAAAAATCGACCGAAAAATCGATCGAATCGCTGACATAAATGACTCAGAAATTAAACTCAATACCGGAAGTACATCTTAAAGTTACTTAGATGCTTATTATATTCTGTTAATAGTTTGCAACTAATTATTTACTATTGGCTATTTATTATAGAATAACAATGAGTTCAATAAGACAGACATTTTAAAGCAAAAACTTAAAATTAACTATTGTTTAACAACATAATTAAGTATTTCACTATGCAAGTTTTACAAGTATCCATCTATCTTTCCCTAATTAACAAGGTTGCTTTTACTTTGACGGATTCTTGTATAGGGGAGAGTGTTGTACCTTGGGACAATTTTTGCATTTTAATTTTTTTTCTTCTACAGTTTTAGTCAAAATAAAGCTTTAAAAGCAACATTTCAACACACCAATATATTCCTCTATAATATATATTTTTTAATTCTGGCAGCTTGAAATTTAAAAATTGCCACTCATTTAAAGTAGAGAGGATCAACTGCCCCAAGGTACAATATGATGTTGTACCTTGGGACATGCTTTATAATTCAGTCAATAGTCATACACTTGAACTAATTTGTGTCAGGAAACAAACTTTTTTTCAATGGAAATACACAAATAAAACTTCAAAATTCAAGAATAATTTAAATAGAATTCCAGAATTATATTTTCAAACTTCAATCATTATAAAATATATCCAAAACAAAGCTGAGTTGTATTTTACATGTTTTGTGGAATTGCTCTTAAAATAAACAATAAAGATATTTTTATTTATCCAAATTATTAAGAATCATGAATACCTTATGTATTACCTTTTGTATAATCATGTATTGTACCTTGGGACCTGTCCCAAGGTACAATACGCTTTATTGTCCCAAGGTACAATACACTACTTGGTTTAAATAAAAGCAAGATAGTGGCCAATCTAAATGCATAATCATTATTTTCTCATAACCAAAATATTTTAAAATCTTCTCTTTTATGAAGAAAATAAAATGCAGTTGACTTTTTGTAAAAGTACAAAGGTAAAAAATAATATTAGAATGAGAAAAATATTTACTTTGGGGCAATGAAAACTTATTTTTTGTCATTAATTCATCAATTCAATGATGCTACTGTTAAATTTTATTATGGTGATGTCTGTTGGTTAAGGCTACTATTAAAAATAAACAATGTATGAATATTGGCAATAGATTCTTAGAAATTGTCAGTGTCCCAAGGTACAACACTCTCCCCTACACATTAAAGATTCAAGTATTCTTTTTAAATCATGCCATTTTCCCATTTTCTGACTATACATTTTATTCATGCATGGTTTCTTCGAGAACTTAAAAAAAATTAATCAGATCAGTAGTGGACATGTATCTTTTATGCTCTGGCAAACATGCTACTAGATTTTATACAAGGAAGTTCTGGTAATTAGTACCTTCAACCTTTAGAGCTCCTCTTAAGATGATGATCTTAAAAGTGTTTCACATAATTTAGAGTGGGCAATTAGTAAAGTAATTGCGCCATAAATAGAAATTTTCTGGTAAGTGTCAGGTAAGTACGTTAAATTGTCATCCAACGTGCAGTACATTAATCTAGAAGCAAATGATGCATTTTTAGTTTATGGGAAAATAAAGTTCGTAAATATACGAAGAAAATATTATCAAAAAGCTTTTATTCATACTTTGTGTTAGTGTTGAGTATTCCTAAAAATAACAAGATATTTTTCTGCAATGAGTTTTCTTTTGGAATAATTAATAATTAGGAATCAAACTTTGTTGTAATTGGACTGTTAATTAATCCTCAATTTACTATAAACAATTTCCTGCTCATTTGAGTACTAACAAGTTGACAAATAACATACTAACAAGTGTTTTTGAAAATGAGATGTTTTGTACAATTAGTTTCATTCAAATAACTACGTTTGCCATCATTACCATTTCATTAAAGGGGGTAACGTGCAATCAGTCTAAATCTTGCTGGGATTTTTTGTTTGTTTTTGCTTTTGAATTGCATTTTTAATCTCATATCTTTGTATTACAGTGTTGAAATTCTACCGCAAGAAAGACAGAATGTATCTTCTCTGTAATAATTCGAAGAACTATTGGTATAACTACAATAATTTTACAATGGAGTAAAGAAATACTGAAAGCATTTTTTAAGTGCAAAGGGTTGTTGATGTGATTTTATTAAAAGATTTCCTATTCTTAACATCACGCCACACTTTTGTGAGAATAAGGTTCTAAACTTAAACTAAACAACAAATGCCTTAACATATTCAATTTAAGGATATTTTTAATATGTTAGAACCAATTTTTCAGGTAAGCAAACAAAATTTTTAATGTCTTGTTTAATGTTAATAAATAAGATAATTATTTTTGTTTTATTTTTGTGTTGTATTTTTATTAATGTTTTACGTCTATCACTTTCATTTTTTTAATCGGTGTTGCTCAGCTGTATACAATCGGTCAAATTGTCAAAAAATACAAAAAATATCAAGGATTTCACATTGATCCCAACTGTAAATATTTACCATGATACGAAATATAAGAGTTAAGTTGAACAGCAAATGTCAGAAGCAAGGCTCCAGACGCTAACCTCATCAGATATCGAGACGTTAGAAAGAGTCATAAAAGTCCACAGTTGGTGTCCCCTGGGGAAAGGATGTAAAAAGTACGTTCGTTTTGTTGAACAGCTGTTCGATATCTTGCATTTTTTAAGACAAAGCCTAGTTTTCAATCATGATACTTGAAATATTTTCATAAAAAATAAGCGCTTTTCAAAAAATTATTGTCAGACATTTTCTGCGATTTCACCATTCATCGACTAAAAATGTTTAAGAAAAAATCTCGTCCCATGAAGAGATTGCTGGATGAGGCAGAAGAAGATCTAAGAAGGATGAAAGTTAAAAATTGAAGAGTCAAAGTCAAGGATAGGAGAAAATGGCGTGGTGTGTTAAATTAATCCGAGATCCTTCATGGACTGTAGCGTCGACTAGTAGGTAAGTAAGTAAGAAAAAAATACTATTTTGAATTCGGTATAAATCATTTAAAACTATGTAATATATTTCACTATTCAGATGAAATTTTCAAGATGATGGTTAAAAAAATAAATTTAGTTAGACATAAACATAATTACAGTATATGCAGGAAGTTGCTGATTGAGTTCAAATAAAATAAGATCAGTGAAGTACCCATAATTAAGTAGCCAATATTTAAAAATATATATAGATAGATAGATAGATAGATAGATAGATAGATAGATAGATAGATAGATAGATAGATAGATAGATAGATAGATAGATAGATAGATAGATAGATAGATAGATAGATAGATAGATAGATAGATAGATAGATAGATAGATAGATAGATAGATAGATAGATAGATAGATAGATAGATAGATAGATAGATAGATAGATAGATAGATAGATAGATAGATAGATAGATAGATAGATAGATAGATAGATAGATAGATAGATAGATAGATAGATAGATAGATAGATAGATAGATAGATAGATAGATAGATAGATAGATAGATAGATAGATAGATAGATAGATAGATAGATAGATAGATAGATAGATAGATAGATAGATAGATAGATAGATAGATAGATAGATAGATAGATAGATAGATAGATAGATAGATAGATAGATAGATAGATAGATAGATAGATAGATAGATAGATAGATAGATAGAGATAGATAGATAGATAGATAGATAGATAGATAGATAGATAGATAGATAGATAGATAGATAGATAGATAGATAGATAGATAGATAGATAGATAGATAGATAGATAGATAGATAGATAGATAGATAGATAGATAGATAGATAGATAGATAGATAGATAGATAGATAGATAGATAGATAGATAGATAGATAGATAGATAGATAGATAGATAGATAGATAGATAGATAGATAGATAGATAGATAGATAGATAGATAGATAGATAGATAGATAGATAGATAGATAGATAGATAGATAGATAGATAGATAGATAGATAGATAGATAGATAGATATAGATAGATAGATAGATAGATAGATAGATAGATAGATAGATAGATAGATAGATAGATAGATAGATAGATAGATAGATAGATAGATAGATAGATAGATAGATAGATAGATAGATAGATAGATAGATAGATAGATAGATAGATAGATAGATAGATAGATAGATAGATAGATAGATAGATAGATAGATAGATAGATAGATAGATAGATAGATAGATAGATAGATAGATAGATAGATAGATAGATAGATAGATAGATAGATAGATAGATAGATAGATAGATAGATAGATAGATAGATAGATAGATAGATAGATAGATAGATAGATAGATAGATAGATAGATAGATAGATAGATAGATAGATAGATAGATAGATAGATAGATAGATAGATAGATAGATAGATAGATAGATAGATAGATAGATAGATAGATAGATAGATAGATAGATAGATAGATAGATAGATAGATAGATAGATAGATAGATAGATAGATAGATAGATAGATAGATAGATAGATAGATAGATAGATAGATAGATAGATAGATAGATAGATAATTTAATAAATATACGAATTCAAATACTTTCTCTTTAGCATTTTGCTAAAACATATCTCCTATGAATGTGTATTATAATTCAAATATTCAGTAATTATTTCATTTTGGAAATTTTTTTGTAAACCACAATGTTTCAACAACAAGTAAACACAAAGATATTGATACTTATTTACGATGAACTTCATGGCAATACATCCAAAATCGACCCAGGCGATCGTATCTTAAAATCGACTGAGCAAGGAGCCACACAGTCGAAACTGAGGAAGCAAAATATAATAAGAATTCAAAGCACTATACGAACGAAAGTGGTTCTTCTACCACGTTAAAACTAATGCAAGATATACCACTCTTTCGTTGAACGTACTACAAGATCGCTTGCATCGGATGCAGTCAGATTATATCTGATTCCTGGTACTGGAGATTCAGGAAATAATAAAATAAATCGAGTGAAAGCCGTTCTTTTTATTTTCAGTGTAAGTCCCAGCCGTTTCGTATTAGGAAACATGGAGAAATAGAAAATGTGGATGGGTAATGCATTTAGATTCAATGATTCCTTTTTGGTGGAGTGAATTCGGATTCGATTTAATACTCAGGGTGGGGAATTCCAAGTGCTCTGGGGATTTGCCGCCAAGATTCTCATTCGTCGCCAACGCATGTAGCATCAAAAAGTGGCTGATCTCCCACGTAAAACTAAGGGAGATTGGCCACTTTTCCGCGCATGTTGTGACATATGTTGCCAAGTTGGATACTTTTACAAATTCCCATCTGAAAGATCTGGGAGAGGTTTTTGTTTATACTGATGTAATAGCAGCCTGTGTTTCTTGCATGCACTTATGCAAGATTGTAAGGTTTTCAAGTTTAAATTGCTTACTTACATTTCAAGACAAATTTAAAGCTTGAAAAAGCAACATCCTTATAATAGGATTCTACCGTTAAGGATAGAAAAGATGTTTTATGTGACGTAGTTTTTGTAGAATCATTCACAAAAAAGTTAATGCCCGTTGAGGATTTAGCTTGGGTCGGTGTTGTTCTATATTTGTCTGTTTGGTTTGTAAATAAAAAGGATTGGAATAATGCTTTTTTTTATCTTGGAAATCAGTATAATTCGTGAGTAAGCATTAAACAAGAAATAAGATTAAAAAATAAATGTAAATTAATTTTTATTGCACGCCGATAACTCGGAAATCAATACTATTCATATATTCAAGTAGTATTTTAACTACTTATAATTACATTAAATTATCAGAAATTGTTTAAAAGGTTTCAACTCCCTAAAAAAATGTGAAAAGGGATTTTTTCCTCCTATAATGATAATCGAGAACTCTTGAGAAAGCATTTTTATTCACAGGAGTTTAATATAAAAAATCCATTTTATTAGAATTTTGTTTGAAAATCGCAACGTCATCATAATGTAAAATCCGCTTTTGAAATAATATGAGCTTTCAAACAAACTGCGCATTTGATCACTTTTTACGAAAACGAATATTTGATCGCAATATTTAGAGTTACGTACTAACTTGTAGTTCTTAACTAATAAATTTTTAAATATTGTATTAAAATGAATTATTTAAAAAATAACATATATTTATACTATCTTCAGTAAAACTCAACAAGATACATAATGTATATATCTCAATGGAACCAACAAGTTACCTTTTACACACTTTTAAAATATTTACAAAATCTCATTTCTCTACCGGGGCAGCGGACCCAAAGAGCCACGTAATGTTTCCTTAAAATAGCAAATTGCCCCTTGGAGACTTCATGGTAAAGACACTTAGAAGGGTCCATTAGAGAAAATGGGGAAGTGACAAAATTTATTATTAAAGAGGCGGGGAAAGTTCTATTTGAATTTCTGCTTAAACAGAGTTGATGGCATAGTTAAAGATGAATAGGACAACAAATTCGAAAGAGTATTTCAAAAGTAAATAATATACAGATCGTCTTGGGAAGGATACTGAAAAATATTTGAAAAACCCGTAATCGATCGTCCCTTAATAGAAACATCATAAAAAGATAGATATAAGAAACCCTTTAACGAATGCGTCTTTTTTTTAAACAAATGTTTACTATTGATAATAAAATCTTTAAATGTACATACGTGCTTAAGCATGAAATGATCCATTAGCTTCAGGATTTGATAAAAAAGTTTCCAAAACATATTCTCCTAAAAGCATATATGGCAAATTACCAAGCTTTATTACTTTGAAATATACACCAAATCACATTTGACGAGTACAATTTCAGGGGAAATGATTATTATGAATTGATAAGTTAACAAAAATGTTATATTGTCGACTTAAAATACGGCTTTTCCATCATAAAAAGTACCCTACGAAAAAAAAATCAATCCTAATGTACGTTTTTTTTCGGGCATCACTTAAATACTTATGTGCTTTAGTATAAAAGGAACCATTAATAACAAGATTTCTGAGAAAGGTTTCCCTTACACATCGTCTTAAAGGCGAGATAAAAATAGCAAATATTGAATATTACCTTGCTCGATTACTTAAGCATTTGCACATAATCTTCTGAAATGTTGAAGGTTTATTTAATTTCTATAAGACTACTATTATTATTTAAAATGCATTTTAAAATTAAGCATCATTGCCTTTTAACTTTCTTCGATCATTAATGTCTTTCTTAATTAAAATGAATTTTACTAAATAATTATATTGATAAGAAAATATTTGTTTTTAACCTTTATAAATTAAACTCTCTACAGGCAAATGTATCAGAAAATATTATCTTCCCAACAATGGTAATTCTAGCTAGAATCGCAATATACTGTATTAGATTTATAGCAACCCTATTCAGGGTGATTTAGAAACTTAGTACACTGCTCATTCAATCGATTCGCCAAACTTGTAATGTGGTGAATAGAGTTATTTGCGGAGTGTGAATCTGATTATAGATCCACGGTGAATGGAATTCTGTAGCCAGAGGCTTGACTAACTCATACCACGTTCATTGGACGAGGTTCAGGTTAGTTTAATGGTGATTCATTGTTTCAAATAATATGACCAATAGTTTCTATTCCACGAATAATTCTAGTTTTATAAATAAGTTACAAGGGAAATAGGCAATCGGTTAGATAACATCAAGTTAGTTAAAAGATGATGTATTATTTCAAGTAATCTAACCAATAATTTCTGTTCTGGTTAGTTTAATGATGATTTATTGTTTAAAATAATGTATGACCAATAGTTTCTATTCCACTAATAATGTAAGTTTTGAAATCAAGTCAACATAAATAAGTTACATGGGAAATAGGCAATGGGTTAGATAACTTCAGGTTAGTTAAAAGATGACGTATTATTTCAAATTATCTAACCAATAATTTATATTTCGCGTATAATACTTGTCTTGAAATTTAGTAAATATGAAATTTAGATAAATGAGTTACAAGGAAAATAAGCAATGGGTGTTGGCTTTATAATTTCAATACATGCCTAAAATGTTATGTTAAGGTGATACGGCACCCAAAACATTATTTCTGGAAATAATAGCATAAAATTGTAAGTTATAGTGGTTTTATATGATGTTCACTCTAAATAAACACTTTCTAGCAATAAAAACAAATATTTACAAATACTTTTGCATTTATTTAAAAAAAAGTCGAAATTTTGAACTTTATTAAAATTTTATTCCAATCACAATTTCGAGAATAATTCCACCAAATTTTGATAGTTTGTTTTTAGTTCTATTAAATCAAGGAATTTAAATGGATTTTTAAATTTGAACTGCAGTTAAAAAGTACCATGCATTTATACAGAAATGATACAAAAATTACAAATTTTTGAATTTAAAAAAAATTATACGTAGTAGACCCTTATCCATGCACAATTTTGTGCACCATATATTAAAACACAGGTTTAAAATGTCAAAATTCAATTGATATTTAGTCTTAAAATAAATATAATTTTTTGGAGGATTGGAATTTGCTTGTATGTATAAACATAAAGTTTGAAATCATTGGAATGGGCGTTTTTCTGTATCGCAATTTTCATCCAAATATGTTTATAATTCGAGACATCAATGAATAAAATTTAAGATGTTTCGCGGGTATATAGGAGAATATTTGCTTTCAATCCATAAATTTTTATATCATTTGTTTTTGCCGAGTGCATTGAATATGCATCGAATTTAAAAGATATTATGCAGTTTTGCGAATGTTTAACGAATCTGGCATCCTGGCGGCAAAGGGAAGAGAGGCCGACCAAGGCTGACGTGGAGACGAAGCATCTTGAAGGAGAGAGACCATCTTGTTTGGCCAAGCTGGGCAGTTTCCAGGGATGCAGAACTGAACCAGAGGAACTGTGCTAGAGGAATTGCTACCTCATGCGCCTATAAGGCGTGACGAGTTTCAATACAAGGCAAGGCAATTACTTATTGCTAAAGGATTTGAAATCAATGAGTGATTATCTGTTAAAGTCCTTACTAAATGGATTTTTTTTAATAAAATAAAACTAATTTGAGCTTTTATTCATATTGAATCATTAAGCGTTTTTTTTTACTTTTATTTTGAATACTTTAGTTTGGACACTAAATTCAAATTATTAAATATTATATTCTTTTTTAATGATTATGAACTTTTATCAAGAGACGGATTTTTGCCTTGTGTACAATTTAAAAAATTGTCAATAATACAATCCTATATATCTTTTGTCATCTTGTTGGGAAAAGTTCGACATCTTATGGTAATCAATTATTTCAATTGTACCATTTTGAGCTACACTAACAAGTGCAAAAAAATATTAACTTCATAAAAAATACAACGAAACCATAACAATCGATTAATAAAACCTAAAAAGAAATGATTTCCATTGTCAAGATTTTCGAAAGAAAATGACTTGACCACCCTTGTTCTTTCCTTGACCGCAAAGAACCATCAACCCATTACCCCCTCCCCCCAGCTTTCACCCCCTAACTACAATCGATGTCCCGAGTCAGCTTGCACCGTGCGAGGTACACTGGTGGAAAGTCTGCGCACTGTACCGGGTCTGGGTTTGATTTCCGCAGTAGCTCTGGGTGTAATTTCTCTCTCTATGTCAGTTAAAATTCTGTGAGTGTCTGTATTATTTGACAATGGTTTATGAGCAGGTCCCTTGATCAAGCATACAAGCCGGAAATATATGTACCAACCAACCAACAGGTGGATCTCTAACTGAGTGAAGACAGGGCAACGTGGACTTTCCATCCGTGTCAGATGGAATTATTTTGAAAAACGTCGCTTTTGCGTACCGTGGTTAGCGAACCCCTTTCCTCTTTACTGGAACCGTGACGGCGAATAAAAGTATTTACTAAGAGCGTTTCGTTCTGCTGTCTTATTTTAAGACGGTTTGGATTTTTGATATTATGCAAAAACTACACTGTTTAGTTTTAACTCTAGAATACAATTACAGAATTTTAAATAACCGAACCCACTTTTTTAAATCGTACCGACTCATTTTTTTCATCTGAAAATTTAGAAAGAGAGTAGGTTTGTGGTTAAAGTAATTTTCTGTGAGGCACCTAATGGAAACCTTATCCATTGTTAAAGATTTCCTTAAGAAAACTCTTTCATATCTTCCTAATGGCTCTCTCCCACACATGCCCCACACTTTGTGTGCAAGTACCACCGTACGCGTCTGCCACGTGTGCATACAGCACACAATTGGAGATAAGTCACTATTCCGTGTATTGTAAGATTTAATCTGTTATACTCCCCCACTGTCCTTTAAGAAAAGATTCCGGAGAAAATCGAACCGCAAGATTCCCCCATCCCCCTTTGGCGGCTTTCGCAAGCAAGACCACAGTTTTTCGATCAAACCCCTGTGTAGAAAAAAATTCTAGGAGATGAATTGTCAATCCCAATTTTGAAAGAAAAGTAGTGAGTAAAGTTTTGTGACGTCGATGTCCTGAAAACTTTTTTGGTTGGCTAGGTTGGAAAACCCTTGGAAAATATGAAATCCAAATTGTTTTGTTAAACATCCTGTATTTTTTACTGTCATTTCTTAAAGAAAACCGTTCAAACGAAATAGAATTGTCTTTATTTTCTATATCAAATATAGTATTAACATGTTTCGCAGGACGAAGGTCATGGTTCATTGGAATATTACCCAGAACTGTTCGAAAACAAAAAAAAAGTCTATCGACGTGGGCGAAATATAATATCCGGTGATCATTCTCATAAAATGTAAAACAATTTTGAGGCCGCAAGTGAATCCAAGTTTTATCGAGAAACATTTCGCACTTTTTTATTATATTTAATTTTATTATAAAAAATTACCTACTTTTAACTTACTTGAAGTAGAAGCATTAGATGTCAGTTAACACAAGGTAGGTGTAATTCATACAAAATAAGATTATTACTAATTATTACTTACTTAAGGCTTAAACATCGTGCCTTTGAAATACGTTAAATATATTATACATTTTTAAAATTGTGAAAAGATTTTGTGTTAGGAGAAACTCGATAATGCAACCTTTAAATTACAAGTAAAGCGTCATACCACAAAATCTCTCAAAAACTAAACACACAATTTTGTTTACTTTTAGCATATACCCGAAGTGACGTCATCGAAACTACGATTTAGAGAAAACTATTCTAAACTGCAAACAAGTTTAAGAAGAACGTTTCAAGTTCGTAAAGCAAGGGGAACGGTTTTAAACAGTCAAATTCTATTAATTTAAATAAATGTGATTTTTTGGCAGTATGGTGGGATCATCATTTAAGCAGGTACGAGGGGGTCCATGGACTAACTAGATTTCTCTTATCGTCGCTCCACCGTCGATGCGGGATCAACGCTAATGACTCAGAAGTCCAGATTAGGGAAGAAAATAAAAGATTTTTCCTTTTA
Source organism: Hylyphantes graminicola (assembly GCA_023701765.1). Lineage (NCBI taxonomy): Eukaryota > Metazoa > Arthropoda > Arachnida > Araneae > Linyphiidae > Hylyphantes > Hylyphantes graminicola. The sequence continues at coordinate 21,273,996 of CM043113.1, read as the reverse complement.
TATCTTTAAAAAAGAGGGAAAAATCGACCTTTGCAGTGTTATTAACCGCAGAAAAGTCTTTTTTTTAAAAGCAAGACTCTGCAGTGGGCTTTTTGTTCTTGTTTCCCTCCAAGTAATTATAAAACGGAACGAAGGGTTTCATGTCAAAGACATAAGCGACAGGATTGAGGGGTTTTGTTTGGACAATTAAGTCTGACTTTAAGTTTTTTGAAGTTAAGGAGTGTTTAAATAAATGTAGCCTTTATACATTTATTTCTAAAAAATCATATCTTGATTATCTGTAATTTTGTTCCTTAACTAGTATAAAAAAATAAAAAAGTAGATCCTTTATACTTTTTTTTATTTTTATAGTAGTTAAGGAACAAAATGAGATATAATCAAGATACGTTTTATCAATGACAGGCGCTTGGGAAGTTTTGAGTAAAATTAATAATATAATAGTGCTATTTCTGTAGCGAAAATACTTGAAAATCAGCTTTTCATTGCTCGCCCTTCAGAATATTACATTTTACAGTAAACTTTAATGAATGTAATATGCGCAACATATTGTTAAGGAACAACATTGTTAAGTCACATTGTTAAGGAACAACATTGTTAAGGCACATTGTTAAGGGACAATATTGTTAAGGCACATTGTTATGGAACAAAATTATATATAATCAAGATATGTTTTTTATCAATGACCGGTGCTTGGGAAGTTTTGAATAAAATTAATAATATAATGGTGCTTTTTCTGTAGCGAAAATACTTGATAATCAGTTTTTTACCACTCGAAACCCAGTATGTTACATTTTACAGAAAAACTTTAAAGAATGTATTGTGAGCAACAATATTCTTTTATATCGTTAATTATAACTCTTATAGTAAATAAGTAACTTAAACTTTGTTTGAACCACAATCCATTCGTTTTAAAATGCATTTGGTGATGTAATATTTCGTAAGGCTTAAGCGACGAGATTAGCCTAACTAAAGTAGGTTAAGAAATTTTGCTAAAACATAACGGTTTGCTAAAATTATTTTCTTATTTAAAGCTAAAATTCCGACGAGACGTTGTGAAGCATTCGTTTTTTGTTTTTCTTTTTACATTCATTGCTTTGTAGAAAATTTATAAGTCTGTTAACTGCATTCCAAGTAATACCCGATCTTTCTTCAAACGTAGATTTACTTCAAACGTTAATTTCGAATATGTTAGTTAATTACCATTAGGGGGAGCGCTATAGTTGACGATTGGTCTGCATGTTAGTATGCGAATTATAAGGACTATTCCATTCATAAAACAACCTTACCTTGCAACATGAAAAGGTATTTTACTTTTTTTTGTTTTGTTTTAATAAAAAGAAATTTAGTCTTGGATAAGTTAAGATGTTTGACCGCATTATTTTTAAAGATATTCTATTTTGGTGGACAGATATGGCTTCCGTTCCTGCTGTTTCGTCATCAACATTGTTATCATTGTTCTTCAATTATATTTATAATTTTGATAACTTTTAACTATTGATGATCTCTTAATTTAAAATGTACTTTTTATTATCAGAATCAGGCATGGTCTTTTCTAGGTAGTACACTAAATATTTTTTAAACTTTCATTTAGTACATGCAATATATATGTTTAATAAAATTGAAATTGTTCTTCAGATAGAAATACGTAATTAAAAACTAACTTATTTGAAGAATTTCAAATGTAAATGATAAAAAAATGCAAATTGAGGGAATCCCAAAGGAAACTAGGAAAAATATATTGATAATTATTTGGCTTCTTTTATTAAATGATAACTTCTTTTTGAAAAAAAAAAGATAATTATAAACAAAAAAAATATTTTTAAACTTTATTTGATGCATTTGACAAAACCGAGCTAAAGTGGATATTAATTTCATTTAAGCAACTTCAAAGGTAGTCTTTCATTTATAATTCCAGAAAATTATTCAATTCCTTTGATGTATTCTGTATGTGCAAAAAATACTGGATGATTTTTTATGTAAATGCTGATTCTTTGATTTTTAATAGATGCTGTAATTTGACTTCAAACAACAAACGATTACGCTATGGTAATTTCTTCAAAAAAAAAATCTTTTTGTTGGTTTTGTAGTTAATTTTAAAACCTGAAAACTTATTTTTAGTGTGTCTTGAGAATAAAATGCATGTATTTGTAAAGAGACGACATTATTCAAATAATAAATAATTTAAATATACTTGATTAGCAGCATATTGATTTCTTATTGTTAAAAACCATTATATAATTACTTAATTAGAAGTATATTGGGGAATTTTTCATTTCTAAGGCTTAAGAAATCTCTCGAAATGTATTCTTTGGTGACAAACGGAATTTTCTGTTAACAAACACAGTAAAACCAGTTCAAGGTTGCCATTGGAAGATATTCAGTTTGGCGTAATTGTGCATTTTTGGCGTTTTTATAGCTTGCAATTGTGAAATTTAAAAGTACCGTTATTATTTTTAAAAAAATAGCACAGGCCGATTTTAAGAAATGCGATGTATTGAATTGAACCAATTCCATTTCATTTTCAGCTTGAACTATTTACATTTTACTGCATATATGAATTTAATATATTTGATTTTTTATAACTTGCAATTGTGAGAATTAAAAGCACCGTTATTATTTAAAATAATTAGCACAGGCAAATTTTAAAACATATGATATATTGAAGTTAAACCAATTTCATTCTTCTTTCAACAATTCTTCTTTTAATATATTTCATTGTACAAATTGTACAATGGAAATCCTTCACCGTAAGTAAATATATATCTAGTTATAAAATTGAACACAACCAATTAAAAAAAGATATTTTATTTAACAATTGAATATTATCACTAGACGTGTGTGATGTATCCTAAAGTCCCTCAATATCGATTTTTCCCTATCAAGTCAAGAATCAAGACAACTAGCAGTTTTGGAGAGTAGTAGAATACTTTCTTTTTAACCTCGAGGCAACTTAGTTTCATATTCAAAAGCTAACCAAGCCGTAAAAGATCCGTTGTACTTTAACCGAAACAATGTTATTGGATAACGCGGGTGCCCATGCCACCTAAGTTGTCACGTTTTTGTATGTTTGAATAGAGCAAATATATACAGTAACTCAAATGTAAACTGGGGGCTGGAGAGTCCAGTTGGTAAGGCTCGCCTAGCACGCGAAAAATCCCAGGTTCGGATACGGGCATTGCCAAAAAAACTTCCGACCTATAAACGGCCCGTGCAGCCAAAAATGTCCGATTCTAAAACACGACGCCCGTCGCCAATAGCCATCGTGTAGCTCTAGTGTGATGATAATTCAAACCTAATCTAACCTGTATGTTTAATAGAGCAAATATATACAGTAACTTTAATGTATGCTCAAGCCATCCACTAAAAAACTATTTAATTCAATTTCATCAGTCTCTATGTATTTAGGGTTTCAATGGAAGGAAAACACGATTATCGTGTTTGCGTACCACTCATTTAATTTACTTTTACCATGATTTATGTTTAGCGATAAAAGCTTTTTCTTGTAAGTTCAATTGTTTTTTCTCAAATAATAATACATGAGCGAATTATTGTTATATTTTGCTTTTAAATAAGAATTAATTGTTGTAGATTTAAACTGTAAACAGTTTTTTAATTTAGATAATTCTAGATAAACAAAGGGTATTTAATAATAAATAAATTATTTCAAATTAATTAAAAATAAAAAGTAATTTCACATTATTATCCACACAATTATCGTTTAATAATGACGCTAAACCAAATTATTTTTACAAATACACCAAAAGAAATTAATTTACAACAAATCGAATTCTAACAATAACAAGAAAACTAAAAACAGCTCCAAGTTTTGTATCCAATTTTGAGAATATTATCAAACGAAAAGAATAAACTCAGAAGATTTTTTTTATAAATAAACTTTAAATTTGTAATGCATTCTTTAACGATTTCGTTAAATATAGATCCTTTTTTTTTTACAGAATTGCTCAATATAAAGATCTTTTAAACAAATATTATTAAAATTTTAATAATCCGCTTAATGAAAAAAGCATATTTATACTAACAATGCCTTAAAGGTGCACATTTTTCAATATCTTTCATCTATTCATCGTTTTTAAAAATTTATTAGAAGAAAGTTGAACACTTTATTCAATTTACAAAGAAAACTTTGATCATTATTGAGTATTCAAGTATTGCTTAAGGCTTGTGATTAAAATGAGCTTTGTAATAACTTTAAATTAAGTCAGTAACCTTTTACGGATTTATTATGTGCTAAAATAAATTTTTGCATTTGCTTAAGTTTTCCTAAAAGAAATAAAGTAATTTATTTTTAGCTTTAAGAAATAGCAAATCTCACAATGATTTCATAAAACAATGTATTGGACAGATTTAAAATAAAATTATAAAAAGCTTTAATAATAAAGTTTGCATGAAAAATAATGTTGAAGATATTTTGTTAATCGTAAGAGAAGATTAAAAGTAAAGTAAAGAGCCATTAAAAGTAAAATCGTAATACTCTTTCCTTTTCCAATATCAATTTAAGTTAACGTTTTCCACAGAAAATTCTAGAAATAACGGACATATTTTGAAGTCTTTTTGAGCCAAACCCCAAATGGTGAATCAATAGCATGTAGGAACAGAGCACTCATTCCAGCACCGATCATAGGAAATGCAGGAATGAAAGCCGGAAGAAAGTATGTCAAATAAAACTAGCCAATGGTCAATTATAATTGACCATTGGCTAGTTTTATAGCACCTATAATTATAGGTGCTACCTTATAAAAAATTCCTGTTATAGTTCGTCTCTGAATATTGTATTGATTTTTGTAGAATGTGGCGCCATCTACATTTTAAACTACTTTCCAACTAATTTGATAAAGCGGTTTCGTTTTTTGGCAGATCATTGTTTAATAACAGAACAATTCTTGAAGAAACTAGGAATAATTTTTATAAATAATTCAGCACAAATTCAAAATTACGTGCAAGAAAAAGAATGAAATTCTGGTATACATCTTACATAGATTTGATAAAAATGAGGAAAGTTTATTATAACTTACGTAATAGATGAAATGTGTAGAGACTTTAATTATTTCCAACAGTAAAAAAATGCAACTATATTCTCACTTTTCAATGAATTTAATAAAATTTAAAGTTTAAAGAATTTTAGAGACTTTATAAATATTTACGTTCATATAACTAAATTTTTAAAGTTAATTATTTTTCATTCTTTTATTACAATGGGATGTAGAATAAATTCCGAAACAGGAACGAGACTAGGTTTAAAATAAACAGCATGTATTTTAATCTTAACATTCAAAACACTGTTGTTGACAAGGTTATCTATAAATAAATAGCGTATCCGTGGATAAAATAATTGTAGAAGGTAAATTAGTTAAAAAGTGAAGATGGACATATTCATATAGATAGAATTATTGATATAGATAGAATTATAGATATAGATAGAATTCATATAGATAGAATTATAATGGATTTTAGTCCCAGAGTAATTTAACCAACCACGTTGGTTGATATGTTGTTGGTTATGTTCGGTATTTTGGAGCTGAATATTCATGTATTAGTATAAAGTGGAAAATAAAAAATAATTAAAACAAATTTTTAACACTTCCTTTCACTCAAATTATCTTCTATTGAGAATAGAAGGAACCAGTTCACTAAATTTTAGGAACCTTTCTTTTACATTACCCTTATTCACTTCAATTAAGATATCCGTGCGGAAAACAATAATGACACTCTTCCGAAAATATATATTCCGATTACCATACAAGAATGACCACATATTGAAAAATTCATTTTCTGTTGACAGGTAGGAAGTACTTGTATATTGATCTGATATGATACTCAGCACATACACTATGTCATTACAATTTTATAGCTTTCCAAATTAAAAGTTTTTAATTATTTAAGCTTAAACACATTTATTTCAATAACCTATTATTTCAAGTAACTGTTAAAAAAATTATTAATATTTGCTGCCTGATAAATCACAGAGTCTAGACACAGAATTTAACATTATTTTTTTATAAGATGAAAATGTAATCAGGGTGGATATGAAGTTCAATTTTAAAAAGCCAAAAAATAAAAATATGTTCAAATGTTGCAGTTTTGGTCCTGGAGTGTGAGTTTGGCCCTAGCATAAAACCATTGTACTGACTTTTATCTTGAAATTTTTAAATCGTATTTCAAAGCAGAGTTGGCACCAACTGTAAAAGGCAAGTACATTTTTAACGAGGGAATTTAATGAGAAGTTATTAACTTTAAAAGATTGGGCTAATTATTTCTCATTCAACGGTAAATTTAAATATTTATCAACATTATTCGTGATTTTTTTCAATAGTTCAGTTATCAAAAATAAAAGACGCGGACCCTCTTGGAGATTCGGACTTCATTACCATACTTAAATTACGTGTTTATCTCGTCCTCATAAATTAATAATTAAATGCAAAAGTTAGTAACTTTGAGTTAACAAGAGAAAATTGTAAACAATTTTTAATTCAAAACAAACAATAATTGATAATTAAAAAACGTTGCATTCCTGAATAAATGTCCTCAAATGAAGATCTTGGATCTACGCCTGAAAAATTTAACTTCGTCAGTACTATACAATTATTTATTATCTAACCACTAAAAATGGTAGGAATGATTGATACATAAAAGGGATTGGTAACCACACTTGCATCCTACTATCACTCAACCTGATAAAAAATGCGTGTAGGAAAACCAGCCCTTCCGATGACCACCAAAAATGGCCAACAAATGGTCACCAGCAACTGTTACAGTAGTAGGCAGAACGGAAACTTGTTCAGGAGTTCATAATCACATTGTTTCCGGAAAAATGACCTGTCTCCCTTGTTAAATCAATGGAAGATGCGTCACTGTTTCCCTCTCACTTCAATATAGAGTGTGACTGGCCGTGATAGCAGTCTCCTAGCCTGGAAAAGTGGCCTATCTACCATGTTAACCCAATAGGAGATGTGTCACTCATTCACGTCCACTTCATTACAGAGAGCGTTGTTTCTAGAAAAGTGACCTATCTCCCATGTTAACTCAATGGGAGATGGGCTACTATTTCACGTCCAGTGCAATGAGGAGAGCGTAGTTCGAGGAAAAGTGGCCTATCGCCCGTGTTATCTTAATGGGAGATGCGTCACTCTTTCAATTCCAGTTCAATACGAGCGCTTTGTCTCTGGAAAAGGAACTTATCTCCCATGTTAACTCATTGGGAGTTGTGCCACTATTTCACGTCCATTTCAATATCGTGTGCGTTGTTTCTGGAAAAGTGACCTATCCCCCATCTTAACTCAATATTAGATGAGCCACTCTTCCGCGCCCAGTTCAATACGGAGTGCCTTGTTTCTCGAAAAATGACTTATCTCCCATCTTAACTCAATGGGAGATAGGCCACTCTTCCGCGCCTAGTTCAATATGGCGTGCGAATGGCCGCGAATGCAGTTTCCTGTCCTGGAAAAGTGACCTATCTCCCATGCAAACTCAATGGAAGATGGGCTACTATTCCACGTCCAGTTCAATACGGCCCGCCTGGTTTCTCGAAAAATGACTTATCTCCCATCTTAACTCAATGGGAGATAGGCCACTCTTCCGTGCCCAATTCAATATGGAGTGCGAATGGCCGCGAATGCAGTTTCCTGACCCAGAACGCGGTAGTCAGGGTCAAGACTGGAGCGTTTTTCTTCGCCGGTAGAGTCTGTTACCGGTCGAATCCCTTTTAGTATTTTAAGCGAATTAAATTTGTATACACGGAAGAAGTAGAATAAGTGGCATGGTATCGAAGAGGTTCCGTTAGTTTGGGATTGATATGGAAGTAGTGCTGTGATGCGCTGGTATTGCAGAGGAGCGATGTATTAGCAGTAAGTTATTTTAATGATTCTGGAAAAAGGTATTGATGATTTATTTTTTTATTTGCAGTAAAGATATATAATTAAAGTTTGGTAATCGGTGCAATTCTTTTTTAAGAACCCCTTTACTATATCGGATATGTATATGTGTTGTAGTATATTTTACACTAGAGTAGCTTCTTTTGACCTTGTAAAAGAGATTTTATGCAATTTTGTATCACATACCTATAAATTGTAACTTTCTAAAAAAAATCCACAGTGTAAATAGTAGCGATAATATATTAGCTTAACTTGTACAAACTTATATAGCATTACAATAACAGATACACACTATCAAAGAGTATGTTTTTACCAACCAAAGTCGAACAATTATTTCAAATTGACTAAAATCTTATTAAAATACATACAAACATAATGTAAATTTATCCATCCAATAACAAAAAAGAAAATAAATATATCCACGTATTATATTCCTTAACTTATCACTAACATCCAAATTATATTTTTAACAAATTGTAAACCAAACTTAACAGAAACTACAGAAAATAATTTAAATTTGACATAACCCTTAAAGATCTATTTATACAAACAAATAGAAAAAAATACTACAATAAAAACCAAATTACTTTTCTCTTAGTATACATATTTTACTTATTTCTTGCACCAAAATATTTTTTTACTTATTATTAAACAAAACAGTAACAAATGTGAATATTTGAAATCGAAATAAATGTCAAAATACCAGATTCTAAACAAACAAATACGAAATGATTCCTGGAGAACCTAATTAAACTAAACAATATCTGAAGAAAATATTTTTTTAATTGGCCAAAATCATACAAATACCAGATTTTAAATTAACTCGAAAAAAATGTTAAAAAAATAAGTTACCCTTATTATAATATATTCCTTTAACATATCACTCATTATAAATAAGTTTTTTTTAATTATTGACTAAAAAGTATCAAATAAAAATATTTGAAATCGAAAAAAATCTCAAAGTACCAGATTCCATATAAGCAAATAAGAAAAAAATTGATTAATAAATCCCTTCTCACAGTATATTGCTTTCGCTTATTACTTGTCCCCGAGCAGTTATTGATTCCAGAAGAAGGATAAGAAATTCCCCAATATTTCATCACCATTCATTTATCTTCGTCACCCAAAGATAGCTATCATTTCCATATTTGTTCAAGATAGATCGCATCACGAAGACGTAGAAAAACTCAAAGGCTTCAGATGAAAAACACTCTAGGCAAACCTAAATTGGGATAGGAATTGTAACCTAAGTCACGTGGGAAAGGTTAAAAACGATGGGTTTTTTATAATTTATTCAAGATTGGACTTCGTAAAATACATCGGACGGCTTCAAAAGTTTGAGGTAAAAAATATACTAAGGCAAATCTAAGCGGTGATAGAATTGTAACCTATGTCACATGGGTAAGAATGAGCAGTGTATATTCACAATTAGTCATTATAACGTAATTGGAACAGTTTCAGCGAAAAGCTTTTGATAAGAAATATACTAGCGATTGGATCAAACCTAAACGGGGATAAGCTAGCATAGTTAACCTAAGTCACGTGGTGAGGTAAAAAAAGAAGGGAGTACTTATTATTTATTCAAGATTAGACTTTGTAAAATAAATTGGATAGCTTCAAAAGGTTTGAGGTAAGAGATTTACTAGGGCAAATTTAAGCCGTGATAGAATTGTAACCTATGTCATATGGGTATGTATAAAACTGAGTAGTGTATATTCGCAATTAGTCACTATAAAATAATTGGAACAGTCTCAGTAAAAATATCAAATGCTTCAGATAAGAAATATTCAAGGCGTTGGGGAAAACCTAAACGGGGATAAGCATTGTAACCTAAGTCACGTGGGTATGGGTAAAAACGAGGAGTGTGTGTTCTCGATTAGACACTGTAGAATAATTAAGACAGTTTTAAAGAAAAAATCAACGGCTTCAGATAAGAATGATAGGTACTAAGCATGTGAATGGACCAAAGAGTTATATAGTAGGGCAGAGACAGAACCTACAACCACACCATGGACCAACACGGAGACGATATGGGGTGGCATGTGGGACTCGATGGCCGATTGGTTTGGATCGCAGGCCATAACGCTAGCAGTCCTATAGCTGCAACGGGTGCGGGTTCAATTATAGCCTTTGCCCTTGGTGTACTTCCTTTCTCAGCATCAAAATTATAAAGTAACTAGCACTTTTGCCACTCTATTCGGACTCCGTAGTGAACCATGGTTGCCAATGGCTGTTCAGTACGCGCGAGTCGTTCCTCATCCTTCTATAGAATTCTTTGGAATGGATATCCCTATATCTCAGCTTGTACTCTAGTTGACATGACAAACTGGCAATATTTAGCCAGCAAAAGTGACCCTTCTCGCCAACTTGGCGAATGATATTGGTCGTTACCCAACTAGTATTTTTACTTTTAGTTACTCTATCTACTACATACACGTCTTTGAAAAAAAAAAACAGCTACCCCTTTAAATATGGGATTCTTTTTCAAACGACTGCTTCATTTTTAGCCTGCAGGGATAGAAAAAAAATATTGATTTTTTCGGTTTTTTTACGTGCTTTTTAGAAAGGCTGAAGTTGATACGATATTTGAACAAAAATTAGTTTTCCAAGAGAGATAACAAGAGTTTTTTACACTTTTTGTAACTTTTTTTTAGTTTGTATTTTTTAATATGTTTAACAAATATAAATCTTCATCGATTGTAATAGCATTTTGACTTGGTTTATTTTTTCAAAGGTAAACAACTATTTATTATTTTTAACTTCCGTTTTTTCTTCGTTCAATTTAAAGATCAATTTTTAGATACTCTGAGTTTAGCCAAAGTTATGATGTTTTGTTGTAAGAAAATCTGGCTTAATTAAGAAAGATAGTGTCTTATCAGCATAAAAAGTAAATTGGTAATTAGTTTATAAAAATTATCGTATATTGTATGCTTGATATCGGAAAATACCTTTATAACAATCTTAAAATGAATTTAAAAAACTATGATGATTTAAAACTCTGAAATTAAATCTCTTGAATATATTTTCAATATTGATTGTAAAAATTCTTCATAATTTTTAAGATACCTCATATTTTACCACAGCTTTATGAAATGTCTGCGAATTAAAAAAATGTGTGATCTAAATGTTAAAAATTAAGTGATAGGTTTTGTTATTTTTATTGGTTGTTGAACATAAAAGTTACTTTAAATTAAATATATTAACAATTTGAGATACAGGTAAGAAAAGCTATAAATTTTATCAGTGAATAATCCGCATTTCTGAACAAAATAAGGCTATTGAGTTCCAACGAATTATTTACTTGAAATAGTTACAACACATTTTCTTTGAACAATTTATGCCAACACAAATACAGCTGAAAAATTTCGTTTCTTCTTAATTGCAATATTTTTTTTAGAATTTCAAATTATTCCCCATGTTGCAGTTGCAACAGAATCCTTTTAATCGATAATCAAATTTATCTACTTTTAATAAAATTCCTATAAATAGAAATAAAAATAAATAAATCCAAAATTATGGCAGCAATTTATTTTTCATTTTGAAATAAACCTTCTCGGTTAACTATCTATTCCAACACGCATTCACCGAAACAATTTTATTTCATTTTCCATTGCAATAATTAAAATTCCAAATAGTTCATCATGTTACAGTAGCAGCATAAACCTTTTATTCAATTCTCGCTACAAAACAAACAAACGCATACACCTAAACAATTAAATATCCTTTTTTGGATTGCAATAATTAAAACTCTAAATGGTTTTTGTTACAGTAGCAACATAAACCTTTTAATCAATGCTCGCCACAAAACCAACAAACGCATAGACCTAAAAAATTTCATTTCATTTTCGATTGCAATAATCAAAATTCCAAATGGTTCATCATGTTACATTAACCTTTTAATCAATGCTCGCTACAAAACCAACAAACGCAAGTTACCTGATTTATCGATGTGATTTGCGTTTGACGTTTTATTTGCGTCAACGGTCATCGGTGATGAACGGCACTTGTTTCTTTCCATTACATGAAAAATCACCCTTTGCATTAGTTTCGCCATTGATGAAAAAGTAGCATTTGACTGATGGTAATTATACATTGGAAAAATATTCTTTGTTATATTTAATAAAAAATTATGTTTACAACATTAGCGATTTTTCAGTTTCTTATAAGACACGTATGGATACATTTGTCAAGAATATTTATAAATACATAAATATTTTTATCCGGTTTAAAAGCCAAACTGAGAATGTAAAAAAAAATATTATAAAGTAACAATTATGTAAATGTTCAAAAGTTATTAAATAAAATGAAAAAATAAATAATTTAATAAATAAAAAGTACAAAACGATTTAATTTAATAAATAAAAACAATTTTATGTAATAAATAAAATAAATTTAATAGGCATTTGAATAAAATACAAATACATACGTAAACCAGATAGCAAAATAAACAATTTGTAAAGTCTGCATCAATTTACATCACACTTGCCAAATCTTTAAGAGTTTAAGTACAAAATAATACATACACTTTGATCTTATTACCAATAAAATACCAAATTCAATTTGTAAAAGTTTAAGTAAAATTTCAAACTCACTTCGCCAAGTGTAAAAAAATCAATTCCTTAACTTTTCACTTAATGAAGCGTAATGTAAAAATTTAGCACTTAACATGTCTTCTAAAGTTCCTTCGTCGGCGGAAGCTTAAAACGATTTCACGGCATCTTGAACCTAAATTGGAGGTGCCACTTCGTTTTATTTCTTAAAAAGTGAAAAATAAAACTGCTCAAAATCAATAGCCTGGGACTAGGAGTTGAAAGTAATTAGAGGGTGTAAAATGAGCAATATTTTGGACGATTAATTTTGCTTATAAGCCCCGTTCCATCATTGTCACGGATATGGCCGCCATCTTTGAATGATTGATAATAATAGTTGATTAAATATAAAATATTATTAATAATAGGAGTTTAAAAAGAATGTTTTGAATATATTGTTTGGGTTAGTCTACTTTTGTGTGGTATTTTAATAAACAATGTTTTATTGTTTTTAATTGACATTAATTAAGTGGAATAAATGTTGCGCATAAATTAAAACAATTACCAGTTGATTAATAAATTTACCTTATCATTAATAATTATTTAATCACAAATTTAATAATACAATACAAAACTAAATATTTAAGTCCTTAAAAAATGAAAATTCCAAAATAATAAAATTCTCAAATTAGTTGTTTACACAGACGTCCAAAAAAAATAGGCAAGGTAGGGCGAATACCCAAAATTCTAAAATTTTTGCTATTACTTTATCCTTTTCCAAATTTGGCACAGTGATTTGAAATACAATAAACAATGCCTTTTAGGCAATTTTTTTATTTAAATATAATTGATTTATTTTAAAAGGTGTTTTCAACTAAAAAAGGGGGTTTACGCCAACACTTCTAGCATAAAAAGTTTTACATTAATTTACCTGAAATTTTTCACAGATGCTATTTCAATATATATCTGTGCCATTAACCTCTAAAATATGATGTAAATATAGTAGTTTATTTTAAATGTCCAAGTGTAAAAAAAATCGGAAAAAAAATCTTTTTTTAGTTAATTCATAACATTTTCCCTAATACCTTTTTTTCTTGTAATTTGAATGTAACTCTAAAGGGTCATTGCATGTATCAGTTCAAAACGAAGGATTTAACACATAACACTGGGAAAATTCAATGTGGTATACTTGTTAGCGTAAACCTCTTTTTTAGTTGAAAAACACCGTTTAAAATAAATAAATTATATTTTAAACAAAAAAAATGCCTAAATAGCATTGTTCATTATATTTGAAATCACTATGCCAAATTTGGAAAAGATTAAAGTAATAGTAAAAATTTTAGAATTTTGGGTATTCGCCTACCTTAAGAAAAATATGATACATTTTTTACTACACACATTAAATAACTTTAACCTTTCATTCCCCAAATGTTTAGATTCGAGAAATACTTAAAGGGACCTCTTGAAAAAAGCAGGGTTATGTGGAAACAGCCTTAAAATACAGTAAAACCCAAGTGTAAATAATATTGCTGGAATATTGATTTCCTAAGCATTATATATATTTTTTTAAGCATATGATGAGCTGTGCCATCTCATGGCCCATATATCAAGTTATATTTCCTGTACTTTGTCATAGCTTTAATCACAATCCCCGCCCCAATATTAGCCTATAGCTTCTTTTTCAATGTACTTCCACTGCATCTTAAACAGAAAAACATAGTTTTTATTTGACCTGTACACATTAGTACAAGGGATGCATGGAAAAGGGCCCAATGAATATATTTCCACATTGCCCTCATCTACTTTTTCCAAGTTTCCCGAACTACAGTGAAACTGAATTTGACTAAAAAATCTGATCAAACTGGAAAAATCTTTTAATGAAACGTACCCATAAAAGTGACAGATTTCGCATTCCGTCACTTTTTTAAATAATGTGTGTAAGATGCAATATGTGTTCAAACATGTCACAATTTTAAAGTGTGTTTTAAAATTCTGCATCCGTTTCAAAACAAATCTTGCATTTCCAGAAAAATCTCAGTTCTCTTCATTCCATATATACCAGCACCAAAGCGCCTTTACTTTCTAAAAACCGTTTTCTAATGCCACCAGCTGAAAATCATTCTTGAAAAGTGGTCAGAGAAACATCAGCAATCGTTAACCTGCGGAGTATCCGGTGCCATAAATAACGGTAATCTTCTATCATTCTCTTGGATATTTTATAAGAAGCAAAAAGTTTATGAAGTAATATGTTTAAAACATATCGCAATTCTCAACCTAACTATTTTAAATTACGTTTTAAATTTTTTAGCCGTTTCAAAGAATAGCATGCACTAGAAAATCTCAGAATGCCTACTATTTTCCAGCACCAAAACACCTTTACTTTCTCAAAAACCGTTTCTTAATGCCACCAGCTGAAAATCATTCCTGAAAAGTGGTCAGAAAAACATTCGCAATCATTATCTTGTGGAGTATCCGGTGCGATAAATAACGGCAATCTTCTATTATTCTCTCGGATATTATCTAAGAATCAAGAAGAAATATGTTTAAAACATATCGACATTCTCAACACAATGATTTTAAATAGCGTTTAACAGTTTTTAAGCCGTTTTAAAACATAACATGCATTGGAAAATCTCAGTATAACTATATTTCAGCACCAAAAACACCTTTACTTTCTCAAAAACCGTTTCTTAATGCCACCAGCTGAAAATCATTCCTGGAAAGTGGTCAGAGAAGCATCATCAATCGTTATCCTGCGGATTATCTGGTGTCATAAATAACGGTATTTTCTATCATTCCCTCAGACATTCTATAAGAAGCAAAAAGTTTAAGAAGTAATATGTTTAAAACAAATCGCAATTCTCAACACAAAGAATTTAAATTGCGTTTTTAAATTTTACAGCCGTTTCAGTACTTAGCATGTATTAGAAAATCTCAGTATCCCTACCATATTTCAGCACCAAAACACCTTTACTTTCTCAAAACCGCTTTCTAATGCCACCAGCTGAAAATCATTCCTGAAAAGTGGTCAGAGAAACATCAGCAATCGTTAACCTGCGGAGTATCCGGTGCCATAAATAACGGTAATCTTCTATCATTCTCTTGGATATTTTATAAGAAGCAAAAAGTTTATGAAGTAATATGTTTAAAACATATCGCAATTCTCAACCTAACTATTTTAAATTACGTTTTAAATTTTTTAGCTCTTTCAAAACATAGCATGCACTAGAAAATCTCAGAATGCCTACTATTTTCCAGCACCAAAACACCTTTACTTTCTCAAAAACCGTTTCTTAATGCCACCAGCTGAAAATCATTCCTGAAAAGTGGTCAGAGAAACATCCCCAATCATTATCTTGTGGAGTATCCGGTGCGATAAATAACGGCAATCTTCTATTATTCTCTCGGATATTATCTAAGAATCAAGAAAAAATATGTTTAAAACATATCGACATTCTCAACACAATGATTTTAAATAGCGTTTAACAGTTTTTAAGCCGTTTGAAAACATAGCATGCATTGGAAAATCTCAGTATAACTATATTTCAGCACCAAAAACACCTTTACTTTCTCAAAAACCGTTTCCTTATGCCACCAGCTGAAAATCATTCCTGGAAAGTGGTCAGAGAAGCATCATCAATCGTTATCCTGCGGATTATCTGGTGTCATAAATAACGGTATTTTCTATCATTCCCTCAGACATTCTATAAGAAGCAAAAAGTTTAAGAAGTAATATGTTTAAAACAAATCGCAATTCTCAACACAAAGAATTTAAATTGCGTTTTTAAATTTTACAGCCGTTTCAGTACTTAGCATGTATTAGAAAATCTCAGTATCCCTACCATATTTCAGCACCAAAACACCTTTACTTTCTCAAAACCGCTTTCTAATGCCACCAGCTGAAAATCATTCCTGAAAAGTGGTCAGAGAAACATCAGCAATCGTTAACCTGCGGAGTATCCGGTGCCATAAATAACGGTAATCTTCTATCATTCTCTTGGATATTTTATAAGAAGCAAAAAGTTTATGAAGTAATATGTTTAAAACATATCGCAATTCTCAACCTAACTATTTTAAATTACGTTTTAAATTTTTTAGCCCTTTCAAAACATAGCATGCACTAGAAAATCTCAGAATGCCTACTATTTCCCAGCACCAAAACACCTTTACTTTCTCAAAAACCGTTTCTTAATGCCACCAGCTGAAAATCATTCCTGAAAAGTGGTCAGAGAAACATCCCCAATCATTATCTTGTGGAGTATCCGGTGCGATAAATAACGGCAATCTTCTATTATTCTCTCGGATATTATCTAAGAATCAAGAAAAAATATGTTTAAAACATATCGACATTCTCAACACAATGATTTTAAATAGCGTTTAACAGTTTTTAAGCCGTTTGAAAACATAGCATGCATTGGAAAATCTCAGTATAACTATATTTCAGCACCAAAAACACCTTTACTTTCTCAAAAACCGTTTCCTTATGAAACCAGCTGAAAATCATTCCTGGAAAGTGGTCAGAGAAGCATCATCAATCGTTATCCTGCGGATTATCTGGTGTCATAAATAACGGTAATCTTCTATCATTCCCTCAGACATTCTATAAGAAGCAAAAAGTTTAAGAAGTAATATGTTTAAAACAAATCGCAATTCTCAACACAAAGAATTTAAATTGCGTTTTTAAATTTTACAGCCGTTTCAGTACTTAGCATGTATTAGAAAATCTCAGTATCCCTACCATATTTCAGCACCAAAACACCTTTACTTTCTCAAAACCGCTTTCTAATGCCACCAGCTGAAAATCATTCCTGAAAAGTGGTCAGAGAAACATCAGCAATCGTTAACCTGCGGAGTATCCGGTGCCATAAATAACGGTAATCTTCTATCATTCTCTTGGATATTTTATAAGAAGCAAAAAGTTTATGAAGTAATATGTTTAAAACATATCGCAATTCTCAACCTAACTATTTTAAATTACGTTTTAAATTTTTTAGCCCTTTCAAAACATAGCATGCACTAGAAAATCTCAGAATGCCTACTATTTCCCAGCACCAAAACACCTTTACTTTCTCAAAAACCGTTTCTTAATGCCACCAGCTGAAAATCATTCCTGAAAAGTGGTCAGAGAAACATCCCCAATCATTATCTTGTGGAGTATCCGGTGCGATAAATAACGGCAATCTTCTATTATTCTCTCGGATATTATCTAAGAATCAAGAAAAAATATGTTTAAAACATATCGACATTCTCAACACAATGATTTTAAATAGCGTTTAACAGTTTTTAAGCCGTTTGAAAACATAGCATGCATTGGAAAATCTCAGTATAACTATATTTCAGCACCAAAAACACCTTTACTTTCTCAAAAACCGTTTCCTTATGCCACCAGCTGAAAATCATTCCTGAAAAGTGGTCAGAGAAACATCAGCAATCGTTAACCTGCGGAGTATCCGGTGCCATAAATAACGGTAATCTTCTATCATTCTCTTGGATATTTTATAAGAAGCAAAAAGTTTATGAAGTAATATGTTTAAAACATATCGCAATTCTCAACCTAACTATTTTAAATTACGTTTTAAATTTTTTAGCCCTTTCAAAACATAGCATGCACTAGAAAATCTCAGAATGCCTACTATTTTCCAGCACCAAAACACCTTTACTTTCTCAAAAACCGTTTCTTAATGCCACCAGCTGAAAATCATTCCTGAAAAGTGGTCAGAGAAACATCCCCAATCATTATCTTGTGGAGTATCCGGTGCGATAAATAACGGCAATCTTCTATTATTCTCTCGGATATTATCTAAGAATCAAGAAAAAATATGTTTAAAACATATCGACATTCTCAACACAATGATTTTAAATAGCGTTTAACAGTTTTTAAGCCGTTTGAAAACATAGCATGCATTGGAAAATCTCAGTATAACTATATTTCAGCACCAAAAACACCTTTACTTTCTCAAAAACCGTTTCCTTATGCCACCAGCTGAAAATCATTCCTGGAAAGTGGTCAGAGAAGCATCATCAATCGTTATCCTGCGGATTATCTGGTGTCATAAATAACGGTATTTTCTATCATTCCCTCAGACATTCTATAAGAAGCAAAAAGTTTAAGAAGTAATATGTTTAAAACAAATCGCAATTCTCAACACAAAGAATTTAAATTGCGTTTTTAAATTTTACAGCCGTTTCAGTACTTAGCATGTATTAGAAAATCTCAGTATCCCTACCATATTTCAGCACCAAAACACCTTTACTTTCTCAAAACCGCTTTCTAATGCCACCAGCTGAAAATCATTCCTGAAAAGTGGTCAGAGAAACATCAGCAATCGTTAACCTGCGGAGTATCCGGTGCCATAAATAACGGTAATCTTCTATCATTCTCTTGGATATTTTATAAGAAGCAAAAAGTTTATGAAGTAATATGTTTAAAACATATCGCAATTCTCAACCTAACTATTTTAAATTACGTTTTAAATTTTTTAGCCCTTTCAAAACATAGCATGCACTAGAAAATCTCAGAATGCCTACTATTTTCCAGCACCAAAACACCTTTACTTTCTCAAAAACCGTTTCTTAATGCCACCAGCTGAAAATCATTCCTGAAAAGTGGTCAGAGAAACATCCCCAATCATTATCTTGTGGAGTATCCGGTGCGATAAATAACGGCAATCTTCTATTATTCTCTCGGATATTATCTAAGAATCAAGAAAAAATATGTTTAAAACATATCGACATTCTCAACACAATGATTTTAAATAGCGTTTAACAGTTTTTAAGCCGTTTGAAAACATAGCATGCATTGGAAAATCTCAGTATAACTATATTTCAGCACCAAAAACACCTTTACTTTCTCAAAAACCGTTTCCTTATGCCACCAGCTGAAAATCATTCCTGGAAAGTGGTCAGAGAAGCATCATCAATCGTTATCCTGCGGATTATCTGGTGTCATAAATAACGGTATTTTCTATCATTCCCTCAGACATTCTATAAGAAGCAAAAAGTTTAAGAAGTAATATGTTTAAAACAAATCGCAATTCTCAACACAAAGAATTTAAATTGCGTTTTTAAATTTTACAGCCGTTTCAGTACTTAGCATGTATTAGAAAATCTCAGTATCCCTACTATATTTCAGCACCAAAACACCTTTACTTTCTCAAAACCGCTTTCTAATGCCACCAGCTGAAAATCATTCCTGAAAAGTGGTCAGAGAAACATCAGCAATCGTTAACCTGCGGAGTATCCGGTGCCATAAATAACGGTAATCTCCTATCATTCTCTTGGATATTTTATAAGAAGCAAAAATTTTATGAAGTAATGTGTTTAAAACATATCGCAATTCTCAACCTAACTATTTTAAATTACGTTTTAAATTTTTTAGCCGTTTCAAAACATGGCATGCACTAGAAAATCTCAGAATGCCTACTATTTTCCAGCACCAAAACACCTTTACTTTCTCAAAAACCGTTTCTTAATGCCACCAGTTGAAAATCATTCCTGAAAAGTGGTCAGAGAAACATCAGCAATCGTTATCCTGCGGAGTACACTGAGAAAAAAATACTGTAGACATACAGAAAAATGTTTAGTTATGTTACAGAAATAACCAATTTTACAAAAAAGGTTTTTGTAATTCTGAACAGAAATCTTTATTTCTGGAAGTTACAAAGTAATTTCTAGTATTTTGGCCTCGATCTTGATTTGGATAGCCCTCGTGTGACTCTAGTGCGCCGATAATTCAAACCTAACCTTATCTAATCGATCGTGATTCAATTAGCCAATCGCCATTTTAAATTTATTCTTTAGTTGGTTGTTTCAAAAGAATTTAACTTCTAATTTCCTGGCGATCTATGTGCCGAATTAGCACAGTTGGGAAAGCGTCAGACTGATCATCTAAAGGTTCCTGGTTCGATCCCGGGTTTCGGCCGTCTGATTCCTCGGTATTATAGTGGTCAGTACCCCAGCCTGTCACGCTGGAGACCGGGTTTCGATCCCATGCAGTAGGAAAGCAGACATTTTGTTTTTCTTTGCAATTGCACGGAAAATGTGGTATCCATAAAATTTTCTTGTATAGTTACTGAAACATTACTTGTGTGGGATACATAAAATAGTCCTGTAAATCTACATGATATATACATGCAATGCTAACAAAAATATATTTTGTGTTTTTACAGCACAATTTTTAGTAATTATTTACTACAAATTTTCTAGGAAAAGTTTTTTACAAAAAAATGTTTTGTAAAGGTTACAGATTTTTTTTCACAGTGTATCCAGTTCCATAAGTAACGGCAATCCTCTATCATTCCCTTGGATATTTTATAAGAAGCAAAAAGTTTAAGAAGTATTATGTACAAAACATATCGCAATTCTCAACCTAACTATTCTAAAATACGTTTTAAAATTTTTGCAGCCATTTCAAAACATACCATGCATTAGAAAATCTCAGAATCCCCTACATTTCAGCACCAAAACACCTTTACTTTCTCAAAAACCAGCTGAAAATCATTCCCGAAAAGTGGTCAGAGAAACATCAGCAATCGTTACCCTGCGGAGTATCCGGTGCCATAAATAACAGTAATCTTCCATCATTCCCTCAGATATTTTACGAGAAGCAAAAATTTTAAGAAGTTATGTATTTAAAACATATCGCAATTCTCAACACAACTATTTTAAATGGGGTTAAACAGTTTTTGTAGCCGTTTTAAAACAGAGCATGCATTGGAAAATCTCAGTATCCCTATATACCAGCACCAAAACACCTATACTTTCTCAAAAACCGTTTTTTAATTATTCCTGAAGAGTAACCAGAGAAACATCAGCAATCGTTATCCTGGTGGAGTATCCAGTGTCATAAATAACAGTTAACTTCCATCATTCCACGCAAAATATTCGATAAGAACAAAAAGTTCAAGAAGTAATATGTTTAAAACATATCGCAATTCTCAACCTAACTATTTTAAATTACGTTTTAAAATTTTTGTAGCCGTTTCAAAACAGCATGCATTAGAAAATCTCAGAATCCCTACTATATCCCAGCACCAAAACACCTTTAGTTTCTCAAAAACCGTTTCTTAATGCCCACCAGCTGAAAATCATTCCTGAAAAGTGATCAGAGAAACATCAGCAATCGTTATCCTGCGGAGTATCCGGTGCCATAAATAACGGTAATCTTCTATCATTCCCCCGCAAGATATTCGATAAGAAGCAAACCATCCAAATCCATAATGAAAAAATTATGCACCATTACTGGGCAGGGAGGGAGTCACAGACATCAAATTCCTGATCGAAGGGATTTATAGGAAAGTCATTGTTTTTTCGTCATTGGAGAAAGTTGCTCTTGCTTATCTTTTTGGATAATTTTTATCGGGTAGCCAGAAAGGAACTAAATGGAGTTTTTCTGAATCTGAGTTTTCGATATTAAACGCTTAAGAGAATAAATATAGAATATGCCAATCTGTGCACTTAAACGTCATACTGGTGTCTTGCATGCGATGTATAATTACATACCAAATACTTAAATTTTAGGCTGAATATACAATTCAAAAAGTGAATTAGAGTTGTTTCATTAGTTGTTGAATTACTGAAAATGAACTGTTTAATTATGTAAGACACAAGTTGCTGGCCATGGTTCAACTCAGACCTTTATTTTAAGGGGTTGATAATAAATAGATTTGATTTAAATATTAAGTAGTATTTTATCTAACTAGCCATTTTGGCAGGATTATCCTATAGTTACTAGACTCTGGGCCAAAGATATTGAAAGTGAGATTTACATCGCTGGATGATAGAAAGAAGACTTGTGGTTTATTGCTACCTCAAATGAAGTTAAGCTTCAGTTTCCAAAAACTATGCACAGTACTATTAATACCAAGGCACTACTATGTTCTTTATAAAACGAGTTCTTCTGAAATTCAGCTTTTAATAACTTTTTGAGGCGTTTTATTATCCTTTTAGAAAGCTTTGAGAATCCACTCATAAAACCGTTAAGTAACCATTCATATGTGTAAAAGAGGTTTCTTAACAATAAATTTTACAATTCTAGCAAATTAGATTCCCAAATTTTTTTACCCTTCTATTACGTGGGAGCAAGCGATAAAGTCTCAACAAGTAGCCACCAAGTGCAATATTTCTGCAAAAATTTATAAAATAATCTATAACCATAACTGTGTAGTCTTTTAATTGTATATACTAAGCTTTTTAGAAAATTACATTTGCATCCTCGAAATGAAAAAGGTATCCAAACTCTTGAACTTATCTTTGAAGTACAAGTCATAAGAGACAAAAAAATATTTATTTTTACTAATCCCTATTGTTTTGTTCCTTTGAAATGCGCCATTACAATCTCAACTTTGTTATGTTTTTTCTTTCTTTTTCTCACAAGAATGAGACTTAGCGCCTTTTAGATTAACGAGATTCTTCTGTAAGTTTCTTGATGTACAAAAAGATGGATGTATCTGCCACTTGATCCGTAATTTGAGGAAACACGAAGTAAAGTTTGAAAAGTACAATGCATGAATTAAACATTCTTCCATCATTTTGAGAGAAAAAAAAATCGTGTAGTCATTTGATGGATCGTTTTTGTTATAAGATTTTCAATTATAATCTTATTGTATACGAAGTCTAAATTTTATTGGCAAAAAAAAAACCTAATATTGTATCTGCTTCATAATAATGAAACCCTGGAGTAGCAATTAATTATAATCACATATATTGTTCTCATTTTAAAGAAAATAGAAGCCAACCAAGATTTTACGATTAAAAAAATATTTATGTATATAAAACATTTGACAGATCATTAAATTACGTTTAACTAAAGATTTAAACAAAAATATACAGTGGTGGCCAAAAGTGTGGACACTTTTTGAAAATTTCATGTGTTTCAACTGTTACCCATGTTCTTGCATCTATTAAATTTCGCTTAATTACAAACATTTAAACATTAAGTTGAAGGTAATTTAATGTAGAATTTCATTAAAAAACCAGAATTAAAGTATCTTTATTACAAACAAAGTTATGCTCATTTTAGTTGAACAAACAATCACAATCAATGGATTCTCTTATGCTGAAATTGCATTACAAGATGGTGGTTCAATGACTTGCAAAACTAAGACAAATCATACTATTAGTTGCTTAACTTATTCGTAATACAGATATTGTAATACTGTATTTATTTTTAATTCTACATGAAATTACTTTGATGATGATGCTGTTGTGTCCATGGATATAGATTATATGGGACCAAAGGTCTCATAGACTGCTTCAGTGATCTGCACACAGTGGTCCTTATAAAGATTAAATTACTTATAATTTGATATACAATTAATATATTCTGTAATCACACAAAGTTGAAAAATATGAAACTTTCAAAAAGTGTTCACACTTTTGGCCACCACTGTATATTAAATTTTAAGTTAATGCGTCGCATCGGCAGAATGTTAATGGCAAACAATTTATGGTTGTAACTGTTTTATATTAATGATACCCTAAAGTAACAAGCAATTTTTATTTCTTATATATTTCTTTTTCTGAAGAATTTTAAACACAATGTGGGCAATCCAAAAAATATTTTTCAAGTCGATTTCATCTCAACGAAGAAAGTATTTATACAACTGTAAGTATTAAACTGTCACCAGTCATGAAAGTTGACGATGAAAGGGCGAAATTCCAAAATCCACAACAGAATTCAATTGTATCCACATCAAACAATACCACAAAAAAAAATCTTCGAAATTAACCGGTTCAACGAAATCAGACATGGAAAAAAACTTCATTCAACCTGACTTTTTCGGGGAAGACCTTGGAACGATGCTAAGTAAGTTTGACAAAGCGATAAATAACATTTATGCGTGTATATAAGTGTATTTATGCTTTTTAAAATATTAGTTTAAATAAATAGAGTATGTTTATAATTATAGATTCTTTTCAGTATGAAATTAGAACAACTGTAGTGAATGCTTTGGCAAACGAAAAATGGAAAATACTAAATACACCAATAGATAATATGGCTCATATTGATTCAGGGGTTAAGAAAAGGAGAAATTTATTTGTAGGTGTGTGTGGTTCTGGTTCAATTTATATTTAAAACATTGCTCTTTATTCTTTTTTTTTTAAAATTGGTTCTATTAACTTCGTAAAGCAAAATAACCCTACCCTATTATCCCTACAAAATCGATTTTTGATCATTTCAAATTCTTTTGACCAGCAGTTCTTATTTCGTTGTATTATAACTATTTGACATTAGATGATATTTCATCTTTTAAATTGAAAATTAAAGTCACAGCATTTTAGAATTTGTTATAGAAACTATTTTTTTTCTTTGCCATCTATTTTCAACCAAAGTTAACACAGAATAAGTTATGGAGGAAGTGGAGAGGCAGCCGAATTTCAAAACCGAATATTTTTTCTTTATTTTTCGTTAAAAGGAAAAAATATTTTCAAAGCCAAATCACTCCGGCTGAATTGAATATTTTCACAAACGGTGTTTTATGTATGATAATTGTCGATGGCTTCTACAGGGATATACCGCTGTAGAAGCTTCTTCGAATACGGCTTCTTGAAATTGGTTCTAATATTTTTCAATTTTAAATAAATGATTTTACAACAAAATATTTGAACCAATTTCCAAAAGTAATGTTTTAAAGACTTGTATAAGCCAGCTACAATTATCATTCAAAAAATACCGTGTGTAAATATATTCAATACAGCCGGAATAATTTGGCTTAGAATTGATTAATACAAATACAAAAATTGTCGACCAACAACAGGCCAAAGGCCCAGCAAGGTTAGTTCAAAATATATATAATTCCTTACCAGTTCCCAATAGCTATCGAGATTCTTCTTAAAATCTTCCACTTGCTTCGAATACAAAACGTATTCTGGTAAAGAATTCCACTCGTTGACTACTCTTTTATAAAAACAATGTTTCTTACCTCCCTTCTAAAGTATGATTTATTCAACTTCTGAGCATGTCCTCTGGTCCGGCTATTTAAGGTAAAAACTAAACCCTCCATGTCTCCCTGTCTTACGAACTTGAATAACTGAATTAAATCACCACTTGTTCTCTTATTATCCAGGGAATACACGTTTAAACATCTTAATCTATTAACATAATCGATACACGATAAACCCTTAATCATTTTTGTTGCCCTATGCTGAACTTTTTCAATCAACTCTATATCTTTTCTGATTAAGGTGGACCAAAACTGAGCAGCATATAGCAGATGTGGCATTACCATACTCCTATACAATGGCAAAATAATCTCCTTCCCATTGATAAACACAGAAAAGAATCTGACTTAGATACCCAGCTGAAGCTTCTATCTCCCTTTAACTGCACTTACAGCTCTGTCGAATTAAAGGCCTCAGAAATCGGAAGAAGGCAGACTCTTAGGAATTCTACAAAACTGGGAGGAAAGGGGGGGGGGGACAGTACGCCATTCCACGAACGTGTGCTCAGAACAAAGAACGCAGGAAATCATTATTCGCAGGAAATATTTCTCGAACCCACATAGGAAATCGCTGGTTCAAATGAGCAGACATGTTTTTGGGATTTGTTGGAAAAAATGCCGACAGACATATTGTACCAGCAACTAAAACATTGGGAGCCGTACTTGTTGGAGAAGGAATCTTTGGTATTTTATTTGGTTAGAGATAATAGGGAAAATGTAAGGAATATTTAATAACTAATTCGCTATTTTTCAACTCAATAAAATAATCGGAAAAGAGTTATAAAACAGATTCTTATTAAAATTGTATTAAATGGTAATTATTTGATAAGGAATCATATATCTTTTTAATGATAATTTAATACAAATTTAAATAATTTCTAAAAAGTTTCTGCAGTAAACCACTTCAAAATTGACTACTGATTTAATTTTAAATGTATGCAAAACTTAATTTTAAAATTATGATTTCTTAGCTATTCTTTATTCGTGATTTAAAGTACTATTTCTATATTTTAATTGTTAAAATTGCCGCTATTTATTTTAAATAGTTTTAAAGGCTAGAGTGTTAAGTACTTCAGTGTTTTAAAACATATGAACCTGAAGTGTTAAAACAATTTCTAATATTCACACACTTTTATCTTACTCTTAATGTACACTCCGTGCCAACTTAACCTGAGTAAAAACAAAGAGTAAAAAGGCAGAGAGAAAAGCGCAGATTGTCCGTTATTTGGAAACTCTTTTAAGGTAATATTTACATACAAAATTATCTGAATACAATTCAACCAAAAGACACTTTTCATTCTAATAAAATTGCCAAATTTTCTCAACCAATATTCAAATCAGTTAGTCCTCAAACGAAATTAATATTTTAAACATGTTTTCTGCATGGATTCACAAATAATTTATGGAACTCTTTATATGCGGAGGGATATTCTCCATAGCATATTTCTATTTATCCAACCTGGGTTGGCAAGGATTGTAGTAAAGTTTTGATGTAAGAATAGGCTTTCGATCTTGTTATGCATAAGTAACCTCGGAATCCATATAAAAAATAAATTTACAATGCACTTTATGCAAAGGTTATTTATATTTATGTTACGCTGTACGAAGAAGAGCTAGTGTTTATATAAATAAGTTCTTGAAATCTTAAAGTTCACTATTAGGCAAAGTATACGTTGACCTCAAAATATAAAACTAAAAAAAAATTATACTGCCTAACCTTTCGATTTCTAAGAAGTACCAATTGTTTATTTCGTGCAGCTCTAAACGAATGAAAGTAAACGGTTCTGGGGAGACAAAACAACGTGGATATGTTTTGGTCTAAACAAAAGATCGTAAAGAATACTTTCATCCTTAGATATCATGCTATAAAGGCTTATATAGAAGGATCTGATGAATGTACTGGGATAAGAAACGAAAGTTTTGTTTTGTCCGTTATTTAAAAAATTAATTCCTGATAAATAATGACTTTTTATTTTTACATTTCTGTCTCATCTTGAATCTAAATGACTTCAATCCAAGCTAGAGTAAAAAATTTAGTTTTTTTACAATGAACGTATACGTACGTATTTGGAGGAATCGGAATTTTCAGAAAATTAAGAAATTCATTTTTCGCTTAATAATTGATACCTATGCAACCCTTTTCTATGTTCGGGAAAATACTTATTCTGGATTAATTTTGGAAATATAATTCAGACATTTATTATACATCTAGTATTTTACTAATAAATTTAATTGATAATTTATTCATTGTAGTCAAAATCAGATATAATCGCTCTAATTTACTTTATCTGTTTAAATAAAATACTAATATTTATAAAAATTCGCTTTATCATCATAAAATAAATAATTTATATTGATTTGGCAAAATTTATTGCTAATTAATCCATGGTCTTATATGCAGCAAACACAAAAATAAAACAAATAATTTTTATGCATATGTAATTGAGTATATAAGTGATTACTCGTTTTTGCTTTCAAGTATTTTCTTATTTATAATTACATACATAATTATGAGCATGCGTGGAAGTGCTTTGGTGATGAAGTTCAACAATTTTGTTGTTTTATGTACTTCTTTATTATATTTATTTATACAGAATATTTTCATTATTTTAAAAACATATAAAATATTTTGATGCCAAATACTTAAATATATATTAAATATTTATATTTCTGCTTTTATTATTTTAACTAAAATTAGAAATATGATATTTGTATAATTTGTTGTCAACACAGCTGACGATAATTCTTAACCACCAAACCCCAGTGTTACTTTAAACCACCCAACCACCCCCTCGTTGACAGGCAATTAAGTTGGTCTCTGAAGCATAAGATGCTTTCTCTCGCGATCCGCAACCGCTCATCTTTATTTACGAGTTCGAAATTGACACTTTCTCGATTCGATGGCTTCCCAAACCGAAGAAAAAGGGTTAGGATTAAGTTGTTTAGGCTCTTGTTTGGGTTTTGAGACGGATATTTAAAGAAAAGTGAAGCGACCTTTAATTCCGCTTCCGTGAATGCAGATTGGGTGTTTGTATACACTGTTAAAGAAAACCTGAATTTTACGTGCATATTTCTGTGATAATTTTCGGTAATTTACGGAAAGATTGAGTTTCATTAACAAACAGACGGTTTGTCTGAAATTAACAGCTTGTTTCCGTTTTCCTTGAACGCTTGGCAAGCAAAAACGGAAAAACACCGCATTTCTGCGTGCAGAATTTTACTTAAGGCACGTATGAACGTAATTTCTCCGTATAACCTCGCACCCTACAGCTTTTAGCCTCGACACATCCGCCGATCGACTCAGCCACCATGTTTCTTGTTTGTTTGTTTTGACCACATCTGAAGCAAGAAAGATAAATATACAGGTATGTTCATTTCTTTTAATAAAATAAGATTTTATTTAAAGATTATATTTTCTATATTTCTATTCTATATATTGAATCCAGTTCTTGTCTGTTTCTTATTTGTTTCTGAAATCTCTACAGACATATGATTGACCGTTGGTGATTCCTGAAATTAATTATTCAGTTTGTTTACCAACACGCTTAGCTAAGTAAATTTAATTTAAATGTTTAAAAAAGCTGTCAAATATATGAAATAAACATTGTTCACCAGCAAACAAGTGCACATTATTAAAAAAAATAATGAAATGATTTGAAATTAATACATTTAAATTCGATTGAAAAGCAATAGCCCTCGTGTAGCTCTAGTGCGACGATAATTCAAAACCTAACCCAACCTCGATTGAAAGGCACGGTTACGCTATCGCTATTAGCACAGCATGGTTTATTTTAAAAATTATGCAAGTATACATAACGTAAACTTTCTCTTTAATAAGTAATACTCTTTTGTTGATTTTAATGAATCAATTAGTGATTACGGATGTATGCAGATCACATGCTTTGATTCGATTCAGAAGTTACATACACTATTGTCAATGCTCTTTGTTTTGAAAAGTCTGCACTAAGAAAAACACAATTTCCAATAAAATGCAAATTTTCTAACGAATTCAAAATTTTGGAATTGCAAGTGTCCGCAGAACGCTATTTTAGTGTTTATTTAGATATAGCTGCTAAGTGACATCTCTCATTTTCGGCTCACAACATGTCGGCGATATATTCAAAAGCAAAGTTATTAGCTTTTACTAGAATACTAATTATAGATTGTATTTGATTACTAAATGCTATTAAATGACATTTAAATTATTATTTTATACTAAATACTATTATAAAATTGTATCTTCAATTTTAATAAACATTATTGAAGAATTCAAGAACACTTCTGTTTGGTTTCTGCCCCCAAAAAATATTTTAAGTGTTCCGATTCTCAAAACTGTATCGAGGGATATGGATAAATCAATTAATTAAAGGTACTCTAAGATGCATGCCTTGTCTGCCCCCTCCCCCCACTTCACAAAAAAAAAGAGAAAAAGCGTTTTTAACTCTGATATTAAATGATTACGGTGCAGATACTATGGAAAACTTGCTCGGAAAAAAAAATGCCTAAAATTGGCAAATTGTTTAATTTTAGAAGGCTTAAGAAGATTTTATGTGGTTAACGCATGATTACCACTTGCTTCTTTACATTAGTTCTATTCATTCAAAATTGAATTTATATATATTAATATATTATTTTTTTAGGTGCTTGTTTATCATAAATCTCCAAAGATGGTCGAAAGTTCAGAAAAAGAAGAAAGCTATATCTGTAGTTCCTGCACAAATTTTTAAATTAGTTGAGGATTTGAAGAACCCTAACAGTATTTTCCAATTATGAAAGAAAAATAAAACATGATTATGTTCTGTAATTCTTTTGTTATTTACATCTTGTTAAATTGTATCAGTGGTGTATCCAGGAGGGGGGGGGTATGTATAGTACAAATGCAGACACTTAAAAATGTATTGTTTTTGACTGCAAAGGTTACTGTCTTAAAAGGTCTCTGTTAAATGGTGTTCAACCCCTAAGACACCCGACTCATTATCCCCTACAAATGATTTTGCCCTGGATATGCTAACTGTAAAGTAGAATACCATTTAGCCACAGAAAAATACTAAATATATACATTATAAAAAATATGACAGAAAAATTATCAAAATTAGAAAAATTATTAAAATCTTTCTGCCATATTAAAATTGTTTTAAATATATGAAGAGTGGTAATTTTTAAATTTCAAAAGTGTGAACAATGTACTTTTTATTCAGATTATATACCAAATATGGTTAAAAATATCAAAAGATTAGAATGTATTAGTTTTGAATAGATTTAAGGTTAAAGTATGAAGACATTATTTGCTTACGTTTTATATAACAAACAGGATGTATGTTTAAATTTCCCTAGGCTTATATTTATACCTATATAAATGGATATATTTCGAATGATTAATGGTTAAATAGTATATAGAAACCAAATTGGCAAGAAAAAAGCAAACATGTCTTGGAATTAACTAGAAAATACTATGTAAGTTTTCTGAATTTAAGAGAGAAATGCCAATTAGAAATTCTTGAAATTAACAGAAAAAATCTAAAATGAAAGATCCTGAAGTTAACGGAGAAATTCCAAAATGGAAGACCTTGAAATTAACGGAAATATTCCGAAATGGAAGTTCCTGAAAATAACGGAAAAATTCCAAAACGGAAGATCCTGAAATTAACGGAGAAATCCCGGCAACTTGCTGCCAGTAGTTTTTCCGTTAATTCACGAGTTTTTTTTTAACAGTGTAGGTTATGTAGATAAAGGGATTCCATTGTTTCTTTATGGTGATAGTTTTTACGATTTTAGGGAAATAACAAATCTTTATTGTTTGTTTGAGGAAATATGTTGTGGATGGAGAATAAACACTCTTAAAACAAACGCGATTTGAACTCAGTCTGAGTTAATTTTGACACCTCTAGTCTTGAAAAGGCACTTCACCGAAAGAAGTGGATCCTTTGTGTGTTAAACCTCCGACAGGATCACTCCAAACGAGTGATTTCAACTCAGTCTGAGTTAATATTCACTCTTTTCCAGTGTCGAAAATGCACTTTTCCTACTGGAGTGGATTTCACTCGTTTGTTTTAAGAGTGAAGGCATAATAAACTTAAGGGATGGATATTACATTGAATTATTCAAGAAATAAGTAACCCCGGTGGTAAAGGGTTAGGTTGAATTATCGTCGTACAAAAGCTACAAGAGAGCTTTTTTCGGCAGGTGTCATAATTGATAACTACAGCCAAGTGACGAGTCAGCAACTGAGCAAGCACTTAACGCAACTTATAAAGGTTCGCATATCCATGACTTTGGATTATATTTAACGTGGTCTCTACCTACACTGGGTCTTAATGTTATTTTTGAATTTCTGGTTGCACAGGCCATATATTAGTCGGCAGTTACTTTGGCAATTCCCGGACCTGAGCCAGGGACCTTTCGCATGTAAAGGCAAGGGAGTGGTCGAAGTAGTGTAGTAGTTAGCTTGTCTTATTCCCATGTTACCAATATTGAGTTCGTAGGAGTTGGGTACCACGTCAAGGTTTTACTCAGACGTTAATTTTCCATGATACAAAAGAGTAAGAAAGCATTCTTGTGACGTTCAATAGAAGTTCATAAACGAACTTACCACTCGACATGAACAATCACTAGCATTAGAACTTATGTCTGTTGAAACGGTGATTAGTTCATCAATCGGGTAAAACCGAATACAATGCTTTAATACAAGAAGTTAAGTTTTTTTTAATTGTAAAACTGTTTATTTAAAAAATACAATATTTAGCACATATACCACTTAAAATGACATTAAACAACAAATTAAAATGAGTTTTGAAATTTCGCGGGAATGAATCTTCTACAAAAAAAAAAATTAATCTAAAAAATTGTTTTTTTATTTGTCCTCAAAAACATGTAAATCAGACTTCTCCAAGATGAAACAGTATACAAAAGGTCAATACTATATTTCCAAATAATATTACGAAAATACATCAAGTATATGCAGCTTGCGAAAACAATTTTGAACTCGGTAAACAAAGAAAATGTAGAACTTCGGAACTCATAAATTTAGATTTTCTCAAAAATTCTCTTTGACGCATTCACAAAGTATTACATTACATATTCGGGATATAACATTTCATATTTTTCCTTTGAATTCAGCGACTTTTTTTAAAAGAAGGAGTAAAATAGAATATTTGCTAGATTCCGTTTCAAAAAGCGTAACGATATCAAGCTGTTGTTGTTTAAAGGTATGTTTTTTTTTATCTGTTGGTATGCTATCTTTATTTTTTGTAATGAAATTATAAATACAAATCTTTTCTCAAAAACTGGGTTATTAAGTTTTAAAAATATTGGAAGCGAAATAAAAATACTTTTTTTGCGTTTGAATATTCAATAAATATATTTTAAGAAAGATATTAGTCTTTTACCAATCTATAGATGTTGGATTCTGAAAAATACGTAATTAGTGTAATGAAATTTTGTGTGCCAAAAAAGAAATCGAAAACAACCAAAATCTTCAATATATAACTTTTATTTTTTATTATTTGCTTAGTGCATCTAGTAGTATTTAATTTATGTAAAATTATTTTTCTAAAATATATGTTTTAGAGCATGCATGAGATATATTGCACTCTGTTGAACTTTGTTTAATACATCTACCTTTATAGCATGTTGCTTCGAAAAACCGCCGAATCGGAATTCCATAATTCATAGACTTCCCATTGTGCTAAATTATCAGATTAATAAAAAGTATTTAAGTAACTTTAAATTTCGATTATCATTACTCATTATAATTCATTTTATTTATTTTGAAATTTCCACGTTCATGTTCTCGAAAAAAAATTCGTATTCGTATTTATTTGTATCGATCACCCGATTAACATTTGTTGACACTAATTTCAGATACACATTACCATTTCAATGCCTTTTTCAATATTCAATGTAACCATTTAATTTTTTTATAGTTCCAATTCATGAAGACTTTATTTTATTTTTCAAATTTTCCGATCAAGATCGCAAAAAAACAATTATTTGCCTGCCTTGAATTACTATTTATAAGCTTACTCAAATTGATTAGCCTTAATTTGCATGTAATTAACACAATTCAATGTCCAATTTTCACTATATTTCCTTCGTTTCTGGTGAAAGACTATACCCAGTCTTATTTTTTTTTCCGAACTTACCCTGATGTCAAGTTCGAAAAATTACTTTATTTGCCTGCAATGAATTTCTACTTATCAGCGCACTCAAATTGATTATCCCAAACTTGAATAAAATTAACACAATTCAATAACCCATTCTTATCCAATCCCCCCCCCCCATTTCTAATAGAAAACTACCCAGTCGGTTATTTTGTTCTTTTTTTCGAACTTTTCTCCGGTCAAGTTCTCAAAATACTTTATTTGCATGCCTTGAATTTCTAGTTATCAACACACTCAAATTGATTATCCAAAACTTGAATAAAATTAACACAATTCAATATCCCATTCTTATCCAATTCCCCCCATTTGTAATAGAAAACTACTCAGTCGGCTATTTTGTTTCTCGAACTTTTCTCCGGTCAAGTTCACAGAAGTGTGTCGTGTGTGTGCGATCTTTGTCTGCTACTTGATAGATGTTTGCGTTGGCGTAAAAGACGCGTACGTGATCCCAATTTTAAAAACACGAGATACATCCTGATTAAAAAATGAATTCGCGATGTTGAGAAAGGTGTATCATGTGATGTGAAACATAGAAATGTGGCGTTCTCTTTACTTTCGTTCCCTAATAATGAGTATTTGGTAATACAGTAAACTCCCGATTATCCGCGGGTGGATTATCCGCTTTGCGGATTATCCGCGAGCTACTTTTTCCCATTTTTCAGTTCAAATATAAAAATTTAAAAAAAAACGCGGTAAATGAATTTTAATTTGTTTCAAAGCTTTTTGGAAGAATGCATTCAAAGAACAACGAATTCCTTTCCAGAACGACGAATACATTTCCTTACAAGAACAACGAATGCATTATAATAAGAATGACTGTAAGAAACCTGGTGTTCGGCCAGGTGCACATCACTAACAGGTTTTTGTCAAAAAGCGTCACTTGTAAAATAAACTGCCCACTATTTTAGTTGAATTACTTTATGTGATTTTGATACTACCCAAATGCGTGAGAAACTAAAAAAAAAAGTTTGTCTTGACAATTCAAGACGAACTACAACTCATTAAAAAGTTAGAAAACGGATCATCTACAAATCAAATGT
Organism: Hylyphantes graminicola; assembly: GCA_023701765.1. Classification (NCBI taxonomy): domain Eukaryota; kingdom Metazoa; phylum Arthropoda; class Arachnida; order Araneae; family Linyphiidae; genus Hylyphantes; species Hylyphantes graminicola. Next base: position 21,239,438 of record CM043113.1, on the reverse strand, counting down.
ACTTGCAGTGTGGCATAGAAGAAACGACAGTAATAGACATTTTGAAGTGAGTAAATTTATACATGCTATATACGATTACTGTACTGTACTTTTTTTTAATGAAATCCAGAAGAAATTTTGTTCATAGGCTTTTTCTTCATTTTTGTGGATTATCCGCGAATTCGCTTATCCGCGGAAGCCGCGCCACCCAATTCCGCGGATAATCGGGAGTTTACTGTATTTCATGATGTATTTTTGCAGCCTTTATCGGTAACTTATAAACGGCTAATATGGGTCTCAAAAGATTTTAAAACCTCATTTTGTAGAATTAGACAAACAGTAATTAATTTTCTGAACAACTTACGCACATGCCCTCACATATTTTATTTCACAGATGTAATGGCAATTGTTAAAACAGGTACATGAACCAAACAGTCCATTATGCATAAATTTTGTTAAATGAAAGAAAATATTATGTCTACAATTTGACATGTTCTACCAGTACGGTCATGGCTGTTTCACCGTATCAATTAGATTCGAGTAGTTAAACTTTACTAATTAAAACTAGTGCAAAATAGGCGGGATTAATGTATTGCAACACTGTAGTCAAATAACGATAAAATCCAACAGAACAGTCAGAAATTACACTTTGAACTGAACTAACGAACATTAACATATGCATCAAATAATCAGAACAGCTTGAAATTCCACGATTCCGGGGAAATTTAGCACCAATATTTTTAACAGTGTATTGATATGAATTAAAATCTACTTTATCAATTCTGAAGAATGAAATTGTGATTCCTTCAACGACTGAAACGAACACTCTTAAAACAAACGCGAGCGATTTTAACACAGTCTGAGTTAATTTTCACTCCTCCGGTGTCAAAAATGCACTTCTTCTACAGGAGTGGATCCCTTGTGTGTTAATCCTCCGACAGGATCACTCCAAACAAGTGATTTTAACTCAGTCTGAGTTAATATTCACTCCTTTCCAGTGCCAAAAAAGCACTTCTCCTGCAGGAGTGGATTTCACTCATTTGTTTTAAGAGTGAAGGAATAAAAAAAACGAAGACTGCTTCTTCCGATTAAAAGCTATAAAAGAGAAAACTACTCCCAAAATAGAACACGGTTTCCAATCCTTTGAAGAATCGGCGTTTCTCTGAGTCAGCCCGTGAGAATGACCTTTCGAGCGTGCAGTCTCGTGAGGTCAGGAATGGTTCTTCCCTGATGTGGTCTAGCGACCACAACTGTGGTCATTCATTTGACACGGTGCCATGACTCACGTGACACTGAGACGACGTAATTAGTGATTCAACTTTAATTGCATGCTCACGTTTTTCTCCGTTTCGGAGGAATACCATTAACACCTTCATTTCTGAACTGAATCGTTAAATTTAATTTCTTTAATTTTTTTCGTGTAACCTGATTTGTCCATGATAAATTATACTAGACTATGGTTTTTATTTGTATGATATTTTGTTTATTTAGATAAATTTAAGCAGGAACCTCATTCTCACGAGACAAATTTTCTTACCAACTGTCGTTCATGATTTAATAATTTCCGTTCAAAGGCATAAATTAGCCGTCTTATTTAGCTATGGTACATGGAAATAGGTATAATGTAAATTAAAGTATTTCAATGTTAAGTTTCTTAAAGTTTGTAAATCTAATTATTACTTCAAATAAAAAAATCCAATTTTAAAAACATTAAATGAAATTCAAAAATTTTACTTTTGTATTATCACTTAGCTAACGCTCCTAAATCCTTTGTCACCAGATTTTCCATAAGAAAAAATATTTTTAGATCACATTATAAAATGTATTAATTATTCTGTTTTAATTTATATTAGGGGTAAGTGCTGTACCTTGGACATGTGTGTACCTCGAACCTATGCTGATTCTAGCTCGATTAGCTTAGATATTGAAACAACACCACATGCAGTTAAAGTATTTGCTACCAGGGGTCTCAGTGAAGTTCTATCTGTTTATTTAAAAGGTCAATTTATTAAGGAGGTTTCGAAAAACTAAATTCACAGTTCAAAAGTAAATTTTTGTCAGATACTTAAGTGTATTTTTATACTCAAAGATGTAGTGTTTATTCAGAAACGATGGTTATGCAATATAAAGCAAAGTTTTAGCTATAAAACAGTGCGCTTGAAATTAAGTTAAGTCTAACCTTAACATGGTGATTAGCTATTTTGTTTTTAATATCCAAGTGGTGTACCTCGAACCTAATACAAGTGGTGTACCTTGGACTGGTCCAAGGTACACTACTACAGGTCTTATGTGTTTCAGATTGTTGAAAACCCTTTATAAAATTCAAGTAAATTTTTTCCTTTGAAAAATTAAGTATTTTAAGCTATCAATATGTAACCCTGATATGTAAAATTATGTAGAATGGAAATTTGTAAGAAATTTTTATATGGTGTGATAAATAATTTTTCTGTAGTTAATTATTTAGATTTATGGTAGGCTTATAAAATTTTAACCATATTGACATAATATAGAAAATAATTATTGCATGCACATCTAAAAATATGTTTTTTTATAATAAATATCTAAGCAGAACATCCTTTTTACGTTTAGGCCTAGTTGTAAAAACATAGGGAAAAATATTTGAGTTGTTTTTTCAAATTTATGACAGAAAGTTATCCAAATGTTTTTCTATGGCATGAAATGACAGTTTAATTTTATGCTGCATTTTAACGGATACACCTGAGAAAGATCGCATTACAGCTGAAAAAGCCAAAAGGGCACTGAAAAAACTAAAGCAATAAAACCCCTTACTAATTGACCTAACCTAACCAATTACTACAATCTTGGCTAGAAATAAGAGTAGGTTGTAAAATGTATTTTTGAATTTTATGTAGCTAAAAAATATTGGTTTTCGGACTGTAAATCGAGTCTCTCTACCTGTTAATAATTGGTCCAAGGTACACGACCGGTTGGACCAAGGTACACCGCTGGTGGTGTACCTTGGTCCGAATTACATTGTTCTGTATTTATTTTTTTAATAGTTGAAATCATTTAAATAACGCGCTAAAATAAATATATGTTGTATATAGCAACATAAATTATTTAGTAAAAATATTTTTATTCACTTTTTGCAAGTAATTAAGAAATTAAAAATTGAAAAGTCAAAATAGGTCCAAGGGAACCCACCTTCCCCTAATTTTTATATAATTATTATACGCTTTTTTTGTTTTCTTTACGTCAAAATTGTTTTGTACATTAATTATTATATTTATTATAAATTAAACTTAGATATCTTTCGTTACGGTATTCATAATGTACTATTTTGATTGCCGAACATGTTCACTGGGATAATACAAAATTACTTTAAAAAGATCTGGAAAATAGTTTTCTTAGTATAAACATAGCCGCTGCCTGGACTCAAAACCACGAGCAGTTTCTTTTATTCTATCTTTAAATTTTGTTACTTAACCATGAAATCTTTACCAGTTAAAACATTTGTTTAAATTAAATAATAAAAAAAACGTTTAAGTAAATAACATTTTCTGAATTCACATCATAAGCAATCTCTAATGAATTAGCGCGGTAACTATGCTTTAACGATATACACTTAATACGACTTTAGTTGTTATACTTCTATAGAAAACTACATACGCTTCCGTAGAAACTATTTCCTAGAAAACTCCATGTGTTTCCGACACCAAAGAAGCAGCATCTCTATTGCCAACGACAGATAACTTCCGCAAAATGATTTCCAGCAAGAAAAACCTATCACAGGGGCATTCAAAGAAAGTCTGTAGCCCATCTCACCAATAAATGCGAGAAGCAACAATAAATCCCGCCAATACCACAATAGTCGCTGCTATTTCATTGTCGATGCCTGGAGTCGGTTCGTGGTGCTGGTGTGAAAGAATTACCAAAGCTGTTCTGATACACCAGCTTTTGAAAATGTATAAACGGATTTTATTTCAAAAATATATTTTTCGATTTTCTATTTTTCTTATTTTAAATTTGCACATCTATAGCTTTATTTTAAGACCAAGATTATTAATTTCTGTTTAGTAGGATTTCTTTTTGTAAGCATTTTTCCAAAACTTTGTATATCAGCTGTTCTTACCTATACCTTAACTATTTTTTTTGCATTTCCTGAAATATAAGGTTTTTAAACAGTTAGGAACATTTTTCTCAGGAACTATAAAATATTTCAACAAGTTTTGTCTTATTATTTCTTCTCCATTATCAGCTCTTTGATTTAAACTGAGGAATTTCAAATATCTCTGTTCAAAAAAGTTATATAACTTTAAATCTGATTTTTTGTTTATTTTAATAAATATTAAAAAAAACGTAAAAGTATTCTTTTATTATGTTAAACATCATCAATTTAAATAAAAAAATTAGATTTAGGAACACAAAAATCATAATGATATCTCATAGTTCCTGAGAAAAATGTTCCTTAAGTTAGCAAAAGTAACCTGGGCGAAATAGAACCGTCCGACTCCCCTTAAGTATTAAGTAGTTTATTTATGTTATCCTTTAATTGTATTACTCTTTAAAAAATCTATTTTTTATATAAAATAAATAATGATTCTAATTTAATTGAAAAATATGTTCCTTAAAAAAGTTCTATTTTATGAAAATTTTAAGTGGTTGTGTTTTTGATAAAACTTATTCAATTAAACATTCATAGAAATCAGTGATGAAATTAAAAGTTTTTTTAACTTTTCAGAAATTGGGTTTGGTTTTGTTTGAAAAAAAATTTCGCGCTTGTGCTGCGTACACTGGGCTATTTGCTAACGCTTCAAATTCTCTGTGTGGGTTTGGTTAAAATTATGTCTTGCTAAACTCCGTGCCAACCAACCAAAATACACTTTTCATTACGATAAAATTGCGAAATTTTCTTAAATAATACACAAATCTGTTAGACCTTAAATTAAATTAATGTCTTAAACATGTTTTCTGGATAGATTCACAAATAATTTATGGGACTCTTTACATCCGCGGAACTATCTTCTCCATGGCATATTTCTATTTACCCAACTAGGTTGGCAAGGAGCGCAGTGCTAAAAAAGGGCACTATAGCTTACTCTTCCTCATTCTGAAAGAAACAAACTGAATCAACGGTCAACAGCTCACCCACAAAACACACTATTTAACTTTTCCTTTCTCCCATGTCCCACAAGACTTGTTCCCTGGGTGCCAGACGAAGCGTCAAAGTGCGGAGAGATCTGGACCAATAAAAAAAGATATGAATACCCGAAACACAAAACCTGAAAGAGAAAGGGAATCGCCAAAAAGCATTGTTCCGGTGATTTTTCAAGGGGGATAAAAGCTTGGTAATGGCACTCTAAAAGAGATCACGTTTTCAAGAGAGTCCTCCGAGAGTTCACTGTCAATGTTTTAGGGTGAATCATGGAATCTGTAGAGTTCTGCTAGAGATCAAGGTTGAGGACAAATAAGGCTGTTGAGCTTGAACTCAAAAGGTATGGAGTTTATTTTATTTTTAAAGAATAAGATTTATTGATTTGTTGAATTTTGTAATTAAATTCATCGTCAAAAAACCTTATTCCTGTTTTCAAGAGGACTAAAAGTTTGTTAATGTCACTCAATGAGAGATTCCGTTTTGATTGAGTTCTTTAAGAATTTCCTGTTAATATTTCAAGGTAAATCTGAAGGGCATTATTTTGCACCCTATTAAACTCAATTTTGAGAACAAGTTAGGCTATTTTTTCTGATTTCGTTATTGAGCTTGAACTCAAGACGTATGAAGGTTTTTTAAATTAATTTAATAAATTTCGTGTTTAAATTTACTCTTTCAAATCTTGTGGAACAGTAAATTTGTTCAGAATATTATTAAGAAGTTCGCCTTATAGTATGAGATAAAAGTACGACCTTAACATAATAATATATAAATTCAAATGAATGGAGACAATTGACATGTATATTGTATAGTGAATACTTATTATCATTAATATTATACCACATTGTTATTTAAAGATAAAAATCTCAACAAGCTCTTAACATTTAGCACAATTAATCACCCACTACAAGCTTAAAAAAATCCATCATCAAGACACTTAATATAATCCATGTTAAGTAATCTTTTCTAACGCAGTATGTCTGATGCACTTACGAGTTAACTATCCATCCAAACTCTTCTATCGATAAACAAAAAACCGTTTCCAGTTCTCCCATAATTAATTCGCTCAAATAATTCACTTAACGAACTTGGTAATGCTTTTCGAGATAAAGGAAACCACGAGGGGAAACCGCGCGTAAAAATTAAAACTCTCTTTTGGAACGGAGGAATATTTCTAAACCCACTTTCCGAATTCGATTCCGGTTAATTAGTTTATTTTTGATGCTTTAATTTATAAAAGATTGAATGGCTGGAAATTGTTGGGGAAGGATTCCGAATTATTCGATTAACTATTCGGCCATTTTAAAGGAATTCCGATTAAAAGATTCCGATTTTCAGAAGTGGAGAGTTTATTAGAAAACGCATTCCTCGGTTTTATGCAAATATCGTTTGGTTTGAATGTTAATTGAAGAGAAGTGAAGAGGGGATTTCTGCATTAATGCGGTGAATCGAATCGAAAGAATTTCGGTTGTTATTAACGGGATCGTGGGATCGTTTGGTTGTGATTATTTTATCTAAAAATATTTTCATAGGATAAAGCCTTCAACATGTAATGTTTTATTTTCAACTATGAATATTGTTTTGAGACATTCGAATAAAGAGAAATCTATTGTTTAACTTTAGGAAATCAATTGAAATGCATCTGTATATCCATGCATTACAAAAAAAGTTTATTAAAAATAATACATGTATGTTAAAATAAATCGCAAGTTGCTTTTATATTTGCTAATATTATTTTATTCTTACAATTTTCATCAAATAAAGTATTTTAAAATAAATTTTTGTACGTATTATTATAGAATGAAATTTTTATGACAAAGTAAATATGATCTAATAAATGAATCGCTTCTTAAAACCATTGAGATCGCATTTGCACTTGAATTAATTTTAATTTTATTTGTTATCCATTCAATTTATTTAATATGGCAAGGTAAGTAACCAAATTAACGTAAGAAACTACTACGCGTAATAAAAATACTTCCCTTAATTACTAATGTACTTAAACACAAAAACAAATGTTGGGTTAATAACTTAGTGTTGATTGCCTCACTGCCTTTCTTCGCCAAGTCAACACAACAGAAAAACAAACTCATCATTCGTACAAGAAACCTGGAAATTCCAGTGGCACCAATGCAATTAAGTAAATGAATAGATCTTTGTTCTCTGAATCAATACCATAAAAAAACTCGTATAGTCCGAAAAGAATAATAACTAGATTGTGTTCATTTGAAAGGAGTTATAGTACATGTAATCAAATTATGTATGTCATGGGGTACCGTTGCATTATTATTTTGGTAAAAGAAGTTTTTTTTAACACTTTAGTACGGCGGGTCAGATGGCGCTGATTTAAAATTATGAGACGAAATTTGGAGTTTTAGCAAAAAAAAAAAAAAGAATTAAACATCATCAATGCCCAGCATCTCCTTAAAAACAGTCATTTTTTTTTATACAAATAACGAAAGGAACAAGTCAGCTGCTTTGGTATCGATATTTTTGAAGAGATAAAGTTTGGAAGATATAAAGGGTGGTAAGTGGATTATTTTACTTGTTGCCATATGGAAACATTATGCCCTAGAGGATTAAACGCTGCTGATCTTTTTTTGCCGTATAAAGCCTTTTGCAGACTCGTCATATTGCCCTGGTCTGAGAGCCATTTTTTATGGTATCTAGGCATCTCTCGCTACCAATTTTAACTCTCAGATTGCAGTGAATCTGAGCTCTCTGTGGATGTTAATGTATGACGAGATATAATTTTCCCAAGTAAATTAATTTGTCCTCAAGGGATCTTTTACATGATACATAATCATATGACATGCGTGCCAACGGTTTTTACATCCTGCAAATATGCCGACTCAGCCAGGAAGGGTTTTTTTTTGCACTCACAACCCGTATTTTTATTTTTTTTATTGTTTTGCAAAGGAAGTCAACGAGTGTTTATCTTTTATAGGATAAAATTACCTCGTAATTACTACTTTACAAAGGTTTCCCTGATATAGATTAAATATATGAAAAAAAATTCATTTAACAAGATTTAGCCCTCAACACTATTCTTTTAGTAATAAAAAATACAGAATTTCTAAATCAACACTATTTTTTTAATAAACCAGTTTCACTAAAATGAAATCTTCACGCTAAAGGACATCTTTATTTTCCATGTTATACGTAATTTACTAATTTTATTATATTATCATGGATTGGTTGGTAGACATAGAATTTCAGGCTTGTGTTCTTGGTCAGAGACCCGATTATAAAAGTCATTGATTAAATAATATTTAAAATAGACCACTTAGTTTGAGCATGTCCTAAGGCAAGTTCTTTTTAACTTTAGTTCCTTTTTCTAAAAAAATCAATTTAAAACTGTGACTGATGTATTCGATTGCGTTTCCAATATGGTTCATTAGAAGCTTTAAATTACTCATTACGAATTTGTTTACCAATTATTTCGTCAACACTTTGAGCCTTTAGGAAATTATTGGTAAGAAATCAATGGGAATGATTGAGAATACCTAATGCAAAACAATTGTAGTTTCTAATTGGTGTGAATCTAAGTTCATCGACTTTTGCATTACCTAACAGAATTCAATTACAATTTCGGATGTTAACGAAATTGCAGTTGTATATTACCTGTTATTTGAAGTAAATGTTGAAATACAACAAATGCTTTTTCTTGCATAAAATATCTTTTGAAATATTTTCTTCCCACTTTCTATGCGTCACATAAATGGGAATAATAACGCTAGTAAAAGCATAGATATTATATCAGCCATATTAAGCTGCTGTAAAAAACCATACTGTTTTGGTAATAACTTATTATTATTTTTAATTTCAAATAACTATTTCAATGAATCCAATTGTTTTTAACTAGGGAGAACTTCAGAGTAAGTAATAAACGAAAAAAAGTAAAGTAAAAAAAGTCGGATTATTCACTAAATTATACCTCCACCTCTTGTCACTTTCTTTTAATTTTTTTTTGACATTAATTTATATACTTTCCATAATTGGCACTATTGTGGAATTTCATTTTTAATGAAACAAAAATACGAAACATTAAAAAAAAATATTTCAATATAATTCTATTAAAAATTAACTCTTTTACTGCTCGACACAAAATCTGGCAAGTATCAAAAACACAATATCTACTTCCAAACAAGAACCCTAAATGTCGTTTCCTTGCCATAGAAATCCTAATTGAATCCTTTGCATTTGAACTTGTGCGGGGAAGTGTTGTAGGAACTGGGTATCGGATTTCAATGAGCTCGTATCTTACTCTGGGTGTGGTGCTATTTTTTTATTGGATTTCATTCAAGTTCAATGGGAAGTTCATTCTTTGTTGTTTGAGTTGAATGAATAGATACCATGGGTAACAGGTCGGGTTCAGAATTGAGAGGCTCTAAGTTTTTTAAGTGGCTTTTGATGTTTCAATATACTTTCAAAAAAAGTTCTGTTCAATAAAGACTAGTTTATTTTAAAATTTAAAACGAAATTTAAATTAATTTTCAGGATGCAACCATTTTACTTCTTTTCTTTATCATTTTCATGAAACGACTTTGGTTAATGGTTAAAAAATATTACTACATCTGAATGAATAAATCATTATCACACTGATAATTCTTGTGTACTGATTTCTTAGCCTTTAAGATCTTGAAGTATTTTAAAGGGTAAAACTATAATGTTGGAATTAAAAGTAAAAGCAGACTCATCATTTTATATTTAAAAATATTCATATCTTGTCGTAATTTGTTTTTGTTTAAAAGTAAGTTCTAGCAAACCTATAGTCAATCTATATACATAAAAGGCAACTTATGTTTGTCTGTCTGTATAAGACACGAAATCTAAAGAACCACGCAACAGATCGTCACGAAATTTGGCACAAAAATTCATCTCATCTCCGGAACACCCGTGCAACGTCTACCCGTGCAATGTCGGGTATAACAGATAGTAATCACTATACCTAGTTAGCAAACTGAATATTCCGAGATCATTACTCAATGATCAATGTTTGTAGTTATATAAAGTTTTATAATGCACATTTATAGCCCAGTAAATCATTTATCACAAAACTACTACCAATGTTTTCCGAGTACATTTATATCCATGCTTCAGTCACACCATTTAAATATCCCAATCCCTCACCCTCACGTGTCACACGAAACGCGAAAAACTTCTTTTCTCACCTGCAACCCCCATTGTCTGAAGGCGAGCCCAAACTTATGTAATAGCTTGAACCTTGAATCGAAATATAATAATCAGAAACGGTGAACGATAACAACAATTCCCAGTCTGCAGAGAAGCAACGGTTTTCGAAAATGTTTGGCCATTAATATCAATTTGCTGTTTTCCACGAAAAGTATGTTCCTTCTCGGGTCGTTCCAGCACACGCAAATATAATACTTCTGAACCTTATTATAATAAGGGCTGTTGTTGTGTTTTATAACGCTTGAAAACGGTCTTTTGTCGACCCAGGTTGATAAACAACATTCTAAAGAACAAGAAGGAGAGCTTTTGTTGTTGAAAAAGGGTTTTAGGAACTCAAAGATGGTTGATTTTATTTTAAAGCCAGTGCGGGATTAGTGTTGTAGCTAAATTTACAACTAAACAAGTTTTTTCAATAAATCTTCGTAAAACTCTTTTAGGATAACAGTGTACAGCTTATTTACAACTACAACAACAGCTACAGATTTTTCGAATAGTTTATATTACTTTTCTAAATGTTTGACTCCTGTAAAATTGTACTTGAATATCTTTAGTTTGTAACCACTAAACAGAAACTCTTTGATGTTATATTCATTGAATAAAAATAATTTCTATGTTCATCAGGTTTAAATATCAAAATCTCTACTTAAATGAAACATCTAAATTTAATTTAGTTTCCACATTCTTCCTGTACATCAATGGTACACCGGGACATCCAATGGCGCTCTTCCAAAATTAAATGCGTGCGATCGTGGCTCCCCCTAGCTCTATACTAGCTAGACTTAAAAGTGGCCACCTTAAGTGTCTTTCCTTTAAACGTGGCAGGACATTGCATACCACTTGCAAAAAATGTGAAGATCGTGGCTCTCCAGAGGACATACTAAGTCGCATCGGACATTTGGAAAACGACTTAGCAAATGTTCCCCTTTAAATTATTAATTTTCTGGTCTTCAACAACCTACTGCAGCTGGGCTGTCTTATGTCATATTTTTTTAAAGAAGATATAGAACAAAATGTTGTAATTCTTCCATTTGTCGAATAACTAACTTTTTTTAAAGACTTTTTCAATAATTAACCCGTTCAAAAATCGAAATCAAATTACTAAAAATTTCAGTATTCATTAATAAATAATAACATGAAAATCTAGAAAATGCATTAGTAAATATACGTCAATCATTTCAACAAACTAAATAACTTTGTAAACTAGACATGTCTTTGAGATTACATCCTAAGCATCAACTACATAACTACGATTTGCTCTTAGCATTACGCAGACATATTTACGCCATTTCCCCGAGCGTCGCAATGAATACAAATCCAATAACTGAAAGTTTTGATGACTCCGTTATGCACTTTCATTAATGATGTTCTCCGTCGCTTTAATTATAGCATCGAAGCCTGCGAATGTAGGTCGCTGCCCGTAAATTTCTGATTCAATTTGCAAAAAGCGATTTCTGATTACGATGTTGGAATAATCGGATTATGTATTTTCATCGCGATCTAAATTTAGTGACCGGAATTGCCGAAGTATGTTCGATGAAATGTTCGAGATTTGTTGATGAGTTTTGTTTTGAGTTCTGTCTGAGTTTGATTAATCCCATACATTCATTAAAAATGTTCGATTTTTCAATCATAGAAAAGATACTTTCATTGAAAGTGAATCATTGATGAAGGTACAGCATTATTTATGGCTCAGAAAAAGCACTTAATTATTTTAACAATAATTTAAGAATATTGAAAAATAATAATTCGATGAGAATACTATAAGCAATTTTTACGAAATTTTATGTTTCTAGGTATAGTTTTTGAAATTACGTTAACCTTACGTGTCTTTGATTAATCCTATTAATTAAACTTTTTCATTTCTCTGAATCCAGAAAAACCAGTTTCATTAAAATGAAATTATGACAAGTACATCATTTTATCGCTTAAAATAGACAGTTTATCAGTGTTTATAAATATCGATAACAAAAAAACATACTGGACATATTTGTTTTAAAATTGAGTTCATTATCTAAGGTTAGTTATTTTTTTTAAAAGTTAATTATAAGATAATAAAGCAACGGAAACTTCTCATCGTCAAACTTAAATTTTTAAAGAATATTTTAGCATGACATTTAAAATTTTGAAAAATGATCTCAGTAATAATCGATAATCTTATCTATACTTCTTAATTATAATTTTTGAGAATAGTTTTAATTAATATCTCTAATTTATTTCAGAATGTCTATCATTATTTAGATCTTGTTTCATAAATATTTTGGTGGTAGCATCACAATTTTCAAAGAGTTTTTCGATGAAATATATATAATTTATTTAATATAAGTAGACTATTGAGTATATTTGCATATTTTAAATGGAAAAACACATATCATTTTATTATAATATTTTGGCTAAAGTAGAATTGCTGTTGTTTATGCTGTGCATTTAATACTATATAATAAATTTCTCTAAGATTTTATTGTTATCATAAGATTAAGGTAATTTTTTTAAAAAAAAGTTAGATAAAAATCATTCATAATTCGATTAGGTTGATAACTTTTTTTCAATTTTTTTTGTTTAAAAACAAGTTAAGACTTAGCATTAAAGTAATTTTTATTCCAATATATAAAATCATGCATTATGTGCATGGTATTAAAATTAACAACAATTTATTCTCTAAACTTTACGAAGAGATGCAACAGAAAAGGTATTTTGAAAAAAAAAAAAAAATTAACCGGTCAAACAACTCTTGAATCCAATTAGTATTAAGATAAAAATTTCAAACGTTTCCTATAACTTGATATATTCTTTTTTATTAACAAATTTCATTAACACGAAAAAAAGTTGCAAAACATTCATAAAATTCCCCTAAATAACAAAACACCAAAATAATAACCCCCACACTCTTTAATTTTAATATTCATATCAAGCTAATAGAGATATCTAAGTTATCACACACAACATCTAAAGGCAAGGACGTAGGTCAAGCGTACGCTGGCTTCCGTTTATAATATTGGTAATCTTTTCAATCTCATCAGCAGCTGTTCATTTTTATTGAGACACATTTTAAGCGCTTTGGTGTGTCAGTAGGTCAGACCTGGGAGTAGATCTTTGATGTCAATGGAGTGTCTTAAGATGAGGTCAGAAAATGGTTTAATTGTGAGGTGTGATGGTGTGTTAAATTGGGGAATATTAGTGTGTGTTTTGGTGAAGCGTATTGGATTTTTGATTAGAGGAATTGTAAGTTTTATTAAATGTTTGTGGTATTCTCTTTACATTAACCTATAATTGTATTTCATTTGGTTAAAATACATAGTATCGGTAATTAAAATGAATATTATTTATATTTTAGAAACTATATTATACTGTTCATGTAATTTGAAGGCTTTTAAACTAATATAATTTATATTATTTATTTATCAATACTTTGGGTAATAAAAACGGTGTTGACTTTTAAAACTTAATTTTTATATTTAAATATATTGGGGGTATACACTCTAAAAACTAAACGTGTAAACTTGAAAATTTACACACGATTATGGGTTTATTTCAAGAATTACACATATGAGGCAACAAATTACGTATTTCTATGTGTAAACGAGAGGCGTGTAAATCGACAAATGGCCAAAAACACATATTTATGTGTAAACATGAAAATATCAAGCATTTTACCTAGTTTGGTGAGTTTTTTTCAATTTACACGTATTTATATGTTAAAAAAACATCAAGCATTTTACCCAGTACTGTGAGTTTTTTTTTATTTGCACACATATATGTGTAAAAAGAATCACATGTTTAAAATCACTCGAAACTTTATTTTACAATTCAGAAAGGTTGAGAGCCCCAGTTAGTAAGCCGCTTGCCTTTGTATAAGAACGATCCCGGGTCCGGTGCCGAGTTTTGTTAAAATAACTGCTGACCTATAAAACGGTCCGTGCAGCCAAAAATTATTCTTCAGAACAATACCACGTGTAGAGGAGGTGCACTTTAAATATGCTGCAAAGTCACGAAGCTGCGGATGACCTTGACCTTAAAAAATTGCGTTGGGTGCCTTCGCAGGTGTCGGCTCGTCACTTGACTGTGGTTCTTAATTATGACGCCCGTCGCCAATAGCTCTCGTGTAGCTCTAGTGTGACGATATTTCAACATAAAACACTAACAATCCACTGTTAATTTGAATTGGCATCGCACTATAGCTACAGAAGGGCTATTTCTAACAAAATAATTGCCGACCTATAAACGGCCCGTGCAGCCAAAGATGTCCGACAAGTGTCCGTAGTGTTATCATTTCCGGCTGCCTATTTCTAGCCTCTAATAGGAGCTGTAACTCAGCTAATAACGCCTCGTAATTTAGAACCCTGGTCAAGTGACGAGGTCGACACCTGAGCGTGCACCCAACGGAACTTCGAGCGACATCGTACGCTGACGCCGTCGGGACTTTTGGACTCATGTCCACAAATAATACCCCGTTTTCGGGAGTGCACGTAAAACATGCTCCAAAATCAAATCGCTGCTTACTATGTCGCCTTTAACGGTTGAATTGGGTGCCTACTCAGGTACCGGCAGTCGACACGTCACTTGACTGTGGTTCTAAATTACGACACCCGTCGCCAATAGCCCTCTTGTAGCTCTAGTGTAACGATAAGTTAAAACTAACCCGCTTAGACTTTCGTCAAATAAGACAGGCACAATTTTTATTGTCACCTTAGACAGAGAAGGTACACTCACGGCAAAGGTGGGAATCGAACCCGCACCCGTACTGTCTGCAGACTGTTAGCGTAATGGGCTGAGATCTAACTGACTACACCAGACCACACGGGCTCCATGGGTGGTAACATTGTCAACCGAGTGTTTTAATCCTTTCACGTCGTCAGTTGACCAAGATTCTAAATAACGAGGCGCGTATTGCTGTTAAGTCAAAAAGAATTGAAAAAAAATATACGAAAAGGAGAATTACAAGAAAAAAGGCACTCCTACCCAATAAACTAGCTACCAAAAAAATCCAAAACCCAGATTTTAAAAAAATTTAATGACCAACACCAACTTGAATTTTTTTAATTCCAAAGAAGAATGATCACTCTGCACTCATCACTATTCAAAACTTATAATCCACGGCGCATGTGCGAAAAACGGTACCTCCTCTGAAAAGGGGATTCCCCGTTCAAGTCCTTGTTTTCAAACGGAACGGACAACGGTATTTGGATTTGTGTTTACTTGATTCAGGTAAGTTTTGCCATTTTTATTAATGTTTAAATAGTCTTATGTGTATGTCTTTTTACACGTTGCTTTAAAAATGCATTCTTGTTTAACATTCGTTTCGTGATTTTGTAGAGTGACAACTAAACGCGCTTGTTTTTTTTTAGCAATTGAATTGTGAAAGATAATTTAGTTTACCAACGTATAAAATTAGTGTATTAGCGAAAGAAAACATTCCTAACACTTATGCCAGACAATTAGTTGGAATAGTATAGGGCGATCAGATCTTCGCCGTACAGATTCGTTAACTATATCGGTATTAAAATTTTGCAAATTTTTTTCGTTTAATATTTTATAGTTTTTCAAGCAAATTAAATATATGATTTATAAAAACTTAATAAGGATTCAAAAAGTTAATCACTGGAACAAGTCTGGTTATGCTAGAACAGTAGAAAGGAATTCAGTTTACCTGACTTTCATATAAATAAGCCCAAACCAAGTAATAAGTAATTTTATAGTTGATGTTGCATACCTATTCAAAATTTGTAATATTTTGTTGCAGCCTGCTATTCATTTAAACGCATTAAAGGAAGATGGTTTTTAAATTTCAGAAAAACAAATACATAATTCAGTATTTGGAAAGTGCTAATTTTAAAGGTCACTCAGTGGCAATTTGCCTGATTTTAACTGTTGAACATATGTTACTGAAAACTTAAAATTTCTTATTTTTCCCCTTGTAGCTTCTGTTTACTATAGATTTCCCGGACGGGGGTCTCTCATGTGTCTTTCAAAAGTGATTGCTAGCAACACCATACATAGTAAGTCTTGGTATTATTTACCATTAAAAAAAATAATAAACCGAGACATGTTGTGTTCACCATTCTTCAAAATTAAGTCTCAGGCTAATGGTCTCAGGCATTTTTTAGAAAATTTTATTATTTTAATGAAAATGTGATTTTACAAGATTTATTTAAGTCATTTCATTTATACAGTATTAGCTTGATTGAAGCCTAATTTCCTTCACTCCCCAAACTTATTATATTATTTATTTGTCATGTATTGCCATGTATTTTTATACAAGAATAGAAATGTAATTTTTTTTTGTGAGTAATTTTTATCCTGTGACGGTTAGTTTGTGACCGACATGACAGCTCTAAATATTCAAATAAAATCAAAGAAAAATAAACTTTAGGATAGTAAATATTTAAGAACTTAGTATATATCAATCACTTTTTGAAATTTAAATGTATTTACATGAATTATATTTATAATAAACCACTTGAATTTAGCAATGTAGGTACAATGTCAATATTTTTAATAATTTTGTCTGTAAGTATACTATACAGCATCACTATCGTTTTCGAATTTGAAATGTCGTTAATTTGTATTGGATTATATGATGCTGGCCGGTACAACTGTCTAAGATTAAGCCAGGAAATATTTCTCCTTTATAGAATACTTGGGCACATTATCTAATGCCCCCACTTAATGTAGTTGCTATAGGTTGTACAGTTATTTTTATTTTGGACATTTTTTAATTCACATGCTAATGGTGATTTTGGGTGCCTACTTGGGCATCGGCTTGTCACCTGACTGTGGTTCTAAATAATGACGCCGGTCTCCAGTAGCTCTAGTGCAACAATAATTCATAACCAAAACTTATCTTATTGTCGTTTCAGGAGAGCGAGCAAGTTCTGTGGCTTGAAGCCATGTTGTTCTACTCCCCCCGCCCCACTGGAGTGGCCGCTGGTCGACTAGCCAGAAGGAGTTGCTGCGGCCTTCGGAGCCTACTCAACCACCATGCACAAAGGTATCAATAATTTCCAGCCACTATTAATCTTTACAATTACAATGCAGTCTTGGATTTCCCCACCATGTGGTTTTTGAAGAACAATGCGAGCGTCGTTGTTCTAAACCTTAAACCTATCTTGTTTGAGGCAACTGCTCTCCAAACTCAAGTAGGGTAATGAAAAATGAAAATATCGCCCCCATGAAGTTTCAGAGAAAAACAAACGAGGGGGTGGGTGGGGCAGGCTTACCTTGTCATTGTAAGGACTATGTTAATGTAACACTAATGAGGGGATTCATATTGAACATTTGGGTTATTTGGGCACTATAAAAAAGGACCCCTTTGATTTTTTTGGTCAACCTGGTATACCCCAAGTACAATTATAATTTTGTCCTACTTATAGTTGTCTAAGAAAACTATTCAAAACAAGAAAGTTATTTATATTCAGTACAAAGATTTTAAATTAGCAATTAAACTTATTATTACATTTAAATTATTATTGTTTGGATATGGTAAACACTCTCCCCTATTTGGCACATAACATTCGATAGCACTAGCCTTATGTGGGTAACCCATAATAAACCCCTGCTCGTTGCTGAAGGTGGCTCTTATCGCAGCACCATTTCAGGGTTTTTAGGTTTGGTACAAAATGCCTCAAAAGCAGAGGTACCATAGCCCTCAAAATACCCTTAAAAAAAACCCTACCCAATTCGGATTGTTGCCTTTTATCCCGGTGTCATAATTTTAACTTTAAGATTTAGTTTCCAAACAGCAATAGTCATATTCAGAAATATCTAAGAAATGTTTTTGCAATTCACTTATAGGTTTGCAAACTGCATTTTGATAAAGAAGATCTAGAGTGTGTGGCCGCTGATAAACCCTGCAAGCACAGAGGTGGACTGCCGTTGGAGAATCACATCCCCTGACATGCTGGAGAAGTGCCTCCACGGCAAACCCTAGAACTGTAGAGTCTCCACCCTCTCATTTTGAAGTAATGTCCGAAGACTAGTTTCGCTTGATTTATCGAACAGTGAGTGTACAATGCAGTGATCCTATTCCATGTAGGATGTGAACCTCAACTAGAAGTGATGAAAAGATATTTTAAATTTTTTTTTCAAACTTTTCAAAAAGTTATTTTAGTAGTTAAATTTAAATTAATTTTGCATTAAAAAAATGTTAAAATAATATGTTACTACAAATAAGTGATACAGCCATTTTTGTTGCCAAATAGCACAAAATTTTTTTTATTCTTAGTGTTTAAGGCATGTCCCTAGTAACTATATATGTACATACATATTTTTTGATTTCTTTGAAAAACATACTTTTCAGCATATATTTGTATGGAAAGTATGTTTAGATTATAAGAATATATGTATATAATTTTGCTCAGGTCTTAAAAGGTTTAAAAAAAAACTCATTTAAATTTTTTAAAAATTTTATTTGATATATAAATAATTTAACAATGTTTAGTTTAATTAGATAGTTTAGTTCAAGTTAGATAATAGTTTAACAATGCACTTTTAAGTTGCCCTGAAGACATGCCATGTGTAATGTTTTTATTTGTAATTAATTAATTAATTTAAATATTACAATCTAGAATTTATCATGTAAAAAAAGCTTAACCAAATCAAAGCTGGAAATTTATTAATCATTTCCAGAAATCAACATAGCTCCCTCATTTATATAACTTTATAAGCAGTAATTTGTTTGTAATAGTGTTGTTTTTAATGTCAAATAACTAACTTATGTGGTGAAAGCATTTATTGAACAATGATGTAAAAATATGATGAAATTCTAAAGCAAAAGTTGTATACAACAAATCAAAATTGGAATGAGCTCAAAAGTTATTTTGCCAATTGAGGTAATTATTAGACAGTAGGTTTCAATTTGTTATGTTATATTGGTTGTTAATTGTGTGTACTATAGTATATATGTGGCATTTGATAATTACTTAACACCACATGATTTCTGTAAGAAAATGTATTATAGTGAAATCTAGTAAAAATTACTGAACATTTAAATTTCTTCTGTTTCCAAGTTCAAACATTGTGTAGATGGTATTTCATAATTACCAAGTAATATACCAAGTAAATTTAAACATATTGCAATCCTGTCTTTCCCCATAGCATAACCAAAATTTTCCTACTTTGTCCAATAATAACCCCGTAACTAAACATGCATGTCATAATGTTACTATCCATCCTACAATGGTGTTTTTCAGCACAAAACCATCTTCAGAAACAATCCCAAGAATGGTCATTACAAAATTTAAAATCATGTAACAGAAAACAAAATTATCCACAATTTGGCATTGAACAAAAGTTTAAACCATTTTTTTTTTCAAGCACTTTCGGTTATTAATATATTTTTTAAGAAAAAGTATTAATCTAATCCCATTAATAAACCAGAGAACCTGCTGGATATGCAATTAACACATTTTGGTTTATTCGACGCAATAAATTGTGATTGTTGGACCCTGTCCAATAATTATCCCGATATTTCGTGTCCAAGAACTCCAGGTTACCCTACTCTATTATGAAATATTTGTTATAAAAATCTTTCATTAATTGAAATTTATTGATATATAGGAAATAGTGTAGCATTATTTTTTTTATTGTGTTGTTCATTGTTTATTAAAATTGGTGGTAATTTCCAAAGAGATTAATTAAATCTATAAAAAATAATTCGCATTGTTTTTATTTTTTGTTGACTTGTTTAATATCATAACTCAATTTTTTTTTGCCGAAAATTATGTATTTAAGTGTAATCTGATTAGTCATGTATATTGTATCTATGCATTTCTAAATTACTCAATAAAAGTGTATTTCTCAAATACTCAATAAAGTATGTCTTTCTGAATTACTCAACAAAGTGTGTCTTTCTAAAAAAAATCGCGTGTAATTCTTTATTGCACGGTAAAGCGTGTAATTCTCGATTGCACGGTAAAGCGTGTAATTTTCGATTGCACAGTAAAGCGTGTAATTCTCGATTACACAGTAATGTGTGTAAAATTCTAAGCAAAGTGTGTAATTCTCAATTACTCAGTCAAGTGTGTAAACTGAAATTACACGCTTTTTTACACACATAAACAAATCATTCTAGTGGCAAAATAATACCTGCTTATGTGTGTAAATTTACACACTTAGTTTTTAGAGTGTAGTGTGATTTAATTACAATAAAACTTCATGTAAGCGTATATGCAAGAGTTTTGCAAATCAAACAAAGTTTATACACTCTTAAAACAAAAGAGTGAATTCCACTCCAGTTGGAGAAGTGCATTTTTGAAACTGGAAAGGAGTGAATATTATCTCAGACTGAGTAAAAATCACTCGTTTGGAGTGATCCTGTCGGAGATTTAACACACAAAGGATCCACTTCAAAAGGAGAAGTGCATTTTCCAGACTGGAGGAGTGAAAATTAATCAGACTGAGTTAAAATCGCTCGTTCGTGTTAAGAGTGTATATAAATATAGTGCAGATATATTGTATAAAATACGTTGATATGAATATAAATTTTGACAATATGTATTATTATGAGAAGAACGCACACAATAATGAGAATGGAGATCCCAGTTGATAATGGGATAAGCCTTGCAAGTTCAAGGACCAGATATTTCCAAAATACTTGCCTGCCTATAAACGGTATGAGCAGCCAAAATGCCTGACGAATAATACCCCGTTTAGAAAGAGTGCACGTAAAATATTCTCCGAAGTACTAGGCCGTGTACGAAAATTCGTCCTTAAGTATTGTGCAGGTTGCCTACTCAGAAGTTGCCTTATCACTTGACTGTTGTTCAAAATTAAGACGCCATCATCAATAGCCTTCTCATTGCGCTTTATTGCGACGATAATGCAACCAGCACCAGACACTAATTATGAATAGTATGTTACTAAACTTATTAACCCTTTTAAAGGTGTTTTATTAAAAAAAGTTTAAAAGCAAACTTAAATGAAAATGAATAAAAAATGCAGGCAAAAAAAAAGATAACGCTTTAATCAGAATAAAGATTAATGAGTTCGTCTAAAAAATTCTAATATGATAATATACTTCTGTTCAACATTTTAAAATAATTACATAATCTATAAATCACTGCACCTGTAGCTTTTACTAAATTACACGAACACTTCATATACATCCAATTAACCTATCTTTATACACATACTTCATAATATACTGCGGTCATTTTCATTGCCGTTACCTTACAAACACATTGACCTCTACACGTCCTTTAAAACATCACCTATGACCCTTCATTTGCCATCCTAATGAATTCCTCAGCACGTGAAAGCTTCAAAATTAAAATTCCGCCAGATCCTTCCCTTATGAGATAACTTTGTTGTGATGTTTTGACAAACGTTTAACTGATACTTTTCTATTCTAAACTTGTACCTGGCAGTTTTTTTTTTGTAAAAATTAATTTTTTATTTTTTCAAGTTAAACTTGCCTAAAATAAAGCTTTCGTCGAAGTTCAGTTTTTCACTTTCAAAGACACTATTAAACTTTTAAACTAATATTTTGCTTAATCTAGTTTTTCGATTAAGTTTTTTTTATTTTTCTAGACACCATTAAAGCTTTGCGAGTTCGCTTCCAGCTATATGCATACTTCACAGAGAAGGATTTTACTAATTTTGTAAGAAAGATGAAGAAGCGAAGTTTAGTGAAATAACTCTTTCAGTTAGCATTGTAAATGAATTTGTGGTTTGTCCGATCTGGCATCTATGTTTATTGAGTACGGTAGGAAACATTCATGTGAACGAAAATCGAAATACAAATTTAACATATTCTGAAAAAGCACATAATATTTTCTATATTCTATGATTACATATCTGTTAGCTTGAAATTCACAATGTATATTGTTTTTCAATTATTATTTATTAGTCAATTTCAAAATCTTGCGTTCTAAGTTTGATTTCACTGTAGTTAATTAGAACTACTTGCAATTTGTTTTGGAAGTTTTACGAACTCTTTCTGAGTATGACGGGTGTACTGCAAAACTCACTTTCTTCAAACAGTAAGTATGAAATAGGAGCAGCAGGTTCTTTGTTAGCGATTCGGTTCTACTGAAATTAAAGTTATCAAAAGCCAATAAAGATCCGTCCATTATATCTTAGTTATACGATGAATAATGCGAGTTCTGCAACTACAGCCCTCATAGGTAAACATACAAATTTCTGATAAATCTTGAAAATATAATTCATTTATTTTCCATCTTTTGACCTTGAAAATATCTAATAAAAAATTTCTGTCTTATTAAGCTTTAAAAAAACGCAGAAAACTTTGATCTACAAGTCAATCTTGTAGGAATCCCTGTCTATTTCAATCCATTTTACAAAAAGTCAGTTATTTAAGTTACAGTCTTTTCACACTGTCAACGCTAAACTACAGACTGGCCCTCTAAACTCCCATATTTAAAGCATAATGGTTGCTTTAATTTAAATAGGCAAGATGATGGATCATGATGATAATGGATTGGTGCCGTGACCATGGCAGACCGTGGTCTTAAAACGTTTTAGTATGTGTGCGGTAACACGTACTTCGTAATTAATTGTTTCTTAAAGACTTGTATAATAGCATTTAAAGGTAATGCTCTTTACTAAGACCCTCGCTGAACTTAGTCTTGAATAATGTATTAATCAGTTTAGTTGAAAAGGCTTAAGTCATAAATTAGACTTTATTAACATACGCCCTTTGAAAATTGCGAAAGTGATTCCTTTGCTGTACCTGTATACTTTTTGAGTATTTTTTTAAAAAAGTTTTTCAGTTATTTTAAGGATAAGTAAATATTAAATTTATTGAGGCTTAGTGGTAGTGCTTCACAGTACCACGCCACAGGTCTGGGGATCGAATCTGGGATTGGGTGAGGTTGATCTATCCTTCCATCCCTTGAGTCGTTCGATAAAATGGGTACCAAGCATGCTTGGAAACTAAACACCTGATTTTCCGCGTGAGGCTGACCACTTTACCGGGACATACGCCGCACCCCAGAGCCCTAGGTCACGAAAGCTGAAATGGGCATGGGGAGCCTTGGCCCAGGAATGGACAGTTGCTCCGAGGAGTTTAGTTTATTTATTCACTATTTTATTAACTACATTAGGTTATATAATAACTGAAACGTAATATTACCAGCTGAACCCTATTTCTACATTTAAATTTTTATTAAAGGAAATGTTTGCTAAAGTTGTTTTGTATACTGTATAAATATTTCACTTCCCCCTCCGCAAATTTAATCACCCGTCAGCTTTTTGTAGAACACAATTTGAATTTATAAAAGCAATAAACACTTAAAAAAAGTTCGCAAGTCATCCATCTTCATAAACGTTGATCCTTTTTTTAGAAAAAAATCTGCAATAAGCAGAGTTATGAATAATGGAAGTCTCAGAAATTGACAAAAAACTGTTTTGCATTTCAAAGAAATTTATTGTAATAAATGCGTAAAATTTAAAACTGATTTATGGGAGCTTCATGCATGTTTTTAATGCAAGTGTGTGCCCCATATAGAAAAATATATGAGTTCAATGCCCGCACGCAAAACGTTGTCCGTTTTTATTAACTTTGGAATCTTTTCTAATTCATTTCATATGTATTTCAACCAAATCATTTTCTTTAAAATATATAATTAAAAAAGATTAAAATTTATAATAGTTAGTGAAGGATAACTAATTTAATTTTTCAAATAAACAAAATTTGAATTGATAAATCCGCACACAGCTACATACCTTCATTATTTTCGACACATCGGTACATACATTATATATAATGCATATGACATTTGAAAATAAAATACTTTAGTTCTTGGTTTTGCTTGGATTTTTTAATATATATAAGTCAAATTGTAATATCATTATTATCAATGCAGCATTTGTTATTTTAGTTCTCAAGAAAACCTTGCCATTGAAAACCATAATTTCAAAAATAGTTATCTATATGTAAATGTTGACTTACAAGTGTCTTTTCTAGTTTTAAATTTATCTTATTACGAATTCGTTTACATTTAAATAACACCCATTAGAAAGTGAATAAAAAATCTCCTCTCGTTCGTAAGTAAGAAATGCTTTATTCCGTTTTAATATCATCAATGAAGGACATAGCACTGAATGAATTACTGTCGTAGTCAATAAGTTAAGTCGTATTTAATAGAGATTTCATCCGTCCTTCCTTAAAAACTGCTGAATTACAAACATAAGTTCCTTTCTTCCCTTAAGTAAAAGCAAAACTTCATAGTTTCAAAAATTTTGATTACTTCTCTGCTGTTTTGGATAAAGAATGCATTTTTTATAAAACCACGAAACAGAACTTTTGTAAAAAAAAATAATTTGTGCTATAATTTTACTCCAGCTAAAGTTTTGTGTTATCTCGTGATTTTTTTTTTGCTCACAGAAAAACGAAATAATAATATATTTTATCCTGACTTTAAAATTAAAATCTGGTTACCCGTCTCCTTATCATTTATAAAATACCTTCAAAATTCCTAATATACTTTTTCCTATATAATTAAGCCCTGAAATAACGTCTAAAATCTCCTAAACTTAAATAACATTCGTCAGGTGATGGTGTGATCACGATACACAGTTCACAAGTTGTATAATTTACATCTCCCAGCGTATTTTTAGGTTAAAAATAGTTATTTTAAATTAACACCTTGAAACCCATGCCTAAGAGTATCTTAGAGTGTCGTTTTCGATAAAGTTTGGCACTTTCGTTTACATTTGCAAGCATAGTATTCTTTTTTTAATAATAATCTGTATTAAAGTAATTATAATACATATACACTTTCTGCGAAATTAAAACAATACCCTAGAAATTTTGATCCTTACTTTGACGCCTGCTTATCATAAACAATCAAAACTAATCTGTAAAATCCCAAAAAGGTCAATATATTATCCTGAATAAAATTTTATCCGCATTGCGAATGCATTCAATAAAATTACATAAATAAAACCCATAACTCACATCTCAGCCTCATCCATCAAATTTTCTTAGGAATAGCTCCTAGTCTACGCCTTATCTATGAACCTAATGAATTGGTGCCGTGACTACCCAGTCTAATAGAGATTTTCTCCCAGTTTTAACGGAACTTTCTCTTGAGTAATAGCCTATCTTCTTGAGCAGAGGCATGGGGCTACATGCCTAATTAATGACAGCTTTTTTAATGGTGAAGATAAGAATAAAAAGACGACTTAATAAAAAAACTTATTTAGTTTTCGTTCTTACTTAAATGCTTTCGTGTCATAATCGATCTAAACTAACCTGTGAAACCCTTAAAGGTCAATGCATTATCCTGGACGAAAATTCTTCATATGTAGATTGCCTTCAATAAAATTACACCAACATAACACACAACTCATACATTATATTAGGCCACATTCATCAGCTTTTTTTCTTGAAATAGCTACTACAGTCTGATCGAAACATAATGAATTGGTGCCGTGACTACTAAACCTAATAGAGATTTTCCCTCCGCTTATACGGAACTTTCTCTTGAGGAATAACCAATCTTTTTTAGCAGCGCAGCATGAGGCTGCATGCCTAATTAATGACAGCGCGGCAACGATGAAAAGATGAATAAAATGACCTCCTAGAAAAAAAATATTTATTTAGTTTTTAATATTATTTAAACACCTTTTTGTTTTAAACGATCTAAACTAACCTGTGAAATACTTTAAGGTCAATATTTTATATCAAACAAAAATTCTCCGAATCACGATTGTATAAAATAACCCAACCAAAACTCACAACTCGCACCTTATAACTTAAGCCTCGTTCATCAATTTTTCTTAGAAATGACTACCACAGTCTGAACGAAGCATGAACCTAATGAATTGGTGCCGTGACTACCAAGCCTAATAGAGATTTTCTCCCTGTTTAAACGCAAGTTCGGAACTTTCTCTTGAGTAATAACCTATCTTCTTGAGCATCGCGGCATGGGGCTACATGCCTAATTAATGACAGCGCTGTAACGATGAAGCTTTGAAATATGCAATTTTCCGCTGATTTTGATCCATCATTTCATAATGAGGATTGAATGGGTTCGGAGAAGCGTGAATGAAATGGTAGTTAGTTGGGTTATGGTGGATGGGAACGTGGGTTAAGGTTAAATCCTCCGACCGTTGAGGAATTGAGCTAAGTGTAAGGATGTTTTTTCGTTAAGAAATTTAATTACAAAACCGCTGTATTAAAACAGATTTGCTTAAGTCTTTTTTTGTATTGTGGATAGGCGATTAATCTGAAAACGTGATAGGCTTAGAGCAACGACGCTCTTGTCGTTTCCTGAAAACCCCTTAGGGTGGTAGCAGAAGAAAGGGTTTTTTTTTAAACTTGTGCATTATTTTGATTGGAAGGAGCATAATTCTGCACATTATTAGTATTTAATTTTAAATAAAATAAATTTCATTGGTATAGAAAACTAGCTCTGTTTCAATAAATTTAACTAAATTTGAAAATTCAAATAACCTATTTTGAGATAAAAACACTTAATTATAAAAATTCAATTATATTTTCAAAAATCTACTCAATTTAATACCTATCATCCTACAATTTCCATTTATCATTTCAAAACATATACTTGTACCTTATTATAACACTAGCTCTTACTAATGATTCGATTAAATTGTTTTAAGTTAATAATACATGGAAAATTCCTAAAAATGGTTGCAATGTCAACTATTACTTATATTCCAATTTAATTAAAATATTATTTCAACATTGAAATTTAAATATATGATGCGTACGACAACATTTGTCACGATAACACTAACGAACCAACATTTGTATTTAAATATATATCCGTTTTTGTAATTTTATTTACTGTCTCAGATTAAATACGATAACTGAGAGGACATAAATAAATTAAGAATTTCATTTTTAATTAATTTAAATTAATTTTTCAGCCGTATTTTTAAACATTATGCCTTAAGGAGACACTTAGTACTTGTTCAATTGTAGATGCAAATATTAAAATTTTAATTTCAGCTTTTAATTTTTTAAGAATATTTACAAAAGTTCTAACAAGTAAAACTTTCCCCCTTTTTCATTATAAAATATAAAATTGTTGCACTATATAAAACAAACTTTTACAATTTTGTTTAATTTTACTATAAAACAGTTTTCTAAATTACAGTAATAAACGTTCATATAAAAACATAGTAATGTTTTTTAGCAATATGAAATTTAAAAACAAATTTTTGGAAAAGAATGTTGAGAATGATACATAGTATGCAAGCCTAAAATGTATAGGAATTCCTCCTTAAACTTAAATTTATCCCTTACTTTGCTAATAGTCGTTTTAAATTAAATAGGCTTGGGGGTGGAAAGGAGATTGATGGACACTGTAATGCATAGTTGGTGTTGCCAGATCCATTGTAATGGACGTTTTACGATCGTTTAATCGGCCTTGTCACCGTGATGTAACACTTTGGTTAGGCTTGCAGAATAATGGATGTTTTCGAAGGGCTTTTAGAGTAGAAGAATTTTACTTAATGTATCGGGATTTTGAATAGATTTTATGGTAGTTTCTAATAAAGTAGTTCGAAAATAAAAATTTTAAATCTAACATACAGAATTTTTCAGTTTTCAATGCTCAAATATCGATAGACAATTACCATTAGAATTTGTCTTGGTCATTATGGTTAGCATTGCAGAATTGCAGAATAATGGATATTTTTAAAGGTCTTTTTGTGTAAAAGTGTTTTGTATAATATATCTAGGGTTTGAATAGATTTTATGGTATTTAAACTAATACTGGAGATTGAATTCCTACCAGATTTCATTCCTGCGTCTCCTTTGATTAGTGCTCCGATGAATACTCTGGTCCCCCGTGAAAATTTTTATTTTTATTCCACATTTCTGTTGCCACACAAGACCTGATTCATACCCATTATCGAAGAAACCCACAAATATCTAAATATTACACTTTTTGTGAAGAAAATGTTAATACCTAGAAATTTGAATTACGGAATCTGTTATTTACTCATTGCTTTGCCTTAATAAAACTTAACTCCCTTTTAAGTTGGTTTTTAAAAAAACAGTTGCCTTTAAGTTGAATTCTTACTAAATTTTTGCACAAATGCAAAGAAAATGTTTGGAGAATTATTATAAAGTGAGGATAAACTCTACAAATTATTTAGGATTGTAATTCAAGGGTAAATATTTGGAGAATTATTATAAAGTGAGGATAAACTCTATAAATTATTTAGGATTGTAAATAAGGTTTTATTTAGTCTTGAAATATATTCTTATTATTTAATGAAAAATGGTAAGACCTTAAAAATCTTATGATTAGAAAAAAAAAACTAACTTTATAAAGTCTCTAAAAACAAAGACTTGGTAAACTCTTATTTTGGAGCAGCCTTAACTTAAAAACAAATTTTGAAAATCTGAAAGATTATTTTTACTTGAAAGCTCTCATTGTATTATACAGAACCGACAATAGATAAAATATTTCATTCGGAAAATTTGGTCTTTTGTTTGAGATTTTTATTCTTATTACAAAATTTAATCTTTGTTCGTTTCACGCAATTTTTGTTTTTGTCATGGGGTGCTTTATATTTAATAAGTATGTACTTTTGTGGAACAATAAGTTTTATTTGTAAAAAATAATCTTTATTTTTAATGAATATCAGTTGATAGTAGAAAGAAATAAGCTATTTAAGTATTTTTCTCGACAATATAAAAAAACGCATATATTATGTAATACGTGTTTATTTAAAATATTAACTATTCAAAATAACTAAAAATTACCACACAAAATATATGAATGGCTTAAAATTTTACAGTGCATTTCTTTTATTATGAAGTTTTTTTGCTTGAGTTGTGTTCATGCTTCCTTTAAAGAGATTAAAACTGCTGCTCGAACACAATGAGAGCCACAATTGGTTCTTCCTTTTCAAAATCTTATATTTTTTTTAAACGCATTCTTTTTTTTAGTTTATTTTAGTGGCTATATATTTATAACAAAGGAAAAAAATATTTATCAAAAATGTTTTGAATTAGGGCATTGATTTAATTAAGTGAGAAGAATGCTGAAATAGGTTTTTGATTTTCTGTTAAATAGACACTCCACTAAATGTGTAAATTTTCAAAATAATTTGAATCTTAAAAAAATATTGACCATTATTACAAACTACAAATCTCGTTAGTAGATAAATATCATGCCGAAAATAGCTTGAAAAAACGAATTATTTAAACCTATCAATTTAATTATCTTGTTTTGATTATAAATAAAAAAGGACGTTAAAGAAAAATAAAGGACACAACACTATATTTTCATAGTAATTAAATAGCATAACTTATCGTTATGCTTGATTTTTATCAAGATCAGTAACTCAATTGGAATAATGATCTGGATTAGTTTTGTAACCTCCGATTGAATTAATATGCTCTAATGAAGCAGACAATTTAATGCAATAATGAGGAGATACGGTCGCATCCTACATCAACAAAACAAACATGATGAAAAAGTCATATGTTGCCTGCTTCACTTACCATTACATTGACCTCTGTTAGTCAGTTCCTCTATGAAACACTTTTTATGGATGAAGCATTGACCTTAAAATTCAGATATTTTAATTAACAATAATGAATTATTTAAATATATAATTTCAATTATGTAATAAAAATTTGTGAAAATAATTATTAATTCTATTATTCCATTATTGTGAAAATAATCTAGAAAAATTATTTTCTGAAACTTTAAATTAAATTTGTTTATCATGAAAGTTTTTCATGCCTAACTAAAACATGCCTAACTTAATTATACAGTATAGATAATTAAAAAAATACTTTTAATTTATCATAGTGTGAGAATGGTACTACTAATTTTTTTTAACAATCCTCATTCTACACAAATGTAACAACATATTCAGATTGATTAATTTTAAATAACGCAATAAATTATTAAAAATAAAAATAAATTATACTTTTTCTAACATGATGTCAGATAATTCTTAAATAGCTTAACGTTATTATTTTTGTTATTCAACCAATGAACGTGATTATTCAATACTCGTTTTGAAATTAAATTCGTCAAAATTGCATACTATAATTCAATCAGTATGACGGGTAAATTTTCATGGATGTGTGAGAACATATTTAAACCTTCGACGATATTTGTCTCTTAAAACCGTGAATAAGATGAATTCCAAATAATATCGATGCCATTCATCGATGCCAAATGCATGATCATTCCTCAAAGTAGACACGAACGGATGTGAAGTTAATTTTTTGTCTACTCTGACTTTGAAAGATCCGGCTAAATAAGAATTATACTGATGTTCTATTAAAAAAATACTTTTTCGCTATAAAGTTATTTAGCGTTTAGTTTTTTAAGTTTTTTTTAAATAAATGTGGTTATTAATTATTTCTTATAAAGTTTTTATGGGCTTTTTTTGAATAATTACGTTTTTGTGGGTTGAATAACGTACAATTAAATTTAGGCCCAAAGCATCGATGAATTGAATTTTATAGATTTATATGGGCTTTTTTTGATTAATTACGTTTTTGTGGGTTTAATAACGTACAATTAAATTTAGGCCCAAAACATCGATGAATTGAATTTTATAGATTTATTCTTTTCACACTGCTCGATTTCTAACATATTTTAATTTTAATTTATGCCGATTTACATTGTCAGAAGACTATAGCCCATTAACTCCTAAAAATCCTTATTCAAATCGTGCTACACTCCTTGCCAACCTAAGTTGGGAAAATAGAAATATGCTATGGAGAAGATCCTTCCGCGGATGTAAAGAGTTCCATAAATTATTTGTGAATCCTTCCAAAAAACATGTTACATTAATTTCGTTTAAGGTCTAACAGATTTGAATATTATTTGAGAAAATTTGAGAATTTTATCAGAATGAAAAGTGTAATTTGGTTAAATGCATTCAGATAATTTTGTATGTAAATATTACCTTACAAGAGTTTTTAACTAACGGATCAATCGCGCTTTTCCTTCTGCCTTTCACCTTTTGTTTTTACCCAAGTTACGTTGGAAATGACTGTACATAGCTATTTTTTGGATTCTTTTAGTTGTATCAAAAAGAAGCACTAGAGTGTTACGCAAGAGTCCATTGTCAACGTGTCTCTTGTCATTTTTATTCAAATACAAGAAATTATACGACACCTTCCCATTTCAGAGAATATTTACCGTGCTTCTATTACAGCACAATCTGTTCATAGAATGGAAACTTCTAACTAAATGTTCAAAAACAGGGTTACCTACTCTACCAATATCTTTGATTCAAAGTTCAACGTTTTACCAACTGATATCTCTACATTAAACATCTCTACTTCATGAAAACAGATTAATGAGAACCTATTATTTTTATCTTTCGCATCCCATCAACGGAAATTCCAACTCTGGACACATTATGCAGATGAGGCAAAAGTTCGTGCAGTTCGCACTTTATCAGCGTCAAGGGGTCTTCAACGTACGACCTGTCCAACAACTGCACGAAGGAAATGCATTTCAACCATGATAATCTTAACTCTATAGCAGGGGTTCCCAACCGGTGGTACGCGTACCACTGGTGGTACGCGAGAATATTTAAGGTGGTACGCGAGTGATGTGAGCGGTGGTGAGTGATGTGAGCAACATGTTGCTATCAATAGATTCTGTACGCATGTGCAGTGAACCACGCAAACATATTACACATTATTTTAAACATTAACCTTATTTTAAAGAGAAATCTTTCTTCTGGATCGGATTTTGCTGAGTTTGTACTATTTTTATCTGTATATTTTTAGACCTATGGGTAATAAACAACACTGTAAATTAGTACCATTTTAATCTTTTTGGTTCTCCTTTATTGTAAACATGTTATAAATAAACAAATATCTTACCATTCAATACAAAGTTTTCTCTGGAATTTTACTCAAAAAAACCTTTGAACACTTTTTAAAGAGTAAAAATTATACGTTTGTTAAAATATTTTGGTCTGGTGGTACGCCAAAATTTATCAAAAAGTCAAGTGGTACGCAGTTGTAAAAAGGTTGGGAACCTCTGCTCTATAGCATTAGAAGCCACTTTAAAAGCTAGTGTTATTCTTAATTATGAATATCCTGCATAGCGGGATTTTTCAGGATTGATGTAAGGGGGTTTTGAGTCATTGAAAAATGCAAGGGTTAAAGTCTGGGGTCGTTTTGAATGTTAAATGGATTGTTATTTTGGGAATTTGTATAGGTATAGCATTGAAGTTGAGTGGAATTGACCTTATACTATAGCTATAGGATTGCCATTAGTAACGTCACCATCGTCACAATTTAGAATATAGTCATATAGTCATAAGTGACGTCGAGCTGATAAGGTTAAGTTTGAATTATCGTCGCACTAGAGCTACACTCTTAAAACGAACGAGCGATTTTAACTCAGTCTGAGTAATTTTCACTCCTCCAGTCTGGAAAATGCCCTTCTCCTCTTGGAGTGGATCCTTTGTGTGTAAACCTCCGACGGGATCACTCCAAACGAGTGATTTTAACTCAGTCTGATTTAATATTCACTCCTTTCCAGTGTCGAAAATGCACTTCTCCTACTGGAGTGGATTTCACTCGTTTGTTTTAAGAGTGTACACGAGGGCTATTGACGACGGGCGTCGTATTTTATAACCACAGTCAAGTGACGAGCTGACACATGAATAGGCACCCAACGCAACCGTTAAGGGCGACATGGTAGGCAGCGTTAGGACTTCGAAGGATATTTTAACGTGCACTCCCTTACTCGGGGGTAATATTAGCCGGACATTTTTTGGCTGTACGGGCCGTTTATAGGTCGTCAGTTATTTTGGCGATGTCTGGACCCGAACCTGGGACCTTTCGTATGCTAGGCGAGTGCCTAACCGACTGGGCTCCCCAGCCCCATGTCGAGCTGACTCCTGAGTCACAACTTTCAAGAGCAGCATAGTACACAATGTCGGGACTTCGGAGCAATTTTAACGTGCACTCCCTCTACAAGGGATATTTTCAGTAGCTTCTCGACCGTTATTTTTTAATAGTCCAAACCTGGGCCCTTTTGCATACAAGTCCAGCGTCTTACCTATAAGGCACAATAGCCCCTTTATTGTTAAAGAAAGTCAATGTTTTTAAATGAGGAAAAAGTAATGTCTGTAGTATCATAAAATTTAAAAGGTTAAAAGGAGGTCACTCACCCTAATACCAAAAATTTAATTTTAAGTTAATGTGTTTGATGTAAAATTTTCAACTCCAAAAGAAAGGACAAATCATTTAGTCAGGTCGCCAAACCCCGATTTTTGGCCGAACCCTGCACTGAGAGGTTAAGTTTTTTTTATTGATGATTCTTATAGATTCGAGGGTGTAGATTACGAATCTGGAAGGTACTTTTTTGGTACCCTTGAGCATTTTTAGTTATTCAAGATGGCGTCTCCGCCATCTTGAATTTTATAATCTTAATATTTGACGATCTATTCGACCAAAGTGAACAGTTTTTGTCTTTATAGATGCATTTAATAATAAAGAATCACAATTATCAAGAAAATTTCAAAAATAAAAAATTCAAAATGGCGGAATCCGCCATATTGGATTTTTTCACTTTTAATACATTTGTATCATATTTAACCCAACAAAATATTTATACTTTAACTATATTTTTTATACCTAGTTACTATAGAACATTACTTTGAAGAAAATATAAGAAATCAAGATGGCGGCATCCGCCATATTGGATTTTTTCACCGTTTATATAAAGCGATCCATAGGTCCTAAATTAAAAATTCTTTTTATTTTAGTTATATCTTAATTTTAGTTTCCATTTCAGTTTTAATGTGTTGATTATGAATCTAGAAGATATTTTTTCGCTAGATTTGAGTATTTTTTTATATTTAAAATGGCGTCTTCCGCCATATTGGATTTTTCTTCCTAATTCAATTTTTCGGGTTCTTTTAGGCCAAAATTAATAATTTTTTCTTTTATAGGTGTATTTTCTCATAAATAATTACTTAAAAACTCAAAAAATCCAAAAGCAAGATGGCGGCTTCCGCCATCTTGGATTTTTCAACTTCGAATATTTCGTGATCCACTGGCTCGAAGTTAAAAATTCTTTCAGTTTTACTTGTATCTTTTATTATAAAATGTATTAAAATCATCATAAAGTTTTAGTTAAACACTTAAAAAACCAAATTCAAGATGGCGGCATCCGCCATCTTGGATTTTTCAACTTCTAATATTTCGCGATCCATTGGTGCGAAATTAAAAATTCTTTCAATTTTTTTTTGCATATTGTGTTTAAAATACTTTAAAACCATGAATGTTGAAGGAAAAATATTTAAGATGTTTTCCACCATATTAAAGTAAGTATTTTAAATATTCTGTTATTCAGGCAAAATTACTACTACTACATTTTTTTAAGAGCCCTACTCTTATGAAATGCTTCCTCTTTTGAAACAAGATTACTCTTAAGTAATGGAAGGAGGAGTTCATAAATCGAAGTAATGGCTTTGGTTTGGACTTGCTGAGATCTCGTGGAGCGGTACAACTATAAGAATATGGGATCAAGAGTTAATAAACATTCAGAAGACTCTGCAAGAAATACTGTATTCAACCAAAAGAAGTGGTAATCTATTTATTAGAAAACTAGAGGGATACAATTTCAAGAATTAAAAAAAGAAGAAATGTCAAAAGCCCTACCTTACAAATTAAAGATCTTTCATGTAATCTTGAAAATAAACCGTCTGACTCTTGAATGTTCTTTTATATAACAGAGTTACCGCTTAGACTATGATTGAGAAGTTTCTCTTTACAATGCTATCGAGATAAAGATTTGAAATTCTTCAAAAACACTCTCAGAACGTTATTCAGAGTTGAATAAACACTTAAATTGGCCGAAAATATGAATTTCAGATTCAACCAGGAACTGCTGTCAAGTATCAACCACTGTAGACACGATACCTGATTCTTATCCAGAATACAGATACAACCACGACATCTTTAGCAGAAGCCCAGGGACTCACTAAATGAGCTGGTCAAGAGTTTGCCATTTACTTGGGATCATCAGTTTTGTAGGGTGGCTTTGCAAATCATCATGTTCATAAGTTTTTAAGGTTGTGTGGGGTTAATATTGGGTAGTTTATCCAAAGTTATGCCTAGTGTGTTTGTAGGAGTCCCACGGATGCAGAAAGGGAAGAAGTTTCCAAAACTTCAGGGACTTCAAGAATGCTTGACAAAATAAGTTCGCGGGATTTATGTGAGGAATCTCAGCCAAACTGCAGCGGAAATCTTCGGTCAGTTTTAAAAATAAAGGGTGCGAATTGCAACACTAGTAGAGTATCGATGAACTGTTTATTGAAACCAGTTTTCTTCAAGGATGTGGGAACTGGAAGGGCAGGATATTGGTCCTTTCATAATGAAGTTGCTCGACAATTCTACCCTATTTATTTGCATCTGGTCATCAAAACTATGAACGATATGCATTATTTTATTTAAGAGAAGTGAAAAAAATACCCGAAAATGTGTTAAAGAACTTTTTAAAACTCTGATCACGTTATGCGACACATGCTGGAGTTTGGAATGATTTAATAGTGGATTGAAACTACATAAAAGCATAGGCCATTGCCCAAAAAAGATTGTCAGAATAACTTTAAAGCCAGCAACTCTAAGGGACATAGCAACTCTAAGCAACTTGGTCCTTGAGTTTACATATTTGTACTCAGTTAGAAGCATGGCGATAATTCTGTAATAAAAATATACCTACCATAGATTTTTTTAAAATTTCGAGCTAATAGATCGCCTAATACTAACGTTGAAAAAAACTAATAATGAGAAAGATTAAATCTTGAATGGCCATAAATTCAGATATTTTGCAGTTGTGTTCCCCATTTATGTAGTTTAAACCATTTGTTACTAAAAAATAGAACTAAAGAAAAAAGAATTTTTAACTTCGAGCCAGTGGATCACGAAATATTAGAAGATAAAAAATCCGAGATGGCGGATGCCGCCATCTTGAATTTAGTTTTTTAAGTGTTTAACTATAACTTTATGATGATTTTAATACATTTTATAATAAAAGATACAAGTAAAACTGAAAGAATTTTTAACTTCGAGCCAGTGGATCACGAAATATTCGAAGTTGAAAAATCCAAGATGGCGGAAGCCGCCATCTTGCTTTTGGATTTTTTGAGTTTTTAAGTAATTACTAACGACAAAATGCATCTCTAAAAGAAAAAAATATTAATTTTGGCCTAAAAGAACCCGAAAAATTGAATTAGGAAGAAAAATCCAATATGGCGGAAGACGCCATTTTAAATATAAAAAATACTCAAATCTAGAGAAAAAATATCTTCTAGATTCATAATCAACACATTAAAACTGAAATGGAAACTAAAATTGAGATATAACTAAAATAAAAAGAATTTTTAATTTAGGACCTATGGATCGCTTTATATAAACTGTGAAAAAATCCAATATGGCGGATGCCGCCATCTTGATTTCTTATATTTTCTTCAAAGTAATGTTTTATAGTAACTAGGTATAAAAAATATAGTTAAAGTATAAATATTTTGTTGGGTTAAATATGATACAAAAGTATTAAAAGTGAAAAAATCCAATATGGCGGATTCCGCCATTTTGAATTTTTTATTTTTGAAATTTTCTTGATAATTGTGATTCTTTATTATTAAATGCATCTATAAAGACAAAAACTGTTCACTTTTGTCGAATAGATCGTCAAATATTACGATTATAAAATTCAAGATGGCGGAGACGCCATCTTGAATAACTAAAAATGCTCAAGGGTACCAAAAAAGTACCTTCCAGATTCGTAATCTACACCCTCGAATCTATAAGAATCATCAATAAAAAAACTTAACCTCTCAGTGCAGGGTTCCCCCCCTTGGCGACCTGACTAATTTGGAAAGTTCCTTTTTTAACAGTATTATTGTGCTTTTAATTAAATCCAAGAATTAATGAACACAGAACCTCTTTGAATTTCTTTACTGTTTTATGGTTAAGCTGAAGATACATACATTCACCCAAACGATTTCAACAGATGAACTTTGTTATTTTATGCTTCGATGGTATTGCATGCTATCCAGAGTTAGATCTTCTATAACTTTAGTTAGAATACTTCGTAACGAGGGGATTGTAAGAACTTGTATGTGGAAAGGTTTTTAGTCATATAGGAATGCATGAGTCATTATATCGGGCCATTTTGAAAAATCCGTTTGCAAATATCTAATAGGACTTTTAATTTTCTATCGCATAATGTGCTGAAAAGGGACGTATCACCAAATGCTAATTTTTCAAAAAATTGTATGAATTTTATTTTTCGATTGTATTTCATTAAAATAATATGAAAAATGAAACTGCTACTTGTATCCCAACTACTCAACCAATCGATTTAAGATTTGTTTTAATAGTTAGATAAAATATTACAGCATTTTCAACTAGAACAGTCATATTTTGTCTTAAACGTTACTGCTCACGGCGCGATATAATGCCAATGATTTGGTTTGCTTTAATGTAACGTTTGTACATTATGAATTGTTGCAATCATTAAAAAAAACTATTTTAACCGTTTCAGTCCCAGTGAGGCCATTTGGCATCATCATTTTTCTGATCATTAGATCTAGAGTTGACATTATATTGTGATAAATAAAAAAATATTTTATAATAAAAAAAAATTGAAGAATCGAATGTTGTGCTTTTTGATATAATAAATGACTATAGACAATCAGAAAAAAATTCTTAAGTGATGATTCCAAATTGTTATTTTGACTGAAATGGTTAAAATTTAAAATCTTACTTCTGATTCTACCCCATATTTTACAGACAAATCCGAATGTACCATTGACACTTGAACTCCGATTCCAAATCACATGCTTCAAAAGATCGCCTCCAGGTAACTAGCACGCATAAAACTAACTTGACTAACAAAGCACTGGGGGAAACACCTCATGCGTGTTTACCTGTTCTCTAGAATTGTAAACCACTTTCCGCTGGCATTATTCTTCATTTAAATATGCTGTAGGGCGCTGGATTTTCGGGGCTGGGTCTAATGTGCGGGGTTGTTAAAAGCGTTGTTTTGAGTCATTGGGGAAATGCCTAGGGTCACTGTCTTGAAATACATATTTTGACTCATTGTTGTGTTTGGGAGGTATGGAGGTTTTTATTTGTATTTGATGTAAACTGTTTTTATTTTGTGTAAGTTTGGGATGGTGTCAAGCCAGTGTCTTTTAAATAACATATAACACATTAGAAGGCCCAGTGGCTTAGGTGAAGAGCTTCGCTTTGCCTTGCCACAGGTCCGTGGATCAAATCCCGGAATGGGCGAGGTTGACCCATCCATTCATCCCTTGAGTGGGTCGATAAAATAGGTACGAAGCGTGCTTGTGAACCAAACACTGGGGATTCTGCATGAGTCTGACCCCCTTACCGCGACATATGCATAGCACCCCAGAGCCCTAGGTCACGAAAGTTGAAGTGGGCACGGCAGGCCTTGGCCCAGTAATGAGCTGTTGTGCCGAGGAGTTGATTTTTTTTCTAACACATTAGATAAAACTGATTGTTTTAAAATTATATAATTTCTCCAATGATCTAATCTCTAGTTTTTAATCCAATGTGTAACCACGGACCCGTTAAAAATAAAGTTAATTTTTATTTAACATTTCCCTTCATTTCACTTTAAAACGTAAGAGTGAATTGATAAATCTGTAGTTTTTTAAAGTACATTAATTTATTATTTTTTCCAAAAAAAAATCCTAGTTGTTTTTATCTTATATTTTATTTAACAGTTATTTCATTTTTAAGTTC
Source organism: Hylyphantes graminicola (assembly GCA_023701765.1). Taxonomy (NCBI): domain Eukaryota; kingdom Metazoa; phylum Arthropoda; class Arachnida; order Araneae; family Linyphiidae; genus Hylyphantes; species Hylyphantes graminicola. The sequence goes on along the minus strand of CM043113.1, from coordinate 21,200,433 downwards.
AAAAACACATTTATAAGTTTAGATGTTGTTTCATTTAAACTTCCCCACTTTATTTAAAATTGAAGAGTTAAATGGTAATCTTTGAATAATATTTTTAAATGAAACAGCTATACAGCATTCATCGAGTCATTGCTTTTGTTACCTTCTGTGTACAAGTACTTAAATTAACGCAAGATAGTTTACCTTTTTAAGCCTAAACTACCCTCCTCGGCGCAACAGCCCAATACCGGATGTCCATTTCAGCTTTCGTGACCCAGGGCTCTGGACATATGTCCCGGAGAGGTGGTCAGCCTCACGCGAAACCCCCAGTGCTTAGTTCCCAAGCATGCTTGGTACCCCTTTTATCGACCCACTCAAGAAATTAAAGGATGGGTCAACCTCGCAAAATCCGGGATTCGATCCACGGGCATCCATTTTTAAGTCTAGAAACATAAAGTATAAAGCATCGACGATTTTATAAATAGTTATCTAATTTCTTTACTCAAAAATTAGTCATTGAGAGACAAATATCATTTGATGTTAACTAGTTATTCATATTTGGAGAAATTTTAAACAATATTCAATAGTTAACATTATTCAGGAAAATAAAACGGTAAAATGTAATAAATACGGCTCCACTGCAAAACATATTATTTCACAAGATATTTTTCTAAATTGTACTCAATAGACACACAAAAGTATTCAAAATAAATTGTGAAATAACCCCGATACTTATTTATTTCCACAGACCAAATAAGCTTGTTTTTAAATATATTAACGTGAAAAGATTAATTTTAGGATGTCAATTTTTTTTCACTCAAAATAAGCATTGCAAAAATTCATTTATTTTATAAATGCACTGATTCTCAAAAGATATAAATGATTTAATAATTTTCTGGGGGATTAATCTAAATAAACACTGTTATCACTTGTAATGTGTAAATATTTTTTTGTTTCGAACACTGTGCGGGATAAGTTTTCAAATTCATTAATTAGAATTCACCGAAAATCTTCGCGCAGTATGATTAATAACGTCTTGTAAGACATGATTAATTTTCAAAAATGAATAGAAAAATGAAGAGTTCTCGTTATACTGCGTAAAATCTCCGTTTTAATATCATTGTAGATAATTAAAGCAAGTTTTTTTAAAAATGGGTTACATAAGATGCAAGATTAAAATATGTAAATATATTGTGTACGGCACATTTTTAATAAACGAACTGTTTAATTAAAATATAAATAAAAGTACATTATTTCATTTTGTTTTGAGAAGACTAACGTTATTGAAACTTGTAAGAATACGAAATTGATGTAATTTTCCTACTTTTATTATGAAAGGAGTATTTGTTATCTTTTTGTACTATTTTATTACCATATATATATATATATATATATACGTTAGGCTAACTCCAAACAAAATGACATTTTTAGTATTGTTTTTCCAAGCTAGTTATGATTATTAAATACAGGTTACATATAAATAACAAAGATTCAGAAGGAACATATGATTAACTTTATTAATTACAACTGTAAATTATGTAATTTTTTGCACAAATGCACTGCAAAAAGCCGTGTCTCAATTTCAGCACAAATGATGTCTGAATTGAGTTTTCAGACACTTTGGTGTCTTAATTGAACACTATCTGAAATATTCTCTCATGTATTTTAGACGCTATAGTATCTTAAATATGCTTCAGACACTGCTGCGCGTTAGCTTGAGTTAGACTAGAGCTTGACTTTTGATGTAAATGTCTGAAATTTTGACCCTTTTAAATTCAGACATTTAAAATCAGACACTTCATGCCTTGCAATTCAGACACTGAATAATGTGCACCCTGTTTCAGACGCTTTTTTGTCTGAAATCACGACATTTCTGTTTGCAGTGTGTATCTATCAAAAAGCTCTTTTTCACTGGGACCTACAAAAATCTATAGTTAACAACCTATCACCCATTTGTGGTGTCTTTCTAAATTAATTTACCTTAAAATTGAAAAAAAAAATATCAATTTAAAATTAACTTCCTCAAGCATTCATTTACGGATATTGCTCGTATAAACAAGTGAGTTGCTACAGTCATTGACATTCACATCCGCATTATTCTACTTTCGATATGTGTAAAGAGTATTTTATTATCTTCATCCTTCCTTTTTTTACGCAAGCGTATCAGAAATGAAATTTATCAATGAACAACATAATACGTCCCTTCATTCATGAACTATGTCATGATGAAAATTGTTTTTAACTTTATTTGGTTAATCGATAACATTTTATTTTCAGTGGATGCGTCTTCTACTGGTGTTAAGTAATTATTGCAGTGTGAATGTCTTCAATGTAATAGTAAATATTTGACTATTGAAGGTATGTTCTTGTACTTTTTTTAACATAAAAATCATTCTGTCTGATTTGTATTAAGAACCTTAAGCATCCGAGATTTTAAAAAATATATATCTCACTGAGCACATTACTTTACAGTATAAGGTATTACGTTCGTGGCGTGTTACAAATTACTTGCATTTATAAGGGGTCTTTAACACTAATCTAATATATGTAAGTGAATTTAACACTAATCTAATAAGTGCAGGTGACGGTTGAGTTTTTTTATTTTTATTTTATGCACAAAAGCACGGTTCAGAATTTCAGGTACCAAAAGTATTCAACGATTTAACAACAGTATACTGATTTATTTCATTTATTATTAATATTGAGACAGTCAAGAAGAAGTTTAATTTGAACTAAAATATCATATTCCTCAAGTGAATATACTTATATAATATAATACTTAAATTGTTATATAATAAGCTTGTATACATCTTTTACGATTTTTTCTTATTGTTTCTTTCCAGAAAAGTAACTAGTCTAAGAATTTAAGGCACTAAATAGAAAAGACTAAGACAATTTTTCCAATAAGTAAACGCATTTTCTCATTCGCAAGTTTTTATTTCTAATTTGAACACATTATTTCAATCGGGTGAATTAAATAGAATATATTACAGAAATAAATGTAAGTTTTTTTATGCATTTAGGTGTACTGCATCTTATTTCATAAATTGCAGTACACTAATTGGATTACCCACACTCACAAAAGCTCTCTTGGCATTTATTTTCAAGATCCTATTTGTTTAAGATTCCTCCATAGAAATTCTGTTGACTCTTAAATGTAAATTATTCAAAGCCTTTTGATAATTAATTAGTTTTCATTATAAAAATCCCAATGCAAACTATTAATCCAATTTAAACATTTATTTCGTTCTAATATTTGTTCAACATATATGTGCATTATATGTTTGTAAATTATTTTAAAATTTATTTCACGTTAAGTTTGCTTTAAAAAAACATTTATTTACATTGGAAAGCAATTTTAGTCTTCTTTGTAAGTTCACAAATGTTGAGCTTCATTCCTTAAAGCAAATAATGTCTTTATAAAAATATTTAAACAGTACTATAAACAATTCTTTATGTAAAACCATTCAATATTTAATTTCAAATGTTAATGTTTAACCTTTATAGATAAATTATAACTCAGGCAAAATAAATTTTGCCCTTAAAAATATATTATCCATATCCTTAAAACTATTTTACAAAAGCAAGTTTTTAATTATTTTTCGGATTAAATACTTATTTATAAATGGCTATTAAGCTTTAAAAGTAATAAGTTTAGTTTATTTTAGTTTGAATTATCGTCGCACTAGAGCTACACGAGGGCTATTGTCGACGGGTGTCGTGTTTTAGAACCTCAGTTAAGTGGCTAGCCGACACCTGAGTAGGCACCCAACGCAACAGTTAAGGTTGACATCGTATGCAGCGTTGGGACTTTGGAGCATATTTAACGTGCACTTCCTTATACGGGTTATTATTCGTCGGACATCTTTGGCTGCACGGGCCGTTTATAGGTCGGTAGTATTTTGGCGATGACCGGACCCAAACTTGGAACCTTCCGCATGCAAGGTGAATGCCAAAGCGACTGAGCTCCACAACCCTTATAAATAATACGGATTCTCAGATACATTTATCCTTTTCCATCAGCATTTATTTTCCATGTCTTCATAAAAAAAATTTTAACTATATCTTTTTCTTGTTTAATTTCCAAAAAAGTGCATTAACATTATTTCGATACATCATTTTCAGTAAAATAAAAATTTATAAAACATTTTTCTTACACTTCCTTACAATAATTTTTTTGGAAACAATTTAAAGTCATTCAGATATATTTTATTCGGGACAAGTTGAACTATGAAATACTGATGCTATTTCCTCTTCCAAACCACAATGAACTTTCTGATCGGCGATTGAAGCAATCACATTTACTGTTCACGAAACCAGTCAATCATAGCTTGGGTTTGTCAAAACTGTAACTGAAATTTAAGGTTTGAAAATAACTTTTAACCCTTTCAGACCCAACGACAATTTGACATCATTTTGTTTTTCTGATCGTCTATAGCCATTTATGATACCAAAAAGCACATCATTCGATTCTTCAAACTTTTTTCGATTAGAAAATATTTTTTGTTGATCCCAATAGATGTCCCAATTATTTTTCTTTATTTATGATCAGAAACATGATGATGCCAAATGGCATCACTGGGACTAAAAGGGTTAAAAAAAAACATGTTTTACACTCATAAATGTAAGCTAAGCCAAACTTCCCTCTCCTCACTCTTAACCCTTTCAGTCCCAATGATGCCATTTGGCACGATCATTTTTCTGATCATAATTAAAGAAATATAATAGAGGTAACATAATCGAGATAATAATAAAAAGATCGAGATAATAATAATAAAAACTATTTTGTAATAGAAAAAAAGTTTGAAGAATCGAATGATGAGCTTTTTGATGGCTATAGACGAACAGAAATAAATTTCTAAAATAATGATGCCAAATTGTCATTGGGACTGAAAGGTTTAAGAAAGTTGTGCATAAAATTGGAATTTGAGCAAATACTTTCATGTTCTCAATTTTAGCTGATATGTGTATGTTTCTGGTCTTTGGTTAACACTTTTATTTTTTAATTTAATTCAAGCATTTCTATGACCCTATTTTTAACAGATATGTTTTGTTTTTGTAACTGTGCTTAATTGTATCTGTGTTAATAGCAGAAATGACTAACTTAATTATTTCCAATAAAATAACTGAAATAAAAATATATATAAACGAATATCAATGATGCACCAAAGCCCAAAACTTAAAAGATTACACTTTTGTATGCCTTGATAAGTTAAACACGTTGTTCAAAGACATTACCCATTACCATACTACCCACAAGAGACTCATCACAAAATATGTTAAAGGCCAGTTACAGCTTTGTCAAGCTATTCAATGCCTCTGTTTTTTCGGGTTCAATCGACCGAGCACACATCGTCTACCTGAAGCTTTTTACGCTTTCCTTTGATGATCTGCGATTTATACAATGGATTTATGGGCAAAGTGCGCTTCTCTCTTCCTTTTACTTTTGGAGACACGACATTGTCGTAAATCAAGTTTAAGTGGAATCGATTTTTCTTCAGGTGGTATATTTTCGTAATGAGGGCTGTTGACGTATGGGTGACATCAGTTCAAAGTGTGTATTGGGAGTTTGGATGTTAACCTTCCAAATGGCATGAAAATGGACAAACATGTATGGTTGTTTTCCTTGGATAAATTTTAAAATAAATTTTGAATAAATTAAATATTTGTTTAGAAAATAAGAGACATACAATATCTTCAAAAATAAACTTATCGGCCAAAATCATTTACGAGAGAAAAAAGTAGATTATCAAAAGGAAATCATAATATAAAAATTTAAATAAATATAATTCATGTAGCGAAATTTGAAACCTTAGTTTTTTGCTGAAAAGATTTAGCCGGAAAATGCCTGAAACGCTCAGAGTGTAATCACAATCAAACGAACCTTAAGTTAAGGATTAAAGTTATAATATACGTATATTGAGTTATATAAACATACAAATTTTTTGACGTACGCAAACAAAAAAATCTTATATCAAAATAATTAGTTTTAATAATATCTAAAATACTGCCACTGGATATATTTTTTTTGGTAATTGTGATTTAATTGATGCTCATAAGTTTTATTTTTTTTAAACTTGTCCTTTATTTTAAAAAAAATTCAAATATAATTCTCTTTTTTCAGTTATATTATGAAAAGAAAGGAATTACTATGAACGTATGCAGTATGTAACCAAAATTCGTCTACTTTTTATCAAAATATAAATGTTCAATTGAAAAAGTTAAATTAATTTAATGAAATTAAATTATTGAAAGTAGTTAGAGAAATTAAATATCTTTATAAATACATGTAGCCATTTAATCAACTCAGCTATATTAATAAACAAGTTCAATGAAGGAAATCTGTTTTTAAAAAAACGAAGCAGTAAAGCCATTTTTAATCAATAAAAACAAATTACCACTAAAAATAATACCTTTATTTGATTGCAAATTTAAACTAAATTTAAAAAATGAACCCTTATGCCCTTACAATTTTTTAAGGAAAACAATTTTAACTAGGTCAATTAAGTCTTGCTATCTCACACACTACAAAACATGGGCGTATTTTCTTCGCACAGCTTAAGAAGTTTGAACGAGAGTAACCTTGAACCCCAAAGTTGCCGGAAGTCAAAATCCGTTTCCCGCCCTTTTTAACAAGCCATTATTCTACTTCTGTTTTAAGGTCAGTGTCACGACACGGGTGTCGTAGGCGTTCTAAAACTGGATTTTGTCAAATCTTTCTTGAATTATATAAAGAAAATGGGGTATAGGAATCCTCTTATGCATATGAATAGGTAGATTTTTCTTGTAATCTTTTTAAAGAACGGAAACAGAATTTGAATTATTAAAATTTATCTTTTTAGAATATTAATCTTAGCACAGGTCACACCTGTTTTGTTGTCCTGAAAGCGTATTCCATTATCTTGACCAAAAAAATAAAAATACATTTTTCAAGAAAATTACATGGTTTCAGTAGAAAATATGCTAATACAAGCAATAACTTAGTTCTATCATGGCTGCTCAAACAAATTCGCAATGTAACTCTGGTTCATAATACTAAAATGAATTAAAATTTAAAAACCGATGATGTCAGTGAACAAATATGGAATTTTATGTAAAGCATTTCAATATAATGTTGATGGAATCAAAATATAAAGCTAAAGAGTATCTTCATGTAATAAAAATACATAACCGACCACTGTATCCTAAAACTATATGTATTTAATTTTTCATATCATTAAGAAACTCCAAAATCAGTTCAAACATAAAATGAAATTAATAAAATTTGCTGGTTATATATCGGTATAACGGTTGTGATGTAAAAAAAACGATTTTGTTTATTACAAGTCATGTAGAAAATTGTAAAAATAAATACTATAACAAAATAGCCTTACAATAATATATAAGTACAGGGTGTATAAAATGACGCTCGCTATTCGAAATGTGGTCTGTAGCTTGAATGAATAATCCAAATGCATCAAACATTGAGACACTTACTAATCAAGGAGGGGGGAAAGGAACGGAATCAGAAAAAATAATGATAAAAAAAGAATAATCATAAAAAAACGCGTCTCTTGACCAGGGTTCTAAATTACGAGGCGTATTCAATTATGGTCAATTACGGCCAACACACCTAATTACGCCTCGTAATTTAGAACCCTGGTCCAGAGAAGAGTTTCTTTTTTGTTTTTTTCGAAAATGAATGGTATCACAAAAAAAAGAAACTCTTCTTTTGACCAAATTTCTAATTTACGAGGCGAAGCCAATTATGTCCAATTACGGCCAGCACATCCAATTACGCCTCGTAATTTAAAACCCTGGTCAAGAAACGAGTTTGTGTTTTTATGATTCAATTATTCCCCCCCCCCCCTTCTTAAGTAAATGTCTCGATATTTTTTTGCATTCGGATTATTCATTCAAGCTACAAACCCCTCCGAATAGCGAACGTTATTTTATAACCACCCGGTACATAGCTTAGTATAGTTTTGTTAGTCTTTTCTACTTTTCTGTTACATAAAGAACAAATATCATAATATCGTGATTTTTTTTCCCTCTCCAAGCTGAGAAGCTCCAAAGATATAGTCTTTTTAGATAGTCGTTTTATATGAAGATTTTTTTTAAAAAAAAGTTTTACGGAATAATGAACAATGATAAAAAAAAAAGTACAAAAAGAACGAGAATAATGTGCTTTACAATTACATAGGTATAGATATATGTTTCTAATAAAATAAAAAATAAAATAAAGTATACTTATATTTGGAACGACATAAAAATGAAGATGTATCTTAAAATGTAAACAAAACATGAATCGATTACATATCACTATATGTCTTTGGGCTTGGCTTATATTAAATTACACGCCTATTATTTTGGCTAAGCTGACCACTGCACTAAATTCTCAACTCCAATATTTTTATCAAAGATAAACCCACTGACGAAAATAAAGTTTGGAAAATAAAAGAGCAAATCATAAAATAAAAAAACATCAAGTTTTACCCCTTGCAGATAACTCAGAATATTGCCCGGGCAGATTCACCGGATTTTCTGAACTTAATAAATAGCTGTCACTCTTCCCCTTGGCTTGGATCTCAAACCTATCTTAAAGCGGTTATGCGGATCCTAACTCTGGATATTATTAGGTGATTGCATTTGGAACTGAAAATATATGTATTGTAAACTATTGAATTTTATTTTATTTTCATGAAAATAATTTATTTGAAATAACAATCGCCATTTGCTCTTTAACTTCTGATTGAATGATTCGGTGCACAAAGTCTTAAGTCAATGTAAATAGACATTTTCTGATTTAGAAAGAGTGAGAAGTCGCATTAAATTAAATAGAAAAATTAGCTAGATAAATTTATAGCTTAATGTTATTTATTAGGAAGTTGTTGAAATATTTAAAAAAAACGCGAATAAAGGTAACCAAACTTTATTTCTAAATATTAGCCATGAGAAATTTTCATGTAAAATGTGTTTAAAAAAATTAGATTCAGTAATCAAACTTTTTCTCATTGCTTTTAAGTCAAATTAATAATAAAAACATTATTTTTAAAGGCCTAATATTCTTGTTTGTAAAGAACAGTGTTCTTCTAACTACCTATTTATTTGTTCACCAATTCCAGACCTGTCAACTGTTCCTCTAGTACAGCGTCAATGCAACGGCTTAGTGTTCGGATTTAATTCAGTAATGGAGATTTTCCGGATTCTGCCAAGCAAAAGTATAATGTTTCCTCCTTTAAAAATACTGCGATTGGTACATTTACATGACACGGAAATTTATAAAATGTTAAAAAGTAAATTATTGTCGGGTTAAACCCGGAGAGTTGTCAAGTCTGGAATCCTATCCAGTTTAGTTTAGTTTGAAATATCGCCTCACTAGAGCTAAACGAGGGATATTGGTGACGAGCGTCGTATTTTAGATCCACAGTCAAGTGACGAGCCGACATCTGAATGAGCACCCAACGCAATCGTTTAGGGAGACATCGTACGCAGCGTTAGGACTTTGAAGGATATTTATTTAACGTGCACTCCCTTACACGGGATATTATTATTCGTCGGATATTTTTGGCTGCACGGGCCGTTTATAGGTCGGCAGTTATTTAGGCAATGCCCGGACCCGGACCTGGGACCTTTCGCATGCTAGGCGAGTGCCTAACCGACTGGGCTCCCCAGCCCCCAATCCTATCCAGAGAATTCTCAGTTAGGATCTCCTGTTCTGCCATCTTCCATGGGGCTTTCTATCAAAGCATAAATCGCCCGGGGCGCCCCACAGCTCTAGGATTCCATAAAAACTTCACACGCCGCCCCATGCTATAAATTGGCCCATCCCATAACAAATAGCAATACTCCCGGGAGAGGATTTTGCCCGAGTTATTTACAACGCAATAAGACGGGTAAGTCTTTGAAGTTGGTGGAAGATATTGCTTTAATTCTAACTTATATGTTCTAGGGTCTTATAAGAGTTTGTTTTTATAAGTATTAAAGAAAACCGGAAGTTTTATTTGGTTTGGAAATTAATTTTGTAGAAATGTTAGTTTGTTTGGTATTGAAGGACTTTTCGATCTCTTTTATATTTACTTGTTTTGTCTTACTGTATATTCAAATGAATAAGATGCTTGTTAAACGTTTGCATACAAAACGTAACTCCATATCAAATAAGAAAACATGTTTCCTGACTCACTGTTCTAATTGTATTTAAAATGCAATAACGTGTTTTTTAACAATTGATTGTTCACTAAAATACAAATGTTTAACTTCAATATGTATGGAAATAAGTTAATTCTATACAAATTCTTTCAAACTTTCGATATTCTATAACAAACTAATTCTAAACTACTTTTAATAAACTTTTTTAATAAATTTCTTTCTCAAATTAAAGGTAACACAGAAACTTTCCAAATCTTCAATAACTCGAAAATTACAAGAAAACTTTTAATTCAATAAAAATTCTTTAAAAATTTGATATTCTATTTCAAAATAAACCCATTTTCAATATACCTTTAACAAATATTTTGATTAAAGAAATAAACTATCTTCGATAAATTATAAAGACATTTATAGTTAATTATCAATGAAAAAACAAATTTAAAAAAGTCTCTTTAAAATAGTTGATATTTGAATTGCGACAAAATAAAACTATTTCTAAAATGCCTTCAACACACTTTTTTATTAAAACTTATAAATTTCCTGCTCAAATTACAGATAACTCATAGAAACTTTCTAAATCTCCGATGACTTGAAAATGACTTGTCGGAAGCATTACATCTTTTTTTGGACCGCATCCGACTAGATTTGCTTCCGGTCGGCTTCCGAATACTATCTTTCATGTCTTCATTTTTTCTTAAAAGTTTATTCCCTAAACTTTTTAAAGTTTATGTCTCTTATCTTTAAAGATTCGAATATCCATGCCAAATACTTCTTGGGGAAAATATATTAGAATGAAAAATATGTGATAGCAATTGAAAGCAGGCGATATTTCAGTTTTTCGTTTAAGTTGTTTTGTAAATCAGGAGGTACGACAAACTTTGTTTATTTTCTTGTGTTTATTCAAAGGTGGTTTTTGTTATTTAGTTTGGTAACAAATTAAGTTAGTTTAAGCTTCAAAATCATGGAAAAAATTAAGAAATGAATGGTCGTTAATGGTTTCAACCTTGGTTTGACAATAACCTTGTTAATATAATCAACACTGTATTTTTCAAATACGTTAACTTTTAAGTTCTATAATGTTTCGTCGAGGTTTTTTTTTTCATTCGTTTTTCGTGTAATTTTGTTTATTATAATGAGATGTTTAGAACTATGGTCTACTTGTCTTAGATTTTGTTTATTTAGATAAACTTACTTAAGGAGGAACAAATAAGTTAGGTTAAGCTTCATTAAAGAAAAATTTTAGAAATTTATGTTCGTTAAGGGGGTATAGGACACAAAATCTTCAAAAAAAAATAAAAAAAAAATATTATTATCATAAAAAATAACACAAATATTTTAGAATAATTTAAAACAAAAATTGTACTTATATCTGCAGTAGAACGTGAGATGTGTAGTTTTTTGTGTCATGACATCTGTGTTGGCCAACCACGTTTATAATCTTTGCCTCCTCGTAATATTAGATAGGAATAACGTTATCGAATCCTTAGTTGTTCGGTCGGTTTGGAGCGCTTCAGTAAGGAAAGTGATAAACTTCAAAGCTGTTTTTCTACTTGATCGTGTTTTCGATAATTTTTTGACTTTAAATTGATATAACTCAAAATCTACTGCCCATAGAGTGTCAAAATTTGTTACTCATATTTTTCAAACATATATCTTTAATTTGTCTTTAGGGATAAGTTGTAAATAGTTTATTTTTTTTATTTATTAATTTTTATAGAAAAAGTGAACCTGTGAAATTATTAAAAAAAACTTCAATAATTTTTTTTAAAAAAACTATGGCAAATATGAAAAATCGGTAAAGACAGTTTGTTAAATACATTTTTTTGTTTATAAAAATGCTAAATATTTGTTTGCCAATAAATAAGTTTTTGACTTATAACAAAAATAAGAGACATCACTTTTTGACACATTTTATTTTTTAAAAAAATAAATAATGATAGTTTAAAACCTCTGACTATCTAAAAGTGTAAGTATATTTGGTATACATTTATGGAAAAAAAATTATATTGATATCTGCAATATTAAAGAAAAAAGTTGAAAGTGTCCCATACCCCCTTAAAGGGTTTAACCTTGGTTTGAAAACCTTGTTAATAACAACACTTTAATTTTCAAATACGTTAACTTTTCAAGTTCTTTTATGTTTCGTCGAGGTTTTTTATTCATTTTTCGTGTTATTTCGTTTATTCTACACGAAATGTTCATTGTCTACAATGTGGTCTAAATTTGTCTTAGATCTTGTTTATTTAGATATATTTACTTAAGCAGAAATCTTCGCGTGAAAATTATCTTGAAAATTGCCGTTAGAGGGTCGAGATTCCTGTGATAATTGTTTATTCATAATAAACTTTAACAACATTAAACAACAACAAAAATATAACATTATTCATATTGCATTATTTAATAAAGTAGCTAAACAAGTCGAAGTATTAATTATTAAATGTTGTTTAGCTTGTCAATTTATATACGAGTTTATTCTTGTTAAAGGAACATCAATAGTGTAAAAATACAAAATAAACAAAACTTTCAAATTAATCATTTTAAAATAAATAACCAACTTGGCACTCTATTCAAGAACTTTCTTGCCAAACAAACTAAAATATTCCGACACATTCACCTCATATTTTACCCAACACACGTTAATCAATATCACAAGCTACTCAATGCATTACCTAACACACATGAAAGTTTCAGCTTCAGTAATTAATCAAGGACCTATGCAAAGGACAAATTGTCAAGTTCGCCATTTAAGCAGGAAACCTTTAATCCTCATTAGTGCTCGGTGTAAGCTAATTACAGGATCTGAATATTGTAGCACAGATATTTTAAATTTATCATTTTAAATTTGGTATGGGGATGCGTAGATCCGGTTATTGTATCCCATAATCAGATTGCCTAGCAGATATTTAGTCGTAGATCATCGCATTTATGACATAATTAGTTTTGTAGTTAATCATTTGGAATTCCGTAAATGATCGGAAATTTACCATTGAGATAACTCAAGGCATCGCATGCCGATTGAATATTTTTGTGTTTATGATAGTTCCCAAACAAATTTTTATCTTTATCTTTAAGCAATTTACAACAGGTACGGATACTCATACAATAATGTCACAGCCATGTCGTTGTCTTAAACCCCACAGACAAACCACCCGGTAGATAATTAGTCCAAATTCGAATGCCCCAGCCTATGGCGACGTCACAGATACGTCAAATATTGTCTTAAACCATGCTCCGTCCCTTTCAAATTGTCCTTTACTGTGCGTAAAATAATACGTGTTATTATTGTACACTCACGTTATAATATTAGGGCATTACTGTAACAAACAGAAATATGTTAAAATATAAAACTCTTTAAATTTGAAAACAATAAAAATTACGAACTTTTCAAATATTCTTTGATGATCAGAAAGATCAAAGAAAAATATCTTAAAGGTGAGTTTTAATTGAATAAATAAAATAACGCTAAACACTGAGATATTACTATACACTACTAAAAAGCGCAAGTATTCTTAAAAATGACTTAAAATTTTTCTCCAAAACTCGTGTTTTCAACTTAATAAAGATCAGCTTAAGAGAGCTACAACTTAAATAATAAGAACTTTAAAAATTTTCCTTTATAGCTATTTTTAGAACTTACATTTTGTACATTAAACAATACAAATAATCTGAAATAGTGTTGGCTAACATTACCGTCAAAGCTTATGTCATCAATATAATTAAGGTCGACTGAAGTGCTATGAGTGTACTCAATGAAACAATACCAACTTACAAGAAACGGTTTATAAGACACCGATAAAATAATACAACCAAAAACGAAAACATCTAATCAAACACGATAATCAAACAAAACCCTCTAATTTCAACTTACACAACAATTTCTTGTTCCAATACCACTTAACCTTATAGCATTCACATTACCATCTATTAATTAATTATAAAAATGATCAGAACTTTAAATTTTATCCTTACGGCTACTTTTACAACTTTTTGAACACTAAACCGCACACATGATCTGAAATTGTATTGGTTAACATTACCGTCAAAAATCATGTCCTCAGCGTAATTAAGTTCGACTTAAGTGCTTTGAGGTTAATAAAACAATTCCAACTTACAAGAAACGGTTTATAAGACACCGATAAAATAACACGACCTTAAAACGAAAACCTTTAATCAAACAAAACCCTCCAATTTCAACTTACATAACAATTTCTTGTTCCCATACCACTTAACCTTATAACATTCACATTACCATCGATTAATTAATTATAAAAATGATCAGAACTTTAAAATTTATCCTTATGGCTACTTTTACAACTTTTTGAACACTAAACAGCACACATAATCTGAAATTGTATTGGTTAACATTACCTTCAAAACTCATGTCCTCAGCGTAATTAAGTTCGACTTAAGTGCTATGAGTGTAATCAATAAAACAATTCCAACTTACAAGAAAACGGTTTATAAGACACCGTTAAAATAATACGACCTAAAACGAAAAAATCTAATCAAACACGATAATCAAACAAAACCCTCTAATTTCAACTTACATAACAATTTCTTGTTCCCATACCACTTAACCTTATAGCATTCACATTATCATCGATTAATTAATTATCGCTTTAGTGTCGCCTTTCCAATGTACGATTCTCGAGGAAACATCCTAATTGAAATGTATTACAAATTGCTTTTCGATTGTTTGCCAAGATTAAGAAAGTCGTCTTACATCCTCCTTCGAGATCGTTAGGGTCGGGTTAATGCATGCAATTGGCTCTGTGACAGTGTGTCGATGGCTAATTGATAACACTGAATGTTTGCTTTGTGTGTAGGTTGTGAAGATATTCTCTTGGATTTGTCGATTTGAGACATTGTATCGGTTTTGTAACTTTGAATTGAAACTTAAGGTAATGGTAAATGTTTCTAGTGATAGTGGTTTTGTTATGAATAACTATGGGTGTTAACATCATGAATATTTTACATAAAAGAGATAACACATCAATATAATTATAAAACTAGGGGTATTAAACACAACACAGTTTTAATTACCACCCAATAAGAAATATTAAATGTACTGGAATTCGATTAAAAACTTGCACAAGAAGGCTTTCATTTTCAAGCAATATCTTTAAAACTTAAAAATTTCCATGGAATGCTTTGCATACACGTTTGCGCATGCATGAGTTACACGAAAACCTTATTATGACGTCCGACAAGTACTTCGAAATCGTGCACAAATTTTAAGTCTGCACTCTTAAAACAAACGAGCGATTTTAACTCAGTGTGAGTTAATTTTCACTCATTACAGTGTCGAAAATGCACTTCTCCTACAGGAGTGGATTTCACTCTTTTGTTTTAAGAGTGCATAAAGCTCTTTAATTCGAACTGTCGAGGGGTTTCAGACAGACAGTCTGATAGACGAACCAATGTTCAAAAACCACTTTTACAGAATCAGCATCCTCCACGACACCACGTGTAGAAAACACAAATCTTCATTTTGTATGTTTGACCTCATAGCATTACTTTCGTTATCTTGTATTTTTATAAGGTAATTGATTATGTAATTAAGTCATTCAATACTTAATGTTTTATCAAAAGATTAAAGCTTTTTGTTGAGATGCAGTGAAACATTAGGCATACTCCAATTGCAAACTGTAAAAAGTATGCCAAGCGTTAACGTTTGTTTGGATAAAACGTAAATTGTTTTTGTAATGTATTGTTTGAATGTTTTACCATTTACCTTTTTATTGTATTTGCAAAATATTTCCTCGTATAAAAAGATTTTATATCCAAAATAAACATTTGCAACTTTATAAATAGTATTTTAAAAGCTAATTCAGCACATAGGCCCATACAATAGTAACGTTTAAGTTCAGCTGCTAAATTATTCAGAATAACTGTGTTTAAGTTTAAAATAATTTTAACAGCAATTTAAATAATCGTTTAAACGCAAAAAATAGAAAATATTTTACATTTAAAATAGTTTATATGCTCAGATCTAGAAAAGTGAAAGTAAAAAGTGGAAAATTTACAGATGAGCAGACAAGAAAAGGAAACTCCAAACATTAAGCTCAAGGTATCGTAACAATTTAAAACAAATGGAGCATTTACATGTTCATCGCGTGAGAACGCATCATTTGCAAAAATTTCGCTTTCTTAGTAATTTTACTTTTTTTTTATTCTTTAATGAGTTAACTGCATAAAATGTTGCGTTAAATATGTTTATAGATATTAAAATAAGGAAAATATTTATAATGCGTGTAGCTCAGGTAACAGACTCAAAATGCAATTTCGTAATTGAAATATAATTTAGATAATTGATAAACAAGAACAAATTGTAAACGCTGTTGTTTATTTGAGGGAAATATATGCATTTGATCAATAGAGTGAAACTTTTGTACTTTGGAAATGGGAATAATATTTTTCGATCGAAACACGTCCATACATAAAATATTAACGGCATCAGTTAAAATTAAAGGATTTATACTAAGTGAAAATTATGATTTTGGAAACATTCAGTGGGTTTATATTGGTTGGCTATCCAAGGCCATTTCAACACAATAAATATATTTGATTTATTTTTAACTGCATAGGTTTTTTTTATAGTTTGTTAATATTTTTTAAGTTTATTTTATAGTTTACTAATATTTTTAAAGTTTATTTTATAGTTTATTAATATTTTTTAAGTTTATTTTTTATAGTTTATTAATAAAAGCCTCAAAGATTTATTATTGTGCCTTCATAGCTTTATTGCTTGAAACTTCATACTTTTATATTACTTGTAACTTCATAGTTTTAACAATTATAGTAGGATTGTTTTATTACTTGTAACTCCATAATTTTATCGATGTAAAATAAACTTTAAGGAAAACCAAATCTCTGATTAAACTTAAGATAACCGCAAATTCCCAAATTAACTATTTAATATTTTATCGACACCCTGACAAGATATAACCGATCGCGCTCAATAAAGCAACTATTTCTTTTCAACAACGACATCGTGCCAATTAAGGCTCTCCCCTGATCTCTAAAGGGTGCCAAAACAGGTGGCAGTGACACTACCTCTGGCCATTATTCTTTATTTGTTACTGCAAAAGTATCCATCTTGGGAGATATAGGAGGCCCTGATCGAACCTGAACCCGTAAATCATATCTCTCAAAAATGACGGAAATCGAGTTGTATTTGTTTTTCTAGGTAAGAAGGAGATTTATATTGGTGTGTTTGAGAGATTTATAGCTCAAAAGTTTACCGAAAATAAATGAAAGTCAAGGAGTATAACTGCAAAGTTTAGTTCTGACAAGAAATTTAACGATGGCTTCGGTATAGTACTATGAGTACACTGCAGATAAGTGTATAAAGTTAAATAGTTTTCTAATATTCGGATTTCTGTTTTATAGACAGCACTCGTATTTTCAGTGTAGTTGTTCATCTATTTATATCTAACATACGTACTGTTTAAAGCCAATTCGAGCCGCATAGTGCCGAAAATACGCCATTAACCAAACCATAAAAAAGGTTCCTTAAGATATTTTTGTTGTGGGCGTGAATGGTGTCGGTAAAGGATAAATCTATTATTCGCTTATTTCTAAATAAGGATGGTTAAAAATTTTAGGCAAAAAATATGAATAATTCACACATTTTTCTGATATTTATATTAATTAAATTATGCTAATAATTGTATAAACTACCTGCTTATAATTTTGGTTAAATGGTTAAGAAGACTTTTTTGAATAACTTCCGAGATGTTAAACAAAAATTAATAATAGTTAGACGTAACTGCAGATTGAGTTCAAATTTATTCCAAGTACTATAATCCCACAGCAATCTAATATACTAACGAGTACTAGTACTTCTAACTTAAAATAAAGAATTTTTTTCAACAAAGAATATATTCCAATAATCCCAAAACTTAGACATTAAGTTAACTACTAAGACAGAAATATTCCTAAAATGATTACCCTTATTAATTAATAACATAACCATTCCTTCCAAAATATCGAATCAATTCCACTCCAAATCTTCTACGAGAAAAGATTATATGCCGTCATTTTATACAAATGGTGTCGTTTCGTTCGGTCATTTTAACACCCGTACCAGAGGATGTGGCTATATCTCATTTTTAGCAAGAACTATTTCCCGTGCTGCTAAGAGAAGCATGAAATTAAAAAGAAAGATAATCAGTTTCTTTCTGGATAATGTCTTGGGATGTTAAATTACATAAATGTGTTATTTTTACCTGATCTCTAGCAACGAGAGTTGAATCAATTTATCTATCTGTAGGTAAAGGTGCTGTACTAGTCATTTAACAGCTGTTATTAAATACTAAGCATTGATCAAAAGTAATCTTTTACTTTTTGACGAATAATATCCAGAGTAGAGAGGGAGTGCACGTAAAATATGCTTTTCTTTTGTGATTCATAATATTTTTAATTATTTACGTTTGACTTATCCTTACTAACACAACGTTTTTTTGCACCAAAACTTTTTAATGACATTTTGTCACCCATCATGTTTTTAACAGTTAGTCCAACAACATGTTTCGTGCTGGGGCGCAACTAGAAAAAAATTCTGGGGGGGGTTTCGATTTTTTTTAATACTATTTTTTAATTAAAATAATTTTTAATTAAAAAAATATTTAATCAAAATAATTTTTAATTGAAAATATTTAATTAAAGAAAATTAATTAAAATGTTTAATTAAAATTATTTTTAATTGAAAATATTTAATTTAAAGAAAATTAGTTAAAATGTTTAATTAAAGTTATTTTTTAATTAACATTGTTTCCATTAAAATTATTTTAATTACAAATATTTTTAAGTAAAATTATTTCTTAATTTTAACATTCTCCAAAGAAATACATATTTTTACTATTATTATTTTTTACTAATTACTATTTTCGAACAAACATTACCTTTTATTTAACATAGTAATGTTTTTATAACAACGTGCAAAAAAGTTCACTTTTTTTTATATCATATTCATTCATAAATCGTTATGAAAATGACACTTTACGTGCTTACGTCACAGACAGTGCCGTAAGTAAGACTTTTGGTACTAGTGCGGTGAAAGTAAATAAGTAAATAAGAAAGTAATATCTGATTGGTAGAAAAACAAAATAAGGTCATGAATATCTCCATGGAAACTAAATGGTCATGAAACTCACTTATTTTTATAAGTACATTACTTTTGCAATTTCTAATATCCCCATGGAAACTACAAGTACAACAAAAATTATTAAAGGAAAGGACCACTTTTGAAGATGCAAAGTAGCTCACATATAAACAAGGCAAACAATGATTTATATTTTGAAAAGTATTTTGCAGAAACTAATAAATTAAATACAACATGCTAAAGCTCACCAATAAAACAATTAATAACTTTAATATTTTAAACTTTACCGTCATTTTGCAATGTTTACAGCGATTCTTCCACTTAAACAGTTACTTTTTTTTTATATATATTAAAATGAAACAAGATTCTTACCAAAAACTTGCAATTGCGAACTTCTTTCAATCACACAAGCATATTTCTTATCCCTAGTGCTGAAGCAATTGTCTTGAGTTATTTCGCCAGTCTCGAATTTGGCGGGGAAAAGCCAGAAATACTTTCCGAAGGTCATTAATGTATCGAAATGTATAAACTGCATGATACTTATGTCTATGATTCAACAAGCTGTAATCGTTTTTTAGTATAGGATGGGATTGTTTATGGGGAAAATAACTGTCAAGTCTAGTAGACGCCATAGCCACTTTCGATTCAAACATCGCAAAAATAACTGCCGATCCGACCCAGACGGGCGACGTAAGTTAAGTCGCCAAGTCCATTATGTACACCAAAACCGACCTTAAGTTTGCAGTATACAAATGTTCTACGAGAAAAAGGGTAAATAGTTCTCATTTTTGAGTGCGAGAATCGAATACAAAAAGGCATTTCACATTCAATAAACAAATTTATTTGTTATTTCAAGACATAAATTTATTATTATTATTGGTTTAGCTTCAGTTAGAATTTTTTTTATTATTTTTTTCCTTCGATTTTGACGTAACACGGCGCACGAATATCAGGGTCGAAGCCAATAGCAGCAGGCGAAATTTCGGCGGCAGCAGCGTTGTATACGCAGATTCCTCCGCCTAGTACATTTCTCTGCTGCAAACTTAAGCTCGGTTTGCCGCCCCGGTGGCTGAATGGTTAGTGTACTAGCCTTTGGAGCTGCTGGGGTCGGGTTCGAATCCCGGTCAGGCATGGATGTTTGTGACAGTCAATAAATATTGTTATTTGTCATTCATTTCTTTGTGACTGTAAAATTCTTTCTGTGTCTGTCCCACTTGACGAAAGCTTATAAGTGGTTCTCTGAACAAGCACACAAGCTGGAATATATATGTATCATACCATACCATACCATAGCTCGGTTTTGGTGTAGCTTTAGTGAGATGATAATGTAATCTAAACTAACCACATAAATAATAAAAAAACGTTTAAAATGCCACCTGCACAAATATTATAAGTCAGTCAACAAAAATTTTAACCTATTTTTTTTTTTTTGTCATTGAGGTAATTGCAAGTTTAGTTTAGATAGAATTATTACAAGTATTTATGACAAGAGGGCAATTTAAGACGGGCGTCGCATTTTAGAACCACAGTCGAGTGACGATCCGACACTTGAGTAGGCGGCATCCAACGCTATCGTTAAGGGAGACATCGTAGCAGCGATGGGGCATAATTAACGTGCACTCCCTCTACACGGGATATTATTCGTCGGACATTTTTGCTTGAACGGGCCGTTTATAGGTCGGCAGTTATTTTGGCGTTGCCCGAACCCGAACTTGGGACCTTTCGCATGCTAGGTGAACGCCTAACCGATTGGGCTCCCCAGCCGAGGTAATTGCAAGAAAGTTTTATAAATAACTTACTTATCTCATCTTTTTTTTTTGAAAAGGCTCGAAAAACTCCCCTAAGTTGAAGTACACTAATTTAAACTTAGATAATATAAGATAACTAAAAAACTTAAAAATAAACCGTTTACAGAAACATTCATCCTATAGCATGTGTGGAACATAAGCGGCACATCTCACCAAATAAATAAAAATGAAAAAAATTATTTCCGAGATCTTATGCACGGTTTTTTTTTTATTGACTAGTTTTTGTTCTTTCTTTTTTAAAACATTGCCACAATACAATAACCTTTACAGATTTGCGAACCCATACAAAAGCGTCAAAAATAAAAGTAAAAAAAATCGGCTCCAGACATCATATCATCAGATTTGACAAGCTTTTTTTTAATCCCACTACGAAGATTAAACGAGTTTCGTTTTTTTTTTACGCAGATTTAAAAAACGACCATTCCTTATGGATTTTTTTTCACTTAAGATTTTTTTTTATCTTTAATGCAATAAATTTTACTATAATACGGGTTCTGGGGGGGGGGGGTTCTGACCCTAAAAAACCCCCCCGTGGTTGCGCGCCTGGTTTCGTGTCTAAACTTTTTAAATCTATAATAATAAAAGAAAGAGTCTGTCTATCGGTCTGTCTGTATGCGGATCGCAAAAGACCTACTTAGACTGCTCTAAAAAAATTCGAAATTTTTAATATAGATTCCTTTTAATACCTACGTGTGCACCTGAGGCTTAGTTTTTTCAGATTTGATTGTGATTTTTCATTAATATAATTAGTTTAAAAAAAAACGTCATCCACGTGGGATTGCGGGACCATAACAGGGCTTGAAAATACATGGACCGGGCCGAAACGGAGGATTGACGACGCCATCCTCTATTAGTTTGATTGATTGAGTTTGGTTGAGATATGCGCTCGCCCTAAGGCTGCTTCATCCTCTATTAGTGTTTGCTTTTTTAAGTGCGCATGCGCCAACATGAATTTAATTTTGTTTTAATTTTGAGTGTATTTTCACTAGGGTAAGCATGCCTCTAAAAGGAAGTAATGCGAAGTTAACGGGTTCCCAGTAAGGCGGGACCATACTATAGACTATAATTCACTGTATAATGTTTTGATCTTTCATGTTAAAAAAAATTATCGAAATTTTGTAAACTGTTTATGAATATCGACTGGTAAAAGTACAGTATTGAAATATGTAAGAAAAGAGCTTTTACATTAAAGAAAATCTCAAAGGCTTTAAACGTACAAAATATTGAATGCCTTGATTTAAAACCTAAATACACTACAATCAATCACTATAAAGATAGCATTTTCAACGAAAAAAAGTTAAATAACAGTTTCTTTAAAATGAGCAGTAACAAAAAAAGCTGTTTGTAGGAAAAATTTGTATTTCTAATTCTGTAGTTATGTCCGGTGAAGGGAGGAGGTGAAATGGATTTTGCATGATTCATATTTTGGAATGAGAAAGTAATTTTAAGAAAAGATTTTTGTAGATTGAGAGTCGTAATATAATATTTTTAATGGCTTCTTTCAGTATATGGGACTATTTCTTCTTAGTTCGTATTAAAATGATAAAACATATGAAATATTATGTCAAACATTAATAAAATAATATAATTATTTTGAAAGAAATTGGAAAGTTTTATAAAGTTATAATAAGTTTTCAAATATTTTGAGAGTTAATTAAAATTTTCTTGCCGAAACCTTATTTCGTTTTGATTTAAAGAAATGATTGTACTGATAATATGTGATGCCGGAGTTTATTTCACTTCTTAAAACGAATTAAAATAGTAGTAAGTTAAACACATTAAAACTTTATTTTCTTAGAATAACAAATATATCTAAGAAAAAAATCTCAAAAGCTGACAGTGAATTACATACAAACTAAACTGTGAATTTTCATAAGTTGAGTACAAAGCTTATAAAAAGTAAGAAAAAATATTAATATTTTTTACAACTTATAATATAAGATAAATTAATAAAATATATCTTTGATTTTATGCAGTATTTCAAAACCTGTTTTTTTTCTCTCATGCCAACAGAAAAATGCATGCATATAAACAGTATGTTTACTTGAAATAAATCTCCATGTTATGATACTCGATATACCAAACAGAATATCTCCCAGGCGGAAGCTCTACGTACCGAAAAGTGCGCAGAAAATTGTCGTTTCTCCATAGAGTTAATGTCGAGGATACGTCCCTTTTCCGCGTACTGTTCGAAGTAAAGAAAGTACTTCCTTTTCTTGGACACATCTACCAAAGATTTTATTGCTGATTTGAAAAGATATCTTTCAAATAGAATCCGGAAAAAGTGGTAAAATATTTTTTTCAGAAAATGTATATGAATAAAACAACAGTTTTACTTTCAATAGAGAATGACCGCATAAATCCCTCATATGGAAGAGTCTGGTTGCAGAACTTACATTCTCCAAAGCATAACTAAGATATAGGGCCCAACCCTTTCATTAACGATTTTGTTCAATTGAATATATCATTATTTAAAGTCTCCAATGAATAGACCGGACCATACATCTTAGTTCTACATTGGAAAATGTGACCTTTGTAACAAGACATTACATATCATCATATATTTTCAGTTTCTTTTTAATCGTACATTGACCCACGAAAATCAATACATTTATGTAAAGGGGTATAATATTAAAAGCTAACGCTAAACAATTATTATTTTAAAACATTTCATGAATAAGTGTTTTTTCTTTTAATTTTATCATTTGAAGTCATTATAAAATTTATATTGCATGACAAAACCTAATGCATCAGGATATTTTGTTATATAGAAGCTCAAAATCGTGGTCTTTAATAACTAAACAAGATTTCTGGCATTTCGCACGCTATTTTAATGGTGTTATTATCATGATACTGTAGTATTATAAATTCAGAAATGTTGTTATAATAAAACTGTAAATTTTGGGACAGAAAAATTATCAATTAGGCAATAGATAATTTCTTAAAAAATTGTTTTTTTTTTAATTTTATAATTAAAATATATCGTTCAATACTAAAATATATCGTTCAAATAAATCGTTCAATTACTAAAATTTATCAAAATTGAGTTTTCTAAGACTATTTATTTAAAAAAAATTCCGACAAACTTACAACCCCTTAACCTATGACTAACAAGAAATATTTCTTGATCTGGAACCATTCACCTCTCAATAAACAGCGCCACCTTATCTCGACGACCATAGTTATCCCGAAAACAACGGCTAAAATGTTTCCGGACTTTGTGCCCCATCCAATAAATTTCCCGAAAACTATCATCCGCAATTTCATTTCCGAAATGTCCTCTCGAATGCCAAAGCAATTTCCTATCTCTTAATCAAGCCTCAGGGAGATTGATTAAGTTTAAAAGCAGCATAGATTTGCCAGGTCTATAACCAACAATGCGTATCTTGAAGACGCTCAAATTAAGGTAAGTCTTAACATTGTGTTGGTAACATCGATGAGTTAGGATGTCAGTTGTCGGGGTTTTATTCGCCAAGCTTCTAAATTGTTGCCAAAATCGTGTTTATTCATTTAATAGGAATATAAAAATAAAGAATTTTTGAAGAAAGCTAAGTAAAATATTTATTTTCGTGCAATATTAAAATATTATGATTGTGTACATGTTGTATTTTAAACTTTACTTAACATTGGCAACATTAATTGGCAATGGGAAAGAAAGTTGGCGACAAAAACCACGGCAGGTAGGGATTCCCCTGATGAGTGACAAAACGATTTTCTTTATGTCTTAACAATGAATTTTGGATGTTGTTTTTTGAAAGAAATCAAATTGATTTACTTCATTGCACAGAAGTTGACGTTTTTTTTTTTTTGCCTATTTTTATCTATCTACAATTGTGGTTATTATGCTAAGGCCATATCGTGTTCGAAAATTTACTTTCATTTAATTTTTTTCTTACATTTTGCTATCAACAATACGAGGAATTCGAAATTAAATATTTGCAAATGCATATTTGTAAACAGTAGAATAATCGAAAATTTTATTTGTTCGACGCTGTCGGGGATTTCGAAATTACAGTGAATATTGCCAAGTTTCCTATTGTAGATAGAAGTTATAATTAAATACATAATTAATGCGATCAGTTCAAAGTTTTAGCTTCCAAACTCCAAATAAATAAAAAAAAATTATCCAGCGAACACTTTAAATATTCTATTGATGAAAATTTTTAGAGTAAGTATTTTCCTTTTGCTTGTGTGGAATTATTTTAGAAAAATATATATTTTCATCATTCAATTGTCGATTAATATTTCTATCAGCTATTCTTTTTTTTTTGCAAAAAAATTGACATTAATTACTATCAAAAAATTTATCTTGTTAAGCCAAACACGTTTTTGTCTCCATCGACATAACGTTTACCACCGTGTAAAACCGAAGTTAAAGACAATAATTCTGCAATGGCAATCAGACTAGAAATTAAATATGGTAATACAGAGAACGTCTTACGACGTTTACGAATTGCTAAGCTTCCGTTAGGCATTTCTCGAATTTAGACTTTTTATATGCACTGCTCAAAACAATTAGGGGAGCACATGTTTTAAACCCTTTCGCTCCCAATGATTCCATTGGGAGTCATCAGCTTGTGATTTTTTTCTGACTAAGTTAAATTCGCCACTTATGTATCGTTAGATACATCGTTAGATGGAAGAATAACGTATTTTGAAGAATTTAATATAAATTTTTTTTATTAATGAAAATATGAAAAATATGGTAAAATAAATTTAACTTTAAAACAGTTTTAGAAAATAAATTTACCCTAAATTTTTCATGCTTTCATTTTCTAGATGTTTACAAATATATCTCAACTTTTTTTTAACAAAAAAGGTTTTAAAAAAATTATTGTTATAATTTATTAAAAAGTTATTATTCCATTTCCCCCCTTTAAATTTAAGTATTAAAAACTTAAGATTTTTTCTCCTGTTTTTTACTATTTCATTTAGAATGCATAGTGAACCTATTTAACAAATTTTAGATTTATAGGACAAAAATTAAAAAGTTGGGAGTGAAGTTAAAGTTGGAATTAAAAAGTGCTCCCCTAATTGTTTTAAGCAGTGTATATTTTTAAACTAATTTTTAGAAGTCCTCTTTACTCTTTAAATAAAATGAAGAAAAATAACAAATATCCGGTATTTTAAATGCTTTGCTAACTGTTTTTAAAGCTTCAATTACAATTTTTTGTTTTATAAATTTATTTTATTTTATATGTATATTTATATACTTATTTTGTTTTATATGTATATTTATATACTTATTTTGTTTTATAAACTTATTTTATAAACTTAATTTTCCCCAACCATAAGCCTGCAAACTAACAAAACCTAAATGTCCTTTTGTCATTTAACAAAAACGGATATTTCACAGTAGTTATCAAATCAATACCTCCGTATCCTACTCCCATAACAAAACCTCGAATTCGAGTCATCAACAGGACAACCAAATTTGAATTTGATTCAATTTTCTTGAATCACAAAACTAACCTATTTATCAACATTTTTTTTTACCCTGCCCCTACAAACTGACAATACCTTGAAGTCCATTTACAAATTACAATTTGTTCAAATACGGATATTGCACAGTAGTTATCGAATCAAAACCTCGTGTATCCTGCTGATAACAATTAGCTCTTTTAGACCAGTTAGAGTAGAAGCAATAAACATATATTGAATCAAATTTATTTCGAATACACCAAACTTCAATTACAATTTTCAAGAATCTAGACAACTTCATCTGGAAATAGACAATTTTATTGACCTTTACCCCTACAAACTAACAATTCTAAAAGTTACTTTTCAATTTCCCCGAAAACGTATATTTCACAGTAGTTATCAAATCAAAAACTCGCGTATCTTGCTAACACCAACAATTAGAGGCGAGTCATTGAAAAGGAAAATAAATGTAGTTCAGCTTGCATTCCTTAATGTCAAATTCGCAGTTTCCAAATACAATTTTCTCGAATTTAAACAAACCCACCTGTCAAAAATTTTCTTTTTAGAATGCCCTTATAAGCTGATGATACCTAAAAGTTAATTTAAAATTTCTTTAAAAAACGGATATTTCACAGTGCTCATCAAACAAAAACCTTGCGTATCCTGCCAGACAAATCAACGAGCAAGAAAATCAAATATGTATTTCGATTGCATTGCTAATATCAAGTTTGCAGTTTTCAGATGCACTTTTCTTGAATCTTAACAAATATATTTTATCAGCATTATTCTCTTAACCTTTCCTCCACAACTCGCAATACCTAAAAGTTAATTAACATTTTCCATGAAAAAGGGATATTTCACAGTAGTCATCAAGTCCTCCTGATAACTAAACTAGCCCTACCAGACGAGTCACAGAGCTAACAACGAAAATATAGTGAATCAAATACGTTGCTATTGCAAACCCTCAATTACAATTTTCTACAATCTAGGCATAGCTACTTAACAACCATTTTTATCTTGAACCTACCCCTACAAAATTTACAATACGTACAATTCTAAAAGCCAATTTTCGATTTCCCCAAAAACGGATAACATCAGTCATCAAAACAAAAACCTCACATATTCTGCTAACACCAACCAACCCTTCTAGACTAGTCAGAATAGAAACCAAAATTATTTTGAATCAAATCCATTGCTAATACCAAACACCGATTACACTTTTCTAGAATCTATCTTATAAACATTGTTCCACTTGACCCTACCCCTACAAACTAACAATTCCAAAAGTCACTTTTCGATTTCCCCAAAAACGGATATTTCACATCAGTCATCAAACAAAAACCTCACGTATCCTACTAACACCAACCAAACCTTCCAAACTATTCAGAGAGTAGAGAAAGAAAATAGTCACAGAAAAATATGGTGAATAATATTCCTGCTAATGACCAACCTCAGCTACAATTATCTACAATCTAGTCAAAGTTATCTTATCCAAAATTATTCCAATTTTGACTCTATTCCTACAAACTAACAATTCTAAAAGTCACTTTTCAATTTCCCCAAAAACGGATATTTCACATCAGTCATCAAACAAAAACCTCGCGTATCCTGCTAACACCAACCAACCCTTCCAGACTAGTCACAGAGGGTGGATTTCCGCCATTCCATTGGAACGCGTTTTCCAGCGTGGTTCCACCAGAATTCGAACCCATCTGACAATGAAAAGTTCTCGTCTGCTCGTTTTACTTTCCCTATGACCGTAGCCGAGAGAGTTTGTTGGTGATCCAGTTCTTTGTTCGAGGCCGGTGTGAGGGTGGCGTGAGAAGAAGATCTCTGAAACGAAATAGAATGTTTGTTGTTGTCGATTCCAGCACGTGTTTTTGATTGCCAAGGTAAGATTTTTAACCTAGTCACTAAAAGATTTGTAAATTAATATAAGCATTTAAAGCACGCCGCTGCTTGAACTTATATTTACCTAGGCATGGACAGCTTTGGTGTTTGAAGAGTAACTTAAGACCAAGTATCAAACCCTGCGACCAACACTGTTTATTTAATTAATTTGTTACTTGCTAGTTTGTTAACTGTGATTGAAAAAAAAAGCCTGTTTGAGTAGACAAAATTTTCGTGAGAATTTTTTTTTAGAAAAAAAAGCTTAGGCTGATTATGCCCCAGTTGTCAGTAAATTGTGATTGTTTTTTTAATGTAATTTAGATTTAACCATATGCAAGGGATATTCTTAAACCTTTAAAATTTACTCATAAAAATTGTGAAACATTTATCTTCATATTCATTTGTTAATTATTAAAATTACGCAATGTATCTAAGCATTTATTTAATGATTAGCTGCACAAGAATTCCACAAAAAACAATTAAATACCAATTTTAATTTTTGACATTCAAAAAGCATTAGATAAATACCAGCTAGAAATTGCATTTTACATTTAATTTATTTTTATAATTTAAATATAATTTAATCGCAATAATGTGGTTGGTGCGCATATATTTTACACCTTGTGAGTATATGAAAAGAAAAATACCATTAAATAAGTTAAATAAGTTGTGAGTGTCATTAATTTAAATTTCCCTCTAAATAACTGCTTTTAATTGACACAATAAAGACTTGGACAGAAATTGCAGACAAATAGTTTTGTATAGTATATGGGATTTACTTCTTTGTTTTTGTTATTCATAGTTCATAAAGGAGGATTCGATTTAATTTGCCATTTATAAACAGATTTTAGATTAGGAAAATCTTTTTTTGTGCAATTTTCTATTGTCCTTATCAATATAAATATGAAACAAAACTTATAAAATTATATGTGTTTTGAAAAATCTAAATTATAAGATTATTGACTAAGCCACATTTTGACCATATTAAAAATATTATGGCTTTTATTATATTTCTAGACTAGTAGAGAATTATAATTTTTTTTAATTATTTCATAAAAATTTAGATGAGATATTTGCCTTTTTTTAAATAACTGTATTAGTATACGTTTGCCATAACAGTAAAGTAATGGATAAAAAATTATGAATTATTGTAGGTAAAAAGTTTTTCGTATGCTGTAAAAAAACAATTTTATAACTTAACTTTTGTAAACGATTCAATAATATGTCAATTAACCTATGGTATTGCTTTACTGACGGCTCAATGATAAAAAGTTAATGATAATGATTAAAACCTGAAAAATTATATGGCAGCTTTTACCTTGCACATGCGCAATTTTCTCAAAAACCTTATGACTCCTGCCAGGTACTGGAAACTCGTGTTAAACCTTTGAAGATTACATCTCTTTTAATTTTTCAACAACACTTTTAAAACAATTAAGAATATATAGCAGCTACCTCTTGCACATGCACAATTTCCCCCAAAACTTATTTCGTTCAATAGGTAACTCGTGTACCAAATTTCAGTAATATTTTACTTAGACAAGTATATAGACTGGTTTTAGACTGATGGACAGAATGACCAATGTTCAAAAACCACTTTTTGAATCAGTACCCTTCGAAACGTGTAGAAAACACGAAATCACCATTTACAATTTTCGACCCTAATGCTCTCATTGCCCTACACTTCATATAAGGTAATTGAAATTAAAAAAATATAAACGTTATTTTTTACTACTAAATGAATTTAAACTTGGGATTTTGTGTAGTTACCTGGAATTTTATTATTATATTGACAATGTGTGCCTTATATTTTATAGAAAATACTTTTATATTTACAAATCTTATTATTAAAAGTATGATATTGTTAAAGTTTAATCGGATGTTTCATTTTAATCATATATTAGATTACTTTCGGTTGCAAAACCCAAATATTTAATTTAAACAATTTTATAGTTAAAAGGATATTATATTAATCAAAATGTGTACTCTTAAATTTCGGTACTGATATAAACTTGCTCGATTTGTTGGCAGGCATATATTTTTAAAACAGTAGGAAGAATTCGGTGTTAGAATGATTTCATATTGCGGCAATGTAAAAATTCAAATTTTAAAATACTAAAGCTTTAAATGTAATAAATAACAGAAATACTCGTAAAATATTATATATTTCTTACACTTTATAAACTCTTATCATCAAACATGTCAGCATAAATTATATTTGA
The DNA here is from genome assembly GCA_023701765.1 of Hylyphantes graminicola. Classification (NCBI taxonomy): domain Eukaryota; kingdom Metazoa; phylum Arthropoda; class Arachnida; order Araneae; family Linyphiidae; genus Hylyphantes; species Hylyphantes graminicola. The sequence goes on along the minus strand of CM043113.1, from coordinate 21,169,879 downwards.
CAATATTTCTTTTTTCAAATAAATTTAATAAACATTTTGAGCATGTTCCTATAATTTTTTTTAAATATTTGCTTGTCAAAAATGACAAAAATATTCTGTGTATGAAAATATTATTCAACATGAATATTTGAGAGTTTTATAGAAATAAATCTGAAGCTTATATTATACCTTTAGAACTGAATAACATTTTTCTTACTAAAACTTTCAGCGGGTTTAAAAGTTTAGATTGAACTTTGATATGAGCCTTTTTAAGAATTTTTTTTTACTTTACTTTGTCAAATATAGTTATTTCAAATAAAATAAATTTCTAAATAAAATTATTTTATAATACTTTTTAAAAGTAAACTTTTAGACAAATTCTTTTTAAGATTTACTTTTTCAACTATACTTATTTCAAATATGTAAATTTAAAATAAAATGGGTTTATAAAACCTAAAAAAAGCGTCTTTAACAATCCCTAGCCTATATTTAATTACCGGATACAACATTTACACTTACTATTCGATAGAAATTTCAATTTTTATTTCAGATGAATTGAGACACCATTTACCAATTCGATTCGGATAAATTTACGAGCTATCAAAATTGCACTTTCATTGAAATCTTTCATGAATTCAAATTTCATACGGAACTTCCCCGCAGAGTGGATGCATCTTATAATTGTTAGCGGTAGACGGACGTTGACCTAACTGAAAAGTTTCGCTCTCTGTGGCTGAATAGATTAAATTATTTATTACACAGGAAACTTTATAATTGAAAGTTTTATGGTATTTCAGATCATTCATTGAAACATCGGCAAATTGCAATGGAGGAATCTTTTTTAATTATTAAGCGGTTACTGAAAAATAAGGCGGCACTATTATTTATATAATTCTTCAAAATCGATTTAAATTTGTAACTTAAAGTATGTATGAAATACAAAATCTTTATTTTATATTTTTATAAAAATATTTTTTGGAATGTTAATTAAAAAATAGGGATTTAATCAAATAGAAAAATCATTTTTTAAATGCAATTTTTGTAATTTAAATATGTTAATATATAGCAATAGCCATAATATTTTTCCTTGAAACGATACCTGTCATTTTGTGTTTTGCGATGAAGGAAACTTTCGTATTTCAATTAAATATAAAATTAATTTCTTACGAGGAGGATTTCTTAATGAGAAGTAGTGTGCTATTAGCTTCTTACAAACCATTATAATTAGCATTATATACGCATAACTTACATCAATATTAAAAAGATTATACTAGCATAATTTAATGATTCAAACTCTCTCGGTAAACACTAGAACACAATTTTAGGAAAACCACAACCGGTAAACACCATTTCCTGAGAGGAAAATTCAAAACACGCCTTATCTACCCCACAATCAATTATAGCTTCCTCACAATTACATTACTGAAACCGAACCCATTTTGTATATGAATCACTAATTGTTAAAAAAGGATTATATCCGCAGACAGATTTCCACACACGCTTATTTTCACACTAAAGTCTTTAAAGAAGAAGCCTAATAGGAAATCTTCCCACGGGCTTGACCCCTTAAGCAATTCATATGTGTGAGAAATTGCTACCGAATTCCGGGTAATTATGTTACAAGTTCTCCGCCCCCTTACCCGCAATCGGCTCGTTTAGTTTGAGTATCTGATCTGATATTCTTGGTATCGGATCTAGTTTTCGAGAAAGTGAGCAATTTCCTCGAGCAAGAAGTTTCTTCCGTTACGGATTAATGAGTAAATGTAGCTACTGTGTGTGGTTTATTGGACTTTTTTAGGTGTTACATAAGGATAAGATATTGGGAGCTTTTTCGATGGGGTTTTGTGATAGGAAAATAAGCTTAATTATTTATGTTATGGATTTTTTGCGTGCATTTGTTTATTAGAAAAAAATATTATAAAGAAAAATTAAGTCCCTTTCTTACGCACAAATATACAAACGTACATACATTTTACGAACAATTTGCATACAAACATAAGCTCTTTGCCAACCTAACTTGGGCAAAACCAAAGAGTAAAAAGGTAGAGGGAAAAGTGCGGTTGGTCAGTTTGTTGGAAACTCTTGTATGGTAATATTTACATGCAAAATGATCTTAATACAATTTAATCAAAATACACTTTTTATTCTGATAAAACGGTCAAATTTTCTCAAATAATATTAAAATCTGTTGGGCCTTAAGCGAAATTAATTTTTTAACAAGTTTTCTGGATTGATTCACAAATAATTTATGGAACTCTTTACATGCGCGGAAGAGTCTTCCCCATGGCATATTTCTATTTACCCAACTTGGCAAGGAGTGCAGACAAAAGAAGAAAATATTAAGACTTAAAAAATATCTGCGATTTGTATTAATGAGAAAATTTATAACCTATGGTATGCATGAATTTTTTTCGTAATATATGGGAGGCAAGCATAAAGCAGAAGGGCATTTTGTTTTATAATCTCTCGTAAGATATTTTTTTCCTATGCCTCTATAACCTTTAAACGGCTTATTATGAATTGCAACGCAAGCCATTAGTAAAAAAAATTGGAATTGGAAACCGACTATGAACAAGTATATTACAAAACCATCTATTAACAGTAGATCCTGGCAAAATAACCCTTGTTGTTCTAAAAATAAACCCTAGCACTTGCACAAGAAATCAAATTCGATACATCACTACTGCGATTTTTTTTCCCAACCAAGCATTTCATTCGACCTCCCTCGACTTCAACTCACATCAATAACATCAATTTATATCTACAACATCGTATATCAAATAGTCAGGAAAAAAACTATTGATATGGGCGAGTTTTATTTGATTCTATTTCCATGTAGTACATAGGCGGAAACGGAAGGCATCCTGCCGCCACCAAACGTGCACCGCCTGTCAAAGACCGGCCTTGACCTTCTTTCCTGGTAAAATCCTTACCTGGGATTTAATACGTTTGACAGAAATGTAACTTACTGAAATTCATTCAAATTAACTTATTTACTGTTAGAAAACTGACTCACTACTTAGATTACTTTTCCATTAGATTTTTCAACAAGTCTGCTCTTCTAATGAAATATAATTTTAATAAATTTAAGGAATTTAAAGTTTTTAACAAATTGTTCTTAACAAATTTTAATTTTTTACATCATGCACTGAAAAGTCAATACATCTCATAAAAACTATGAAGCTCAATGTTATGAAACTTTGCATTTCGCTGTAGAGAATCTTCGGTCTTTTGTTTTATGTCGGCTATGGTTTTGTTATAACTTTTATAATTTTACTAAATTTTCAAAAATTCACCCCAATAGTCTTACTTAGTAATAATTCACAATATGGTGGAATCATTTATAATACCCCGTTAATAAAATATAATTTTAATAAATTTAAGGAAATTAAATTTTTTATTAAACGTCTAAATTCCAAATCCTGCTGTGAAAACAAGTTTACATGTCAGAAAATTTTCATATCCTTCAGAGGGTAAATTTAAAAAAAAAATTGAAACATATAGATGACACAATATGATGTATTTCAAGAATAACTAGCAACTATTTAATATAGTGTGCTTTATTGTACGAATTTTAACTTTATTTATACATATCGCATTAACTATATATTCCAAAATTTTGTATAATTGCTCGACAAGCCTTTTAGTTTTCTTCAAACAATTTGCATGCGGTTATTTAAAAGGCTTGGACACCTATTGGGATTATCAAAAAATATTTTCTAATACAAAAAAGTCTGAAGAATTGAATGATGTCCTTTTTGATATCATAAATGGTTATAGTCGATCAGAAAAAAATTACGAAAATGATAGTGCCAAATTGTCATTGGGACTGAAAGGGTTAAGAGATAATTGCTCCGTAAATTTCAAAAATGCCTGATACATTTTTGTCATTCCCACTCAACGGATGCATTAGTTGTCACGTTTTGATTCACTTACTCTTCTCTTCAAGTTCAACTCCTCATTTTAACTATGCATTAAATCTTCGGACCCAAACTCTTAAATACCATCTGCCTGTCCAATTGCTTGAATACATTGTTAAAATGCATCTGCATAAGTAACGGACTTGTCGGAAGTATTCTTAGGTTTTTCCATTTGCATTTTGCATGGAGAATTTAGATCCATCGAGACACTGACGTATGTAAAGCGAAATCATAGCGATTAAGCGTGTTTATTTGTGTTTTTCAACTATGCTTGATAAATGGTTTTTTTTTTTTGCTTTATAAATACGCTTATGCTTTCGAAATTTCAGAAATGCCTGATACATTTTTGTCATTCCCACTCAACGGATGCATTAGTTGTCACGTTTTGATTCACTTACTCTTCTCTTCAAGTTCAACTCCTCATTTTAACTATGCATTAAATCTTCGGACCCAAACTCTTAAATACCATCTGCCTGTCCAATTGCTTGAATACATTGTTAAAATGCATCTGCATAAGTAACGGACTTGTCGGAAGTATTCTTAGGTTTTTCCATTTGCATTTTGCATGGAGAATTTAGATTCATCGAGACAATGACGTATGTAAAGCGAAATCATAGCGATTAAGCGTGTTTATTTGTGTTTTTCAACTATGCTTGATAAATGGTTTTTTTTGCTTTATAAATACGCTTATGCTTTCGAAATTTCAGAAATGCCTGATACATTTTTGTCATTCCCACTCAACGGATGCATTAGTTGTCACGTTTTGATTCACTTACTCTTCTCTTCAAGTTCAACTCCTCATTTTAACTATGCATTAAATCTTCGGACCCAAACTCTTAAATACCATCTGCCTGTCCAATTGCTTGAATACATTGTTAAAATGCATCTGCATAAGTAACGGACTTGTCGGAAGTATTCTTAGGTTTTTCCATTTGCATTTTGCATGGAGAATTTAGATTCATCGAGACAATGACGTATGTAAAGCGAAATCATAGCGATTAAGCGTGTTTATTTGTGTTTTTCAACTATGCTTGATAAATGGTTTTTTTTGCTTTATAAATACGCTTATGCTTTCGAAATTTCAGAAATGCCTGATACATTTTTGTCATTCCCACTCAACGGATGCATTAGTTGTCACGTTTTGATTCACTTACTCTTCTCTTCAAGTTCAACTCCTCATTTTAACTATGCATTAAATCTTCGGACCCAAACTCTTAAATACCATCTGCCTGTCCAATTGCTTGAATACATTGTTAAAATGCATCTGCATAAGTAACGGACTTGTCGGAAGTATTCTTAGGTTTTTCCATTTGCATTTTGCATGGAGAATTTAGATCCATCGAGACACTGACGTATGTAAAGCGGAATCATAGCAATTAAGTGTGTTTATTTGTGTTTTTTCGACAACTGAATGATTTGAAACGTTTTGTTACTCGCATTTACAATAGTTAGAAAATGAATAATTATATTGTTTGACATTTAAGTGGTTACTGGTTTTTAAAATTTAAATAATTACGGTTTATTTTAACTTTGAAAATTAGCTTTAATTATCTGGGTAGTTCATGCGGAGCTTCAATTTTTTTTAGTTGTTCGATTCTTCATGTTGATCTCTCTTATTTTAACTGTGCATTGGATATTCTAAGAAATTCTTATCCCCCCCCAAAAAAAAATACTGACAAAGTGTGCTTAAATGTTTTGTAATGATGTATCTGCATAAGTAATGGACTGAAATAAGTTTTCTATGGCTTTGCTACAATATTAAGCATTTAGAATTTTAATGAAGCAAGGAACTTTGATTTGCTAAGTGCAGTCAAATATGAGTTCCGTGCTCTTTTGTTATTAGACTTCTATATTATTTGAAATACTAAGATTATGTGCATTTGCAATATTAATTAAACGTACTCAGTGGCTGTGAGGTTGCACTCCTCACAAGCCCGTGATCATGCGTTCGAGCCCAAGTGGAGTCTGCAGATTTTCTGAATGGGAAAATCTTCGGCACGCATGTCGCATGATAGTGCAATCAGTAATGTATTTCTTGAGTACCAATTGGCTTGGATTCTTTCACAAAAATTATAATCTTGGCATTAACCAATATCCAATACATTTTCGACTTTTCATTAATTTGTAGTAGAAATCAGAGGCGCTGTGCTCAATATTTAATTTTCAGATTGGAAGTAGTCTGTGTTTATTTTCACTTAAATTGCTCAAGTAGAATTCAATGCAAAACTACATTTAATGCGCAGACTAAACGACTGATAATTAATGCAAGCATTTTGACACACAGTGTATGTTTAAGACATTTTCCAACCACTGTGACTTGGTCCAGGCGCAAGCTTGCTAAAAAAAATTTATAGATAGCAACATATTTCTATCAAAATTAATTCTCAAGAATATTTATTTCATGCGTTACGGTTCTAAAAGTCATTCAAAATGATTAATGATATTTTAATAAATTGTGAAATAAAATGCTAAAATGATTTATTAATCGAGAAGGAATAAAAGATGCAAACAAATCTCTAACTAAGGGAAATCATTTGCAAGAACCTGAACCAACTACAATCAATTACTCTCATTCCACAAATATGCGCCAAAGAAACCCCTCGAGTAAATTAATGAATGAACTATTCAGTACCAGACCCCTCACTGCTCAGGGCATTCTTCCAAATTGCTGTTTAGTTGATGAATGTACTGTACTGTGTCGAAAAAGGGGCACAACCCAATTTTCGAGGTGGCATGAAATATAAACACTGAAAACGTGTGCGAGGTAATGATACTTCATAAAACCGGTAGAACCTATCTCCCTCAGGTTTTACGGAGTAACTTTTCTCAAGAAAAATTTACTTATATTTTGCGGAGGAAAGTTACTCCATAAAACTTCCATGTAACGCCATACTATATAAATACTCGAAAGATGCCGCTTTTTACTTTTCTTCATTAGAAAACAGTTGATAATTTAATTTCACATTTAAGAAAAGCTTTTTAAAAGCTCTCGTTTCAAAACAATAATTGGTTTGACACAAAAAAACTTTCATGTAAACTTATTTTCAGCGGTTTTACTTTTATAAAATAAAATATAATTTTTATTTGCAGTGTCAACTACTACTCAACAAATTTTTTGATTTAATGCGATATTTTTATTTATTTAGACGTATTAACAAAACTCCTAAATGTTTTGAAAGCCCTTGTTTCAAAAAAATAATTGTTTTGACAGAAAAGTAATCTCCTTCTGATATGGACATATTCTTTTGACGTTTCTAAATTTATATAATATCAAAAACAACGTGATTTTTATTTTTAGTGTCAGTTACTATACTCAACAGTTTTTTTAATAATAATAATAATCTTTATTAATATCAATCAAGAAAACTGCAAACAAAAATACAAAAGCAAAATCATATTAGCTGCTTAGGGGAACATTCCCGTTCAAGCAATCCCGTTTTTTCCATTTACATCAAATACATCATAATTTAAATTTTCAGTGTCAGTTACTTCTCAACAAATTTTGTGATTTAAATAAAATACAATGCAATTTATATTGTCAATGTCAGTTACTTCTCAACAAATTTTGCATGGTATATCAAATTTAATATAATTTTTATCTTAGAGTCATTTTCTACTGAACAGCATAAGCGATTTATATAAAAAAAATTTACATATTTTTCTTATTTTCAGTGTCAAATACCTCTAACGTTGCAATACTACTAACAAAACGTTGCAATACTACTAACACAACGTTGCAATACTACTAACACAACGTTGCAATACTACTAACACAACGTTGCAATACTACTAACACAACGTTGCAATTTATATATTACTACTTTCAACTTACTCTGATACACAAGAATAGTTAGGCCACATTTTATACCCAATCTCTTTTCAAGAGGGGCCACATTTTCTCGTCCCCACGACTGAGCTTAGGGTACTGGACCGTAACATACAATCAATGTCGCCCTTGTCTTGGGAAATAGATAATTTCTCTTATAGAAGAAAGTTCGGGCAAGAAGTATGCCTGGAACTCTAATCTATGGCCCAGCATAAAAGTTTACTTTGGGATGTTCTTCTTTTGCATCACAGGACACAGTCTGCGGTAATGACTGAATTGCATTTTCTGCTTCTAAAAGTTTTGTATAATGTATTGGTTGCTTATAAAGAGTGAATGGGAAAGTTTAAAGAGTTTTTGATGTAAGTAATTTTTAAAATAAATAATTTTCCTTCTAACAAAGATGAGCGCAGTTAAAAATTATTTAAATTTCGTTTATTAAAAATCTTTGATTTCAAAGATGTGATTTTAATTCAAGACTAATACCAATGCTTGTTTTTATACAGCAGACTAAGTTTGATGAATCATTTTTTAAACTTACTGTAAACAAAATAAAGAGGGCATTCTTAGAACTCCAATATATACCAAAATGTACATGTTTACTTTGGTATGTTCTTTTTCTTCTGCTGAAAGTTTTGTATAATGTATTAGTTAGAAATGAAGTGAATGTAAAAGTTTTGGGAATTTGTTTTGTTGTAAGACTTGGTAGAAAAAAATAGTTTTCTTAGTTTAGATCTTTACTTTTAAAGTTAAAAAGCTTTAAAAAAAGTTTAGACTTTACTTTTAAAGTTGACTTTGGCTAAAATTTGTTTTTTACGGTTTTTTGTTTAAAAATCGTTGATTTCAAGAATATGATTTGAATTCAAGAATAATTCCATCAGTTTTTTTTTTTTTAAGACGAATAAAATTTACTGCATCTTTCAAACTTATTTTGAACAAAATGAAGAGATGTGACAGGAACTTTAGTCTATGGCCCAACATACACGTTTATTTGAGATGTTCTTATTCTGTTCTCAAAGGATTTTTATAATGTATCGGCTGGCGATGAATTGAATGGGAAAAGTTTTAGGAGTTTATTTTGTTTTAAGTCTTCAAGGAAAATTAATTTTCTTTATTCTAATGTTGATTTTTCTAAAATTGGATTTTTTTTATTACTAAAAATTCTTAATTTCAAGGAGATTATTTGAATTTAATATGAATTCCTACAGTTGTTTTTAGCAGATATTAATGTGATGCACTAAGAGTTTTGAGACTGATTTTATACAAAATAAAGAAATATTCCTTTAACACTTATCAATAGCTCAGCAAAAGCATTTTGTGTTTCTTGATAAAGCAAGTGAAAAAGTGTTTGGTGTTGGGAAACACGCTTAAACTTTTTTTAGTTTTGCTGTGAATATTGCTAAAAGTTGTAATTTTCTTAGTTCCACTACTGACTCTTAAATTTATTTTTGAAATGTTTGATATTTTCTTCTAATTAAATATCAATGAATGTACGTAATATTTAAATTCAATTTCTAAGACTATATTAAAGACATTCATTCTGAATATATTTTTTTTAGGTTTTAATTGGTTACTTTGTAAAATCTGATTTTTTTTTCAAAACGTTAATGATTTAGCAATACAAAACTTCTTGAAGCTTCATATATCTCGTATATTAAAAACTAATAAGCAAATCCCATCTTGAATACATATCCTTTCGCTTATTAACTATAAAGTATCGGAAATGTGACGGAATTCTTGATCATATACAAATCTATATCTTATACTATAATACGAGGAATTGGACCCAAATCGAAAATCGCCCCAGAATTAATAAAATCCGGTAAACTTAGGGGTCTGGGGTTTTTGGCCACGACGAATCGATTGGCACAGGTTTTGAAGCGCTATGGTCAAGCAGTTTGGAGTTACAGATAAGATATCTTCAAACTTCATTAGTTCGCCATAATGGCTACTTTCTTGATGCCATCTGCTAAAGCTATAAGCCTCTGCTTAAGCTATAAATGATAAGTTAAGATTTTAATTTTTCAAATTTAAAAAAAATTCAACCTTGCTTTAAACTTTATTGAGTTTAACAGAAATGGTAACATGAATATTTTTTTAGTTCCAATCAGCAGACGATTTTAGTTCTATTCTGTTCATTGGCGATTTTTGGCGATCTTGGAAATTTAACGTATGGTTGCTATACCTATCGAGTTGAATGAAGTATGAAATGGAATGTTTACCACATTTCGACATTTTCGTTGCTTTTCAACGAAACGCCAATTATCAATAACATTTCATTTCCTATGACTTTTAAAACTTTACCTTTGTATAGAATAGTTCCCTTTCCAAACTCTAACTTTGTTTACAATGGTGCACTTTAACTAATGTGACCAGACGTCCCGCTTTTTGTGTTACTGTCCCGCGGGCCGAATGTCCCGCCAAAACGTCCCGCTTTTTTGTAAAAGTCCCGCAACGTCCCGAAAAACGAGGAAATTGTAAATAAAATACTTTTTTTATGAATAATCGTTGTAAAACGCTATGACGTCTTTAGAAATTGTTAAATGAAGTTAAAGTCATCAACAAATTGGTGGAGTATGGTTTGTGTTTACCTGGAACCACTGCTGCTGTTGAACGCACCTTCCTTATCTTTCTTATACCAAGTGGGTAATTGTGTGAAGGGACTATTATGTGCATAAAAATTATGGGGGACTATTACGGGGGGGGGGGGGGGTTGATGGAGTGCCCCACTTTTTGATTTTGAAAATCTGGTCACATTAACTTTAACCGGTTATCTTTTCACCAATGGTTTCACAAATTTTCTTATGGTATGTATTGTTTTGATAAATCACAATTGAAAATTTAAATCTTCGAATTAGCTTCGATACCTGTTTTCTCCGAGCAGAGCTCGGTCACCCGCTGGTGAATAGTCTAGTTTCAAAACTACCATTAACCCAAATATAAGTTATCTGTTTAGAAACTTCATCCAAGTGAATTTACGACAGTAAAAAGTCACTAATGAATTGGTAGGACTCTATATCATAGCTATAATTTTCTAAAGAGTGGCTCCAAAATATTATTAAGTCTTATACAGTACCATTTACATCTTTATTTTAACCTCTTAACACCCGAGCAAAATTCTACACGTACATTCTTATACAATCTTAACGCACTTTTCATACAAATATATCCTAAAAAGTATGTTTTTCAAAGGTTAAAAAAATTAGTTTTAATAGTTACTTTAGGACTTAAACTCTAAAGATACACACGTTTTTTTATCTATAAATGCAACAAAAAAAGGCCAGATCACTTATTTGTAGTCAACATGCTTGTTGAACATTGTTTTAAAGCAAAATGCCTTTAAAATTAACTACTAAAAACAACTTTTTGAATGTTTGAAAAAAAATTAATAACTTTTTAACAATTGTAATATCGTATTGACTTCATTTTTTACAGAAATAAATTACTAATACCTATAATCAAAGGCTGAAAACTGAAATTGGGATCGTGTTCTATCGCAACACGTCAATTTCGGAACTAATTAATATGTTAATTGTTTGTGTCGAGGTTTTAAAAAAATGCCCCCAAATGGGGATGCCAGGTTGCAAGAGGTTAAATTTTAACTGATTATACATTAACCAACACAAAACTATCCTCGCCAAGCATCACCCAATTCAACATCTATTCTATAAATGATTCTCAAACACATGCAATCGCTTCACAATAGGTGTGGATAGTCCACCTCTATATATATGCATGGCCGCACACTAATGCGCAACCATCAACAAAAACTTTTGCGTGTGCCGCATCAGCATGGAGAATCTGCAACTCTGAGCGAAATGGAACGCGGATAATATGTACCAAATGGGTAGAAGGGAAATGCAGGTTCGTTCCAGGGAACGGTTGTATTTTGTTAAAGGAGTATTGATGAGAGAATCTGTTATTTTGCCTAAAATTTATCTTATTTTAAGAAAGTTTCTTTGCAGTTTCAAGAATTCAAAAAAATTAAAGGATGTCAAAAATCTGTATATTTTTATAATGTATATAAAGATTTTTTGAAGATTCATTCATGGTCTTTTTATGTTTACCAACTCAAGTACGAGTCATATTGCGCCATTTTGTAAAGATTTATAACTTTCATACTCGGAAATTCTCATTTCTCATTTAATTTGCCTTTGATCATCCGTTGGTATGGTGCATACGATGTCCAAGGAAGTCCGAGCAATAATTGTGGTATATATGTTGTAGGGGATTTAGAAGTATTTGCTGCAATATTGTATGTGACTGGAGTAAAGATAACTATTATGTCTCTCCAAATTATGCATTTTCACAGTGGTCTCTAGGGCCTTCAGTAAGCCCTCAAACTCCTAGACGAAACGGATATCCAGGATTTTTTAAAAAAAATATTGCTGTCATCAGTAAGAAGGGTTATTATATCCTATTGTTTTTACTGACCAGGGGCATCGATTGGCATAAAATAAAACTCAACTTAATATACAAATAACCATTATTAAGTACTATCATTAACCAATCATCTCTAAAAGGGTGCAACGCTGGTATTTTTAAGCAATTTAAAGACAAAATGAAACATGTTTTCAAGAGTCTTAAAGTCTTAGCTATTCTTAAAAAACTAAAGAATTTAAAACCTTAATTTTTGGTAATTTAGCATTTAATCTCGAATTTCGTTCTTTAAACAAGTATAAAACAACTCTAATTTCTTTTACTCCTCATCCCCACCTAAATGCCCATTCGTCTATCAAATGAGACACTTTCACTGATGGGGGCTACACAGGAAGGGGTGAATTTCGCATTATGGCCAGAGGAAGACTAATTCGTCGGCTTTTCGCTTTTCATTCAAAAAACCATCATAACCTAAAAACCCATTTCGAATTCCCACTGACTTTTGGTGAAAGTGTTCAAGGTCGGAAATGGGTGATAAAATGAAAGTGGAATGGGTGTCGTTACGGTTTCTGATGGGATTGTTATGGTTATATGTTTCGGGTTGAATTTTGGAAAAGATTATAATAATATTTGAATTAGTGGTCTGGCGATACCATTATTGTAGTATTAAATATGAATGGAGAAAAATGCTCCTAGAGAGAAATTCTACTATGGAAGAAATATTCTTGGTTTTTATGGTGTTAGATATGATGCACAATACTTTTATAAATTTTAAAGTTACCAACTGCGATTTTACGATTTTACTAAAGAAAACAAATATTTGAAAAAAAAATTTCATGGAAATAGAAAAATTAGCAAACCTAAATCTCAAGAAAAGATTGGTTATTAAAAACTTGTCCCATGATTTAAAGAGAAAAAACTGTAATGTATGTTAATGACAAAACGAATTAAATTAACAGCTATTAAAAACATATTTTTGCTTGAATGCCACACTTTATTGCACGAGAGTACGGCGGATACATTTTGTACCCACAAATACTAAGTATTCTAAAATTAATTATTTATTCTTATGTAAAGAACTTTTAAAGATTTCGAAAAATTTACAATATTGAGCAAGAAAGAGAACACCTTTAGTATTTGTTTTATGTTTGAGTATACATTTCTTTTTAATTTATAAATTTGTTTAACCATTACGCGATTTTACCACACTCCTTTGCAACCCTAAGTTGGGTAAATAGAAATATGCTATGAAAAGGATCCTTCCGCGGATGAAAAGAGTTCCAAAAATTATTTATGAATCCATCCAGAAAACATATTTAAAACATTAATTTCGTTTAAGGTCTAACAGGTTTGAATATTGTTTGAGAAAATTTGGCAATTTTATCTGAATGAAAAGTGTATTTTAATTAAATTGTATTCATATCATTTTGTATGCAAATATTACCTTACAAGAGTTTCCAACCAAGGACCAACCGAGTTTTTCCCTGTCTTTTTACTTTTTGTTTTTACTCAAGTTAGGTTGGTAAGGAGTGTAGTAAGGCCTGCACAAATGTTAGAGTCCACCATATGTATTAAGTATTCAGAAGAATTTTAGATATAAATGTCAAATAACATTATTCATTGTGATATATTAAGAAACTGAACGACCGACGTTCATCATATTCTGAAAAAGCAGTATTATATTCGAAATGCTTCCTAAATAAATATCAATAACCTAGAAGCTAATCTTTGTTCTTTATCTATGAAAAGTCGATTGACATTTATTGGCCTCCATTATTTATTTGCACATTGCGAAAGTAAATTAGATAGAGTATAGGAATCCTTAAGTTTGCATTACCTTTTAGGAAATACAAATCAAATAAACCTTTCTTGGTTGATATTGGTGTAAACAAACGTAACAATGTTACCTTGTACATTTGACTTCGATTTTATATTGATGTTTTACTGCGTTCGAAGGGAGATATTCCCTTCTGGATAAGGAATTTTCAAATATAAAATTCTTCTGGTAAAAAATATTTATTTCCTTCGATAACTATGGTTTTAAAAATACAAGTAAGTGGAAGTTTTGAAAATAGTTTTAATGTATATTTTATTACTCCAGTGGTGTTATGTATATTGTGTTTCTTTAGAAAATCTGGGAAGCCCTGTCGGTTAGGCACTCGCCTAGCATGCGAAAGGTCCCAGGTTCGGGTCCGGGCATCGCCAAAATAACTGCCGACCTATAAACGGTCCGTGCAGCCAAAAATAATACCCCGTGCAAGGGAGTGCACTTTAAATTTCCTTCAAACTCCTAACGCTGAGTGCGCTGTTGCCCTTAACGGTTGAGTTGGGTGCCTATTCAGGTGTTGGCTCGTCAATTGACTGTAGTTATAAAATACGACGCCCGTCGCCAATAGCCCTCATGTAGCTCTAGTGCGACGATAATTCAAACCTAACTTAACCCTTAGAAAATCTAAGCAATTAAAAGGAAGAACTCAATTTGTCCAGCTTCATAAACGAGTGCAAAAACGACACAATCCTCTATTGTCTATATAGCTTGCAAATAGCAAATCTTGTAATTGATTGAAATCCTTTCAGCCTGTTATTGTGTTCAATACATTTTCAAGTACTCCATATTATTGTGAATTAAGTTACTAAATATATTATTACAAAAAAAATGCTGCTAGTCGAAACATTTCATTATCCATTTTGGAATTTGAAATTACAAAAAAATACGTTATCTTGAATCGTGGTACCTCATATACGACTTGAGGTTTAGTGTAATATTTTAATTTTTAAGAACTTTTTTTTATTTATATGCATAAGAGTGCTAAAGTTCGTTAGCAGTTTAAATATTTGTTATTTATAATCTTAAATACTTATTTTATTACGATAGTTTATATATTTTTGAAACAAAACCAAATTGCCTTGACAATTAGAACTCATTATTTCATTTTATTACTTTTAGATCCATCTTGAATGAAATCTGAAAAACCAAAAATCAAAATGTCATCTACATTCTACTGCATATATGCAGCAGTATTCTGTCTCCTCTTTACAATGCACAGTGTTTCCGGACATGGCCGCCTGGTAGAGCCACCATCCAGATCCAGTATGTGGCGCTTCGGTTTCAAGACTAAGCCTAACTACAACGACAATGAGCTTTTCTGTGGTGGTTACACGGTGAGTTGTATAATGATTTACTCTTGAGTGTCAAGTTAAAGTATTTTTGAAATAAATAATCACTTATTTATGTTGAATAGTCATTAGTAAGAAAAATAATTATGTTCCTCCAAAGCTATTAACTTCCAAAACACTTACTCTGCAGCCTCTCACTTGTTCAGTCAGCTTTTCCTTTACTTATGGTGGTCATTAAAACAAGGATTAGGTCAAGAAACAAAAATTGTTTATTTTTGTATGCTTTCAATATTTTCTAATTTAACGTGGTTTTTGTATACTCAAAATTTTATTTAAAAAAATGAATTATGATAAAAAAAATGTAATTAATTTATTTTTCATAATGGGGTTGTTTCACGTGGAATCTGGCAACAGCTTTGCGTTCTTGTGTTCCTACTTTAGAAACTTTAGAAGTTCTAATGCGGTGCCCTGACTACGACATCAACGCCCACACCTGCGCGCGCATGCTTATACGATTTGTACAGGCATGGGCGCGCATCGAAGTTGGTACGCTCGCAGGTGTTGATGTCGTAGTCAGGACACTGTTCAAAAGTTTAGAATTACTTTTGTTTTGGTAAAATTGGTTGGTTGGCATACTTATGTTCAGGTTAGTGTACTTGGTCAGCACACAAACCTGATAATCTCTACCAACCAACCAATTTAACCAAAACAAAAGAAATTATAAAGTTTCTAAAAATTCTAAAGTAGGAAAACATGAACGCGAAGCTGTTGCCAGATTCTCCATGAAACTACCCCATTTAATAGATGATGAAAGAGTTTTAATGAAATATTCAATGAAAATAAAGTTAGTATTTTCCTGGTAGCTCAATTTATTATTATTTTCAAATTCAGCAAAAGAATGTTCTTTTTGTTCAAAATTTTACCTTACCTTCTGCTTACATTTTAATAGACGTGCTTCATAAATACAAATGTGTTTTGCTTACAATTAAATAAACTGCTTCTTTAAAATTCTATTATGACCCCTTTATTGCTTCCTTTACGTTAACCCTATCCAACCTCAAAAATACTAAACCCTTTACAGAATACATACTCTAGCATATCTTTCTAGTATCTTGTCACAGATAAGAATCTAAACATCCTTTCAAAAGCTTTATCTAGATAAGAAAATGTTTAATACTATCATCTGGAAGATGTTTCCAGGTACTAAAAATTGTTTATTGTGTGCTTCCGAATCTTACCCCTTTTGACCGCAAAGGAATTTTAAAGTTCAGCACCAGTTGCAACCGCTGCAATTCATCATGTTTATCGCGCTAAGTGTCGGACACATTTTGGAGGGTCGTTAATTTCAATGAAGTGAAGATGTTCTTATCGGCAGTAGTTTATAACTAACTAGACATGGTACTAAGTTTTGAATTAAGTGTTAAAGTGCTTATAATACTCAGTGGGGGGTCAGTAAATTAAGATAAAAATTTATATCATGACTTTGAACTCCATAAATTACATACTTATAAAAATTTTGAATTGGGGCACCGAGTTGCAAATTGTGTACGAAAACAAAGCTTTATTTAAGATTACAACCATCGCTTACTTATAATTTCTAACCATATCTTACATGTATGATACTCTACCGCATGTTTCAAACCCTTTCACCCCCAATGATACCATTTGGAATCATCAGCTTGCAAATTTTTTTCTTTCAAAGTTAAGCTCGTACTTATGTATCGTTAGATAGAAGAATCATGTCTTTCGAAGAATTAAATAGTGTTTGTTTTAATTAAATAAAAACATGAAAATCATGGTAAAATAAGATTCACTCCAAAAAACTTTTATGAAGTAAGTTGACCATTCATAATGATTGCATTCTTAGATGTTCAAAAATTGATTTTAATTTTTTTAACAAATAAAGTTTTGAAAAAATTATTATTATAATTTGTTCAAAATTTATGATACCAATTTTTCCCCCTAAATTTTAGTTAATAAATCAAAAAAAAAATTCCCTGTTTTTTACCATTCTATTCTGGGTGCATAACAAATATACTTATCATTTTTCAGGTTTTAGAATAAAAAAATAACACTTTGGAACTGAAGGTTTTAGCAAAAGTATGCAAAGTGCTCCCCTAAGTGTTTTAAGCAGTGTAGAAATGCTACTAAGTTTTGAATTAAATGTTGTATTATGAATTGTGGAGTGGAAAGTTGCATGCTTAAAAAATTTGATGATGTCAAAATCTTTGAATTTTACTTCAATGTGCTTTTATTGGAGAATATTATTTTCTAATATGTTTCGAATTATTACTTGCACAAGGTTGCAACAGTATTAATATATATAGCTTAATTTATTTGTCAAGTTTTAGATTCTAATTGATTTCAGTAAAGTGTCGATGGCCTTAGTTTATTACTGCCTGGAAACGAATAGTACGACTATTATTGACGTGATAGTAATTATTTTAATTGTGAAACAGTTAAGTTGAAAGGAAATATCACACTAAAACCAACGGGGCTATTGGCGATTTGCGTCGAAATTCAGAAACACGTTCAAGTCACGAGCTGTCACCTGAGTAGACATCCAACGCAATTTTTAGGAGCGACATCATGCGCAGCATCGGCTCTTTGGAGCATATTTAAGATGCACATTCCCTGAACGGGCTATTATTCACCAGGCTTATGGGCTGCACAGACTGTTTATATGTGGGCAGGGTTTATAGTTCGGATTATAACAGTGCTCGGGCCAAATCTGGAACCTTTCGCATGGAAGGAAATTACATGTCCAGCTGGGCTCCCCAGCCCTTAAAAGTAAAACGGTATGTTTCAATTATTTAAAACTGATACAGCAACCCCTCGTTATATCGCGCTTCCCGGGAGACAAGCAAAAAACTGCGATATAACTGAATGCGCCATATAACGAGCAACTTGATAAATATTATACTAATTATATTGAAAAAAATTGGGGACATGATATAAGGCGCGATATATCCGAAAGCGCGATATATCCGAATGCGCGATTTAACGAGGCGCGATATAGCGAGGGTTACTGTAGTACCACTTAAAAATTAATCTAAACAGTTCTCAAAAAAAAAAATTAATCGCCACAAACCTGCAACTGATATGAAAAAAATAGTCTGCGTAGTTAAAACTAACTGAAATTATCACTTTAAAATAAAACTAAACTTCTTTAAATAAATTGTTAAAATCGTCACCAATATACGATTAATACGAAGAAAACGCTCTTAATGATAATTAATGTTTTAAAGTCAACTATCGCTGGCTTAAGTTGATACCACAGCAATAAATTCTATTTATCGCTTTAGTGTTTAGGACGTATTTCAAATGATCATTAATTTCAATGAAGTAAGTGAAGATGGTCTTATCAACACAAATTTATAATGTGGCACTTTACTTGTTTCCAATTAAGAGCTAAATGGCAATTTTAGATACTCCTATGCATGAAAGTGATATGTTAATAAGATCGATATTATAACTTTACTAAAGTAGATGTAACCTATTTAATAGGTTTAAGTTGATGAGCGATGGACACAAGAGTTCACTTTAGTCGAAAATCTGCTTACTTTGGCTTGAATGAAAATTTTTGTGGATTTTGCTTTTCATTGTGATCACAATTTTCATTAATTAGCAATATTTAATGTATCCAAGCAAATATAAAGGAGAAAGTTTTACAAATTATTTGAATCGACGTATCAGACCAACAAATGAAAAGAAATTTAGACCCTAAACTTTGACCTAATAACAATTTTTGGATTGTACTTAAGCTTAAATTGATTTTAACTTCTTCAAAAATAATTTTCGTCACGTTACGTGCTAGAAATAATTCAGATATTCTTTAAATTCATCTCAGTGCAGATACTTTTTAAGACATTACAAGTAATAAGTTAAAACCTTAAATTTTTAAATTGCTGAGCAACTTCAAACGCAATTTTCAAAAAATTGAAGTTTAAGAAACTATTTTTTCTTAAGGTAGGCGAATACCCTTAATTTCCCAAAATTCTAAAATTTTTAATTTTGCTTTAATCTTTTCCAAATTTGTCATTGTGATTTAAAATATAATGAACAATACTATTTAGGCTTTTGTTTTCATTTTAATATAATTTATTTATTTTAAACGGTGTTTTTATACTAAAAAAAGAGGTTTGCGCCAACAAGTCTACCACATTGAATTTTCATCCTATAAACATTTATTATGTGTTAAATTCTTCGTTTTGAACTGATACATGCAATGACCCTCTAGAGTTACATACAAATTACAAGAAAAAAAGTTATTAAGAAAAATGTTATAAATTAACCACAAAAAAAGGATTTTTTTCGATTAACTTACACTTGGACATTTAAAAAAAAAAAAAACTTGTATACTTACACCAGATGTTAGAGGTTCATGGCACAGATATATATTGAAATAGCATCTGTGAAAAATTTCAGGTAAATTAATGTAAAACTTTTTATGCTAGAAGTGTTGGCGTAAACCCCTTTTTTTAGTTGAAAAACACCGTTTAAAATAAATCAATCATATTTAAATAAAAAAAATTGCCCCAAAAGCATTGTTCATTACATTTGAAATCACTATGCCAAATTTGGAAAAGATTAAAGTAATGGTAAAATTTTTAAAATTTTGGGTATTCGCCTACCTTAACCTTATATTTGTAAAAAATTAAAAAAAATATTTTAATTAACATTTTTCATTCAATTATGTAACAAAGAATATATAAATAAACATACGAATAAAAATACTCACTTCCTAATTCAGGTCACGATTCGCGATATTTTGCTCATAAGAAAAAGTTTTTCAAAATATGAAGTAAATTAACGCATCGGAAAATTTAACCTATGTTTCCCTCCCCCTTTAACAACTAAAACAGCTTGTACTACCAAGCAATTTAGGTTTAAAACAAATTTTTTCTTCTTAACATCATAACAGTTTTAAATTGTTATATCTAAGTACATCGTAAAAAAACACATTTTCTTCGAGACGTGTTAAGAATTCTGGGCTTAATTTTAGCCATTGTTTCCAGTTCCTAAATTTTAACGTCGGAAAATGCCTCATCCTAACTCCAAAAACGTGACGCAACTTAAGATTAAAAAAACATTAAACAACGCGTCTTTCAGTGCATTACCCTCTTCTTTAAAGTTCACTCCGCTAAGCACGTTTTTGTTTCCGTGTGATAAAATTTCAAATTTTCACTAAGTTAAATCACAAGAGGTTTAAAAAAGATGATATTTATTGATCAATTTCCCTCTAAATTCCTTCCTTTTAAAGTTGTAGTGAAAGAAAAAGCTTGTATGGAAACCCTTCTGTGGATTTTTTTATTATTTAGCTATTCAATTCCGCGGTAATCAATCGTAAATCTGATCTAAACTACGTCGTAAGCCAGCTAGTTTTGTTTTGTCAAAAATATTTTTTGATATTTATCCGGTGTTGCGTTCATTTGAAGATGTTCAGACAACACAAAACAATGCGAGATCTCCTAAGCTTACAAAATATAGTGGTTATTTTACGCTGCGAGAAAGTGAATGGAGACGATGGTTTAAGATAACAAAGTCAGGGTCAAGATAGGTAACGTTCCAAAATCCAACCAGTTTTTAAAGGAGCTAGGGTAGACTAACCAGTGAATGAACGCTTAAGACGTCACGTTCGCCAGTGAAAATGAACACCAGGATATAATGACCAGGACAACCAACCTTTGTCAGATAGCTTAATACTACATGGAAGGAAGTCAGTGTTGCCAATCCATATAGTGAAAAGATTTTCAATCCTTATTTTTTTAATTATATTCACTAAATGTTCATTCACTGGGGCCTGTTCACTCACTTTTCCGTCTACCCTATGCAAAATTCTATCAATTTAAAGTTGGATATTATTAAATGTTAATGAACTTGTATAGAATTTACATTGACGTTTCATGTTTGTTTGAAAGTTTTAGTCTACTATTATAAGTTTTATTTTATTCTTTTATTCATAAAAATCATCGAAAATCGAAGTTTTTGGGATGAATCAAAATGTTTTAAAATTAAAATAGCAGTCATATTTTTACCGATCAATGTTTATGTAACATTTTATTCCGTGACTATATTTTGCGTATTCGTATTAGAATTGATAAAACTTAAGTAATTATATAATTTTAAAATATTATTTGGGATTTAATGTCATTAAAGTAAAAAATAATACTAACAATAATAATTAAACAGCACTTCCGTTTAATTGCACATAGCCTATTTACGCACGAAATAACTTTGGCGTTATTTTTGCATACATATAACCTATGTTTCATTGCAAGATTTAAAAAAATTTTAATACATTTTCTTATAGTGCGAATTTTGAAATTTTTAATACATAAGTTCCAGCGCCTAGTTACATATACCTTTTCTTAACTTCAGCAATTGTTTCGTGTCTGAGGCAAATCAATTTTAAAATCTTTTATAGTGTTGATTTATCCTCGTATTTTTGCAGGTCCAATGGCAGCGAAATGGCGGCAAATGCGGAGTGTGCGGCGATGCCTGGCACATTCCTTCCCCGCGACCCAACGAGGCAGGAGGAATCTACGGACAAGGGGTCATCTCCAGGAAGTACAGTCCTGGACAGGTACCACTAAACTTTTTTCCACCACACTCTTAAAACAAACGAGCTATTTTAACTCAGTCAGAATTAATTTTCACTCCTTTTGGTGCCGAAAATGCACTTCCCCAAAAGGAGTGGATTGCACTCATTTGTTTTGCTACACCTTCAACAATCTTAACAAAAAACGATCAATTTTAATAAGGCGATTAGGAGCGATTTAGGACTATAACGAGCGATTTAGGAGTTAATTTTTCTTTTTTCCAGTGCCAAAAATGCACTTCTCCTAAAGGAGTGGATTTCATTTTTTTGTTTTAAGAGTTTACGCTGATTTAAAACAAGAAAAATAATGTCACTCCCCATTCTACATGGAAATGCAATCTGTTGGTTTTCAGTTTAAACCTGTTTACACTCCGGGCCAACCTAACTTGGGTAAAAACAAAGAGTAAAAAAGGAAGAGGGGAAAGCGCGGTTGGTCCGTTAGTTGGAAGTTCTTGTAAGGTGATATTTACATACAAAATGATCTGAATACAATTTAACCAAGATACAGATTTCATTCTGATAAAATAACCAAATTTTCTCAAATAATATTCACATCTGTTAGACCTTAAACTAAATTAATGTTTAAGCATGTTTCCTTGATGGATTCACAAATAATTTAATTAACTCTTTTTTTTAGAACTCTTTCAGAAGGATCTTCTCCATAGAATATTTCTGTTTACCCAACTTAGATTGGCAAGGAGTGTAGTATGTGTTTTGGGGCTTTGAAACACATTATAGAACATATATTTTTACAGAAATAAAAAAGCTATAATTTACTATTTGTAATTTACCCAATTAAGTAACATATATATGTTACACAATTTCTTAGAAGTTATACATTAAGGATATGAAGGGGATAGCTAACAGGAAGTATGACTGCGTAGATATTATATTTTATTAAGTGTAAACGATCCGTGGAATGTACCTCTAATAATCATAGGCTTAAGATGCATAAAGAGAAGTTCTTTACTGAACATCAAATGCAAAACTTATATTTAGAAATACTCTCGATTTCCATAAATCATTTGCATAAATCCTTTTAAAAATATTTTTAGAAAAATATCCAACAAATATTGAACCTCCAACTTTTTTTACAAAAGGATTATCAAATGTTAAACAAACATTACAAATCTTCTTAAACACAAAACATTACAAAATAGAACACCATATTTAATCCAGATTCCAGAATTTTCTATTAAAAGCATACGATTGTAATATCCGGTCTACCAACTACACATTAATAATAGCTTTATATCCATCATTTGGGACAGGGGTGTCAATAGGTTAATAGAATAATCGTTTGGTGAACTATTATCGTCTGATCGATTGGAAATCATCGGCAGGTCATTCATCAAGTCATGCATGACTGGTCATGTGACCTTTCATCTAATGATGTCGTCATGCATGATCTGGTGATGCTCTGAGTCTATTAATGATAAATTCTTCTGGTACTATTTTTTTATGTTTTGGTCTTTATTTATGCGTTCCTGTTGTATTTAATGGAATTTTCTTCTTGAATTACTGAGTTACAATTATCGTCCATTACATATTTAACTTTTGTTAAAATTTCTTTTATGGTGACATGATGAGAGTTTGTTAAATTGTGTATAAAAACAATAATCAAGCAAATTTGCATGTTTAACTATTTAGTCTAATACAACATTTATAATACTATTTATAGACGTTCATCACCATCATAAAAGGACTATTATTTAGAATCATTTGTTAAATTAAGATTTTTATTGCAATTTTCTCAAAGCTTTGCAATCGCATTTTCACACATCTTCAGATAAGTAGTAACTAATCAAGATGTTCCTAATTTTTCCGTTTTATTAAAGCTTTTTTTTATTATTTTATTTATCTTTCATAAATATATCAATCGCGGCTGTATTTTAAAGATAAAATATGATTAAAAAAGTCACTAAACACTGTCGATGATTTGGGCAAGTTTTATCTTAATTAACCCTTTCAGTCCCAATGATAATTTGGCATAATCATTTTAGAATTTTTTTCTGATCGTCTATAGCCATAAATGATACCAAAAGCATATCATTCGATTTTTCAAACTTTTTTTTTATTCGAAAATATTTTTTATTGATCCAATAGATGTCAGCCCTATTATTTTTTTACGATCAAAAACATGATGATGCCAAATGGCATCATTGGGATCAAAAGATATCATTAACTGGGACTGAAAGGGTTAATATGATAGTTAACAGTGCATGGTCAAATTTTATTTTTAATTTACCATTTCAATTAATACAACTTCAAAGGCAAAACTATGTATCACACTCATATTCAAACTACAGCTTACTATTTTCTGAAATTTCAACAGGTGATCAAGTCGACAGTGGACATTACAGCCAACCACCGCGGCTTCTTCGAGTTCAAGCTGTGCCCACACAACAGTCCGACTACAGTAGTCAGTCAGGACTGCCTTGACAGCTTTCCCCTAGAGCTTGCCGATGGCAGCGGTACCCGGTACTATCCTGCTCCCGGTACTGGGCCCTTTAGCGTGCAGCTAGTACTACCTCATCATCTGACTTGTAGTCAGTGCGTCTTCCAGTGGACATATACAGCAGGTGAGATAAAGAAATAGTAATAATGTTGTCTACCCACCGCATCATATGGAAAAATTGTTGATAAAACTTAAAATTTCTTTTTATAGAGTAAAGCTTTTAACAAAGTTTCCTCTGAAATCGCTAACTCTTTGTGTTATTCAATTTTCAATAGGAAATTGTTTGTTTTCCTTAAAAAATTCCTTAAACGTCGCAATACCTTCAAAGTCGTATAGTGACTTACTGTGAAATCTTTGTCCCTCATTCCATTATACGAGACAAATTTGTGTCTTTTAAACAGTATTTTCTTGTTTAAAGGTTCTTTAGTCATCTTCTATGCACTAATTTTAAGCATATCTTTACTTACTGTATTTGAATTGGGCTTATTGTCCATCTCATTAATTTTTATCTTTATACAGGGAATAACTGGGGTCGCTGCGACAACGGCACTTCGAAGGTCGGTTGCGGCCCGCAAGAAACTTTCCGTGGATGCGCCGACATCGCAATTGGAGACGTCGAGACGAATGACATCCCCACCTACCACGAAAGACCTCCAGAGAAACCGTCCATATCCGCCATACCTCCTCGAAGACCAACCCAGCGCACCAGGTTCCGACCACAACCGAGACCACGACCCACGAGACCATCCACAACAGCAAGACCATCTCCACCAAGGAGACCCTACTACAATCAACGCCCGGTCACCACGCGTAAACCATATTCACGAAGACCTAGACCTAGACCAACCTACAACAACCTGCCAAGTAGGGAGCACACCACCAGGAGACCTTCAAGGCCTACTACCTACAGACCTATCTACACGCCAAGACCAACTCCGTATAGACCTCAATATGGCAAGATTCCGGTCACCAAGAAGCCAAGACCAGTGCACAAGCATAAGATACAGCCGAAGAAGACAACCAATCTTGAGACTGAGGGTGGACAGGGCGGCTGTAGGGCGGTCGGTGTTTGGGCATCTATTGCTGGCATTGCAAGTTGGTGTGACAGCAACTGTGCGAGAGGATACTGTCCTGCTTCCCATTGTGACTGCAGTTAGGACATTAGTGGTCAAAGCACTAATTCATTTCAGTGAGCAGTCTATACTTTTAAACTAATTTATTGTAATGGACAATGTGAGAATTCGAGTGGTTTTATATAAGAAAAAAAAGTGCAGTGCACAAATTTTAGCAAATGGTGGAACTTGTTTCGAAACTGGAGCAACTCAATATAATTTTAAGAAATTTGTACCTTTTCCGAAACAAGCAGTATTAGAATGTTCTTTATCTTGGGACTGTTATAGAAAGTAAGAGCCACTTCAGGGAATCCCAGTTAATTGGGATAGTAACTGATAAAGAATGTACTGTCTTGTTTCTTATTTATTACTGGATTTACTCGTTTTTTTAGAGCGGCTACCTCAGTAATATTTCGCTCAAAGTGGATATCCTCCATCCAACTTTCTTACTCTTTGATGAACACCTAAAACTTGCATTGAAAATCTTAATCCCAATCTCCATGTATTGCAAAAGCATTGTTTGTGGTGTAGCACAAAAGTAACCTATTCAAAAAGGGAAACCGGAAAAAAAGGAGAGTAAATCAAACTTGTTTAAATTTAGAAATTCTTGACAACTTTCCATTATAATGAAAACAAATTATATTGAAGATTGCTTGCTCCATCGAGTTAATACTGTAACGATGCGAAGACATTTTACGAGGTAAATTTAAAACAATAATAATTTAAACGTTTTACAACAACTAGATATTATTATGCATAATAGGTTGGTTTGACTGTAGAAACTTTTATTAACACAATAAATCTTCACCACATTTTACACATTATAAAACAAATGGTGGTTGAAGAGGAAAAATAAAGAAGAAATTGCTGAAAGTGGGCATAATTTATAAGTTCTACAAGTGAGACTTCAGGAGCTTTGAAATTGCACGCCTTAGGTACATATGATATATTCATGGGTATGACAACTCGAAACACGATGATGTTTCTTCCATGAATTTATAAAGAATGCATTTTGGTTACTTAAAAAATTGAGTATATTTTACTGTGGAGGAATTTGTAGGTCAATAAATGATTTGAACTTCCTTTTCTCTAAAAGAAGGTGTTTTTAATATTTATACATGCGTCTTAAACAAAAGTTTTGCTTTCAATAATTGTGTTTTTTTTAACTTTGCATTTTATAGTATTTGACCATGGAAACATGCTGAGGTGCAAATTCAATTTCTTTGAATTCATATTTGTAATTCATTAGATAAAAATCACCAAGAAGAATGAAATAAAAATCTTGCTGCGAACAAAATGTTTTTCCAGACAATTCATCTTTTGCATTTCGTATGCTCTTCAAAATTACCCGAATGGCTAATTGTATTGTGCATTGGTGGAAAATACTTGCGTAAGTTTTATTTTAACTTTATTTAATATAAATTCTGCACCTTAGAGGGAAAAAAGGCAATGTCTAAGTAAGTCAGTAGGCAGTTTTCTCTCAAAGCTATTTATAAAGTCTTTTGTATACTGGAAGAGTCCCTACGGAAATGCTCCTATCGACTATTTACAGAAATATCATTTTTCTAAGAAAACTATGTCAACTCACTTTGTGTAATGTGACTGGCATGATAAAAACTGTTAGTTTATTTTTTATTGATTCATTTTCAGTCATCGCTGGTTGATGATTGTCTTTTATTAATTGTACTCTAATGTTTCAGTCAATTTGTCTAATTGTGGTTGCGGTTCGTTAATGTTATTTTCATGCCTATGTCATTTTATTATATTATTTATTAATCATTGCAGTAACTGGTGTGCTTGTCTTTATATATGTATTTTTTGGAATGTATATGTGCATCTATTTTCAATAATTAAATATTTATTAAATTCCATGCCTTTTTTACTTAGCGAATACAATATACTTGAACACTAACTAATTATAAACAGAATAAAAAATATTTTTAACTATGCATAACCTCTTATTAACAATTTTTTTAACAAAAGTACTCAGTAAATAGTAAAACAATGTTTTAGTTTTAAGCGGTAATATTTTCTGTTACACACTTGTTTATTTGCTCACAATAGCGTAGTTGTGCTGTCGCCTAACGGTAATTTTCATAGCTATTTCTCATGCTTTGTTACGAGTATCATGCTGCCATCTAGTGTTATAAAAAGTTTTTTAATTGTGTATTGAGAATATATCGATGTAATTGTTATCTCCTTTTTTTTTCAATTTATTTTAAATAAAAATAAAATAGCACACTAATTTTTTTAATTAAATAAATGGTTTTTACACTTTCAGTATAGTTTAAGGTTGTCAGTATCATATATATTTTATGCTTTTAATATATATTTTTTAAAATACAAGTCAGAAAATTGATTTTAGCACAGAAATTTTCAATACTATCGATTTCATTTCAATGAATCAATGAACTATGTATGTATTGTTGTATCTTGGTTAATGTATTTAAACGCTAATCTCGTACACGTCATTGCTCTAATAGCTCATTTCAATGATCTAGCAATAGCTAACCATGCTACATGAGCTACTATTCCAACCTTACTAAGTAAAGCAGCAGCAAGCTTACTTCTTAGTGTATTAAATTATCCCGTATATAGCCTTACAATTATCTTTGCATCCCTACTTTTCGTTTAAAACTATTTGGGAAATTGGGATAACTGACTTGTTTATTCCGATTTAAAAATATTTCAATAAAGTATTAATTTGTATAAAAAGCAGAGCCTGATCGTCCGTAAGTTCTGTTTGTCACTTGTTATTGTTGCACGTCAATTGTTTTGTTCCCCACCTGTAAGTGATTTTTAGCAACATTTTGTGCCGAGATTCAGTAAATTTTACTATTTCGTCTTTTACAGCAAGAAAAGCAGAAAAAAATTGATTAACAGGTCTTTTTTTAGTTTTGAATAAATTATATTTATATCGCGATGATATACTTGAAGCTGCAGTATTATTGCTTCAAGTTCATGATAATATGCTTTAATTGCGTCGTAAAATTATAACTATTTTTATTTTATTTTTATATTTATGTTTTATATAATACAGCAATTGCAAGAAGAATTTCTTCATAATATCAATAGTGGTTTTAAAAAGTGAACCGTAATTTTTTATTATTTATAATGTTCCATATTCATTTAAAACAACTAAAATGTTCCCTGAATTTTTTTTAATGTTTCACATAACCTTAAAATGATTGAATAAAAATTTCTGATATTTCCCTTAATCGAGTGATAAAAAGTAACCTATTAATATTGTAACTTTAATTATTTTGACAAAAAAATACAGATGGCAGCACCAAACTTATAGTGAGGATGATTTGTAGTGCTGCCATCTAAGGAAAATACATCAAACTATTTTTTTATACTGCATCCTTCAAGATAGTTTTTTTATATATACTTCATCAATTCAAGAAATTATTTTAACAAAACAATTCTGAATATCTAAAAAAACTAGGTTTGTTCTAAAAATTCATTGAATCCAAAAATTTAACTTAAGTATACAATTTAAAAAACATGGTTTTTTTTAAATTAATCTTAAGCAAATATTTTCAATGAAACGAGAAAAGCGATCGTGCTAGCTGTTCTAACTGACGGCTCTTGGCAC